>CM070790.1:35281722-35653927 GCA_036346955.1 Dipus sagitta | reverse complement strand
GGCCCTCCTCCTTCAGCCAATTAAAGGATACTTTCTGGAGCTCTCTTATTCCCAGAGAAACACACCCTGCGGGCCCTGCTCCCTCACATTTCAGACATCCCCATTCCAGTAGGCTCAACACTTGTACGTGAGGGCGTGAACCCGAAAAAATTGCTCAATTTGAGCAACAGCGACTCGGGCAGGCATATGGCCGTGCCTCAGCCGCCTTTGTGGATGGGATAAAACTGACCCATTTTCTGAAGACAGCCGATTCCCTGACCCAGGCTGAGAGCCTTGCTCTCAGCCTGGGTCAGGGAATCGGGAGCTTTTCGGACCGACAGAATGCCACGACCATGCAGGGAATCTCTGTGCGCTAGGGAACGGGGGCCCCTGACACACACGTGACTTAAGTGGTCACATGCGCATGCGACATGCACAGCTTACAGGTGAAGTGAGACACTACCTATGAGTCCTGAGCCCCTTTCTAGCCGGAGGACTGACGTCTCTTTGAGGCAGCAGACACACAGAAGTGTCCCAAGTTCGAGAGGGCAAACAGAATATGAGTAAAACCCGTATGCAAGTATGCACATTCTTCATGCCTTATAGGCCCAGGGCAAAATTGCTGAAGCCAGGCCAGGAGGACTTAGGAGTGTCGGGTTCCCAACGTGTACTCTGAGGGTTTGTTCACGCATTCGCAGGCTCTCGAGAGCCATCGTGACCCGACAGTGGGTGCAGGTGGAATGAAGGCCCAAAACGGTAAGTATTGGAAAATCACGGACGTGCCCCTGGTTCACTGAGCAACGTTCACACACATCAAGGAAAATACGGTAAGTACGTAACACAGGCTCCACTGGGAACACAGTTCTACTTTGCTGTGGCCTCACTTGCTCCTCACAATGATGACAAGTTCAGGCTACGTCCTGAATTCCAGTTCAGCCGCTACTGGAGCTCAGGAATAGCTGGAAAACAGCAAGGGAAAGAAGACCAGGCACGGGCACTGTGGGAACCGGGAGATGGCCTGGCGGTTAGAGCTTTTTGCTGGGAAGCCAAAGGAACCCGGTTCGAATCCCCGGGACGCATGCGAGCCCCATGCACAAGGGGGCGCTCATGTGCGGTAGGGCACCCGGTGTGCCAGTTCCCTCTATCTCTCCCTTTCTCCTCCCTATCTCTGTCTGTTTCTCTCTCACATTTCAAGAAGTAAAATACTTTCTTTTCCTTGTGGTGGCGGGAGGACGTCAATGTGCTCAACACAGGTTACTGAAGAGTGAAGGCCTCCTTGCCCAGCACCTGTCATGTGTACCTGGGAATTTTATTCTGATTCAAATCCTATTCCAAACACGTCCAGGAGGAATTGAAGAACCTATATGAGTGGCGTTCCACCCAGAAGCAAGACTCCTGCCGCCTGTGTCATTGGGTAGATGCAAAGCACCGCTCCTTAGAAGTCCTGGAGTTGTCAGCCTCTCTCTCAAGAAAGCTGGACCAGCATCCCTGCACGGTTTAGAAAAGGGGACACCTCATCATCACCAGGGACAGGGGAAAGTGGGCAGTCCACGCGAGTGGACTCAGGCGTTCTCGACGATTTTCAAATGTCCGAATGTTTGATGTGTGAGGCAGCCTCACCTGGTCTGTCAGCTGGCCCGGCACTCGTGGAGGCCCTCCTCCTTCAGCCAATTAAAGGATACTTTCTGGAGCTCTCTTATTCCCAGAGAAACACACCCTGCGGGCCCTGCTCCCTCACATTTCAGACATCCCCATTCCAGTAGGCTCAACACTTGTACGTGAGGGCGTGAACCCGAAAAAATTGCTCAATTTGAGCAACAGCGACTCGGGCAGGCATATGGCCGTGCCTCAGCCGCCTTTGTGGATGGGATAAAACTGACCCATTTTCTGAAGACAGCCGATTCCCTGACCCAGGCTGAGAGCCTTGCTCTCAGCCTGGGTCAGGGAATCGGGAGCTTTTCGGACCGACAGAATGCCACGACCATGCAGGGAATCTCTGTGCGCTAGGGAAAGGGGGCCCCTGACACACACGTGACTTAAGTGGTCACATGCGCATGCGACATGCACAGCTTACAGGTGAAGTGAGACACTACCTATGAGTCCTGAGCCCCTTTCTAGCCGGAGGACTGACGTCTCTTTGAGGCAGCAGACACACAGAAGTGTCCCAAGTTCGAGAGGGCAAACAGAATATGAGTAAAACCCGTATGCAAGTATGCACATTCTTCATGCCTTATAGGCCCAGGGCAAAATTGCTGAAGCCAGGCCAGGAGGACTTAGGAGTGTCGGGTTCCCAACGTGTACTCTGAGGGTTTGTTCACGCATTCGCAGGCTCTCGAGAGCCATCGTGACCCGACAGTGGGTGCAGGTGGAATGAAGGCCCAAAACGGTAAGTATTGGAAAATCACGGACGTGCCCCTGGTTCACTGAGCAACGTTCACACACATCAAGGAAAATACGGTAAGTACGTAACACAGGCTCCACTGGGAACACAGTTCTACTTTGCTGTGGCCTCACTTGCTCCTCACAATGATGACAAGTTCAGGCTACGTCCTGAATTCCAGTTCAGCCGCTACTGGAGCTCAGGAATAGCTGGAAAACAGCAAGGGAAAGATGACCAGGCACGGGCACTGTGGGAACCGGGACATGGCCTGGCGGTTAGAGCTTTTTGCTGGGAAGCCAAAGGAACCCGGTTCGAATCCCCGGGACGCATGGGAGCCCCATGCACAAGGGGGCGCTCATGTGCGGTAGGGCACCCGGTGTGCCAGTTCCCTCTATCTCTCCCTTTCTCCTCCCTATCTCTGTCTGTTTCTCTCTCACATTTCAAGAAGTAAAATACTTTCTTTTCCTTGTGGTGGCGGGAGGACGTCAATGTGCTCAACACAGGTTACTGAAGAGTGACGGCCTCCTTGCCCAGCACCTGTCATGTGTACCTGGGAATTTTATTCTGATTCAACTCCTATTCCAAACACGTCCAGGAGGAATTGAAGAACCTATATGAGTGGCGTTCCACCCAGAAGCAAGACTCCTGCCGCCTGTGTCATTGGGTAGATGCAAAGCACCGCTCCTTAGAAGTCCTGGAGTCGTCAGCCTCTCTCTCAAGAAAGCTGGATGAGCATCCCTGCACGGTTGAGAAAAGGGGACACCTCATCATCACCAGGGACAGGGGAAAGTGGGCAGTCCACGCGAGTGGACTCAGGCGTTCTCGACGATTTTCAAATGTCCGAATGTTTGATGTGTGAGCCAGCCTCACCTGGTCTGTCAGCTGGCCCGGCACTCGTGGAGGCCCTCCTCCTTCAGCCAATTAAAGGATACTTTCTGGAGCTCTCTTATTCCCAGAGAAACACACCCTGCGGGCCCTGCTCCCTCACATTTCAGACATCCCCATTCCAGTAGGCTCAACACTTGTACGTGAGGGCGTGAACCCGAAAAAATTGCTCAATTTGAGCAACAGCGACTCGGGCAGGCATATGGCCGTGCCTCAGCCGCCTTTGTGGATGGGATAAAACTGACCCATTTTCTGAAGACAGCCGATTCCCTGACCCAGGCTGAGAGCCTTGCTCTCAGCCTGGGTCAGGGAATCGGGAGCTTTTCGGACCGACAGAATGCCACGACCATGCAGGGAATCTCTGTGCGCTAGGGAAAGGGGGCCCCTGACACACACGTGACTTAAGTGGTCACATGCGCATGCGACATGCACAGCTTACAGGTGAAGTGAGACACTACCTATGAGTCCTGAGCCCCTTTCTAGCCGGAGGACTGACGTCTCTTTGAGGCAGCAGACACACAGAAGTGTCCCAAGTTCGAGAGGGCAAACAGAATATGAGTAAAACCCGTATGCAAGTATGCACATTCTTCATGCCTTATAGGCCCAGGGCAAAATTGCTGAAGCCAGGCCAGGAGGACTTAGGAGTGTCGGGTTCCCAACGTGTACTCTGAGGGTTTGTTCACGCATTCGCAGGCTCTCGAGAGCCATCGTGACCCGACAGTGGGTGCAGGTGGAATGAAGGCCCAAAACGGTAAGTATTGGAAAATCACGGACGTGCCCCTGGTTCACTGAGCAACGTTCACACACATCAAGGAAAATACGGTAAGTACGTAACACAGGCTCCACTGGGAACACAGTTCTACTTTGCTGTGGCCTCACTTGCTCCTCACAATGATGACAAGTTCAGGCTACGTCCTGAATTCCAGTTCAGCCGCTACTGGAGCTCAGGAATAGCTGGAAAACAGCAAGGGAAAGAAGACCAGGCACGGGCACTGTGGGAACCGGGAGATGGCCTGGCGGTTAGAGCTTTTTGCTGGGAAGCCAAAGGAACCCGGTTCGAATCCCCGGGACGCATGCGAGCCCCATGCACAAGGGGGCGCTCATGTGCGGTAGGGCACCCGGTGTGCCAGTTCCCTCTATCTCTCCCTTTCTCCTCCCTATCTCTGTCTGTTTCTCTCTCACATTTCAAGAAGTAAAATACTTTCTTTTCCTTGTGGTGGCGGGAGGACGTCAATGTGCTCAACACAGGTTACTGAAGAGTGAAGGCCTCCTTGCCCAGCACCTGTCATGTGTACCTGGGAATTTTATTCTGATTCAAATCCTATTCCAAACACGTCCAGGAGGAATTGAAGAACCTATATGAGTGGCGTTCCACCCAGAAGCAAGACTCCTGCCGCCTGTGTCATTGGGTAGATGCAAAGCACCGCTCCTTAGAAGTCCTGGAGTCGTCAGCCTCTCTCTCAAGAAAGCTGGACGAGCATCCCTGCACGGTTTAGAAAAGGGGACACCTCATCATCACCAGGGACAGGGGAAAGTGGGCAGTCCACGCGAGTGGACTCAGGCGTTCTCGACGATTTTCAAATGTCCGAATGTTTGATGTGTGAGGCAGCCTCACCTGGTCTGTCAGCTGGCCCGGCACTCGTGGAGGCCCTCCTCCTTCAGCCAATTAAAGGATACTTTCTGGAGCTCTCTTATTCCCAGAGAAACACACCCTGCGGGCCCTGCTCCCTCACATTTCAGACATCCCCATTCCAGTAGGCTCAACACTTGTACGTGAGGGCGTGAACCCGAAAAAATTGCTCAATTTGAGCAACAGCGACTCGGGCAGGCATATGGCCGTGCCTCAGCCGCCTTTGTGGATGGGATAAAACTGACCCATTTTCTGAAGACAGCCGATTCCCTGACCCAGGCTGAGAGCCTTGCTCTCAGCCTGGGTCAGGGAATCGGGAGCTTTTCGGACCGACAGAATGCCACGACCATGCAGGGAATCTCTGTGCGCTAGGGAAAGGGGGCCCCTGACACACACGTGACTTAAGTGGTCACATGCGCATGCGACATGCACAGCTTACAGGTGAAGTGAGACACTACCTATGAGTCCTGAGCCCCTTTCTAGCCGGAGGACTGACGTCTCTTTGAGGCAGCAGACACACAGAAGTGTCCCAAGTTCGAGAGGGCAAACAGAATATGAGTAAAACCCGTATGCAAGTATGCACATTCTTCATGCCTTATAGGCCCAGGGCAAAATTGCTGAAGCCAGGCCAGGAGGACTTAGGAGTGTCGGGTTCCCAACGTGTACTCTGAGGGTTTGTTCACGCATTCGCAGGCTCTCGAGAGCCATCGTGACCCGACAGTGGGTGCAGGTGGAATGAAGGCCCAAAACGGTAAGTATTGGAAAATCACGGACGTGCCCCTGGTTCACTGAGCAACGTTCACACACATCAAGGAAAATACGGTAAGTACGTAACACAGGCTCCACTGGGAACACAGTTCTACTTTGCTGTGGCCTCACTTGCTCCTCACAATGATGACAAGTTCAGGCTACGTCCTGAATTCCAGTTCAGCCGCTACTGGAGCTCAGGAATAGCTGGAAAACAGCAAGGGAAAGAAGACCAGGCACGGGCACTGTGGGAACCGGGAGATGGCCTGGCGGTTAGAGCTTTTTGCTGGGAAGCCAAAGGAACCCGGTTCGAATCCCCGGGACGCATGCGAGCCCCATGCACAAGGGGGCGCTCATGTGCGGTAGGGCACCCGGTGTGCCAGTTCCCTCTATCTCTCCCTTTCTCCTCCCTATCTCTGTCTGTTTCTCTCTCACATTTCAAGAAGTAAAATACTTTCTTTTCCTTGTGGTGGCGGGAGGACGTCAATGTGCTCAACACAGGTTACTGAAGAGTGAAGGCCTCCTTGCCCAGCACCTGTCATGTGTACCTGGGAATTTTATTCTGATTCAAATCCTATTCCAAACACGTCCAGGAGGAATTGAAGAACCTATATGAGTGGCGTTCCACCCAGAAGCAAGACTCCTGCCGCCTGTGTCATTGGGTAGATGCAAAGCACCGCTCCTTAGAAGTCCTGGAGTCGTCAGCCTCTCTCTCAAGAAAGCTGGACGAGCATCCCTGCACGGTTTAGAAAAGGGGACACCTCATCATCACCAGGGACAGGGGAAAGTGGGCAGTCCACGCGAGTGGACTCAGGCGTTCTCGACGATTTTCAAATGTCCGAATGTTTGATGTGTGAGGCAGCCTCACCTGGTCTGTCAGCTGGCCCGGCACTCGTGGAGGCCCTCCTCCTTCAGCCAATTAAAGGATACTTTCTGGAGCTCTCTTATTCCCAGAGAAACACACCCTGCGGGCCCTGCTCCCTCACATTTCAGACATCCCCATTCCAGTAGGCTCAACACTTGTACGTGAGGGCGTGAACCCGAAAAAATTGCTCAATTTGAGCAACAGCGACTCGGGCAGGCATATGGCCGTGCCTCAGCCGCCTTTGTGGATGGGATAAAACTGACCCATTTTCTGAAGACAGCCGATTCCCTGACCCAGGCTGAGAGCCTTGCTCTCAGCCTGGGTCAGGGAATCGGGAGCTTTTCGGACCGACAGAATGCCACGACCATGCAGGGAATCTCTGTGCGCTAGGGAAAGGAGGCCCCTGACACACACGTGACTTAAGTGGTCACATGCGCATGCGACATGCACAGCTTACAGGTGAAGTGAGACACTACCTATGAGTCCTGAGCCCCTTTCTAGCCGGAGGACTGACGTCTCTTTGAGGCAGCAGACACACAGAAGTGTCCCAAGTTCGAGAGGGCAAACAGAATATGAGTAAAACCCGTATGCAAGTATGCACATTCTTCATGCCTTATAGGCCCAGGGCAAAATTGCTGAAGCCAGGCCAGGAGGACTTAGGAGTGTCGGGTTCCCAACGTGTACTCTGAGGGTTTGTTCACGCATTCGCAGGCTCTCGAGAGCCATCGTGACCCGACAGTGGGTGCAGGTGGAATGAAGGCCCAAAACGGTAAGTATTGGAAAATCACGGACGTGCCCCTGGTTCACTGAGCAACGTTCACACACATCAAGGAAAATACGGTAAGTACGTAACACAGGCTCCACTGGGAACACAGTTCTACTTTGCTGTGGCCTCACTTGCTCCTCACAATGATGACAAGTTCAGGCTACGTCCTGAATTCCAGTTCAGCCGCTACTGGAGCTCAGGAATAGCTGGAAAACAGCAAGGGAAAGAAGACCAGGCACGGGCACTGTGGGAACCGGGAGATGGCCTGGCGGTTAGAGCTTTTTGCTGGGAAGCCAAAGGAACCCGGTTCGAATCCTCGGGATGCATGCGAGCCCGATGCACAAGGGGGCGCTCATGTGCGGTAGGGCACCTGGTGTGCCAGTTCCCTCTATCTCTCCCTTTCTCCTCCCTATCTCTGTCTGTTTCTCTCTCACATTTCAAGAAGTAAAATACTTTCTTTTCCTTGTGGGTCGGGCGGACGTCAATGTGCTCAACACAGGTTACTGAAGAGTGACGGCCTCCTTGCCCAGCACCTGTCATGTGTACCTGGGAATTTTATTCTGATTCAAATCCTATTCCAAACGCGTCCAGAAGGAATTGAAGAACCTATGTGAGTGGCGTTCCACCCAGAAGGAAGGGTCCTGCCACCTGTGTCATTGGGTGGAGGCAAAGCACCGCTCCTTAGACGTCCTGGAGTTGTCAGCGTCTCTCTCAAGAAACCTGGTCCCCCGTCCCTGCACATTTTAGAAAAGGGAACACCTCATCATCACCAGGGACAGGGGAAAGTGGGCAGTCCACGCGAGTGGACTCAGGCGTTCTCGACGATTTTCAAATGTCCGAATGTTTCATATGTGAGGCAGCCTCACCTGGTCTGTCAGCTGGCCCGGCACTCGTGGAGGCCCTCCTCTTTCAACCAATTAAAGGATACTTTCTGGAGCTCTCTTATTCCCAGAGAAACACACCCTCCGGGCCCTGCTCCCTCACATTTCAGACATCCCCATTCCAGTAGGCTCAACACTTGTACGTGCAGGGGGTGAACCCAAAAAAATTGCTCAATTTGAGCAACAGCGACTCGGGCAGGCATATGGCCGTGCCTCAGCCGCCTTTGTGGATGGGATAAAACTGACCCATTTTCTGAAGACAGCCGATTCCCTAATCTTGGGTGATAGCTTCACTCTCACCCTGGGTTAGGGAATCGGGAGCTTTTTGGCCGACAGAATGCCACGATGATGCAGGGATTCTCTGTGTGCTAGGGTACGGAGGCCCCGGACACACATGTGACTTTTGTGGTCACATGCGCATGGGACATGCAGGGCTTACAGGTGAAGTGATACACTCCCAGTGAGTCCTGAGTCCCTTTCTAGCCGGAGGACTGACGTCTGTTTGAGGCAATAGACACACGTTAGTATCCCAAGTTCGATAGGGCAAACAAAATATGAGTAAAACCCATATGCACGTATCGACATTCTTCATGCCTTATTGGCCCAGGGCAAAATTGCTGAAGCCTGGCCAGAAAGAGTTAGGAGTGTCGGGTTCCAAATGTGTACTCTGAGGGTTTTGTGCTCCTCACTATCATGAGAAATTCCCATGTGACATGCAAGATGAAAGCAGGTATGATTATGCTTTATGGTGACAGTGTAGATGACACTGCACCCAGCGTCTCCACTTTTCCAAACAGGTTCTTGTATACTGCACTGAAATGATATGTTTACTTGCCAGAAAATGATAGCCATGTCTGTGAATGAAATGGAAGTCATATACACATTTCATTCTATGGTATCCCTGTAGGACAAACCTTTAGGCCTGTTTGTGACCTTTGACCCATCTTGCAGCGTTTTCATCTGATGTCTGATTCTCAATGATCAGAGCATTTGAGCATCATCAACACAGGGAGCTTGAAGTCATGCCAGGCACCCGTTCTGGCAGCAGACATAAGAGGATGAGCATAATATTGCAGTCACCCTGTGGCTACACCGTGAATTGCAGGTCAGCCTGTACCAGACCTCAAGCCTCGCTGGGAAAAGCAAGGGAAAGAAGACCAGGCGCGGGTGTTCTGGGAACCGGGATTAGATGACCTGGGTGTTAAAGCCTTTTACTGTGAAGCCAAAGGACCCCAGTTCGAATCCCCAGGATGCATGCGAGCCCGATGCACAAGAGTGTGCTCGTGTGGGTGTGTTATCCAGATTCTGCTTGCAGGGGCTGCAGACTGTGTCTTCTGGGGAGACGGGCCGGGGCCGGGTCTGGGGTCCATTGGGCAGCAGTTGGCTTATGTGAGCCAGGCAGGACTTGTTGGAAGGGGACTTCAGAGCCTGGAGGAGCTCAGATATTAGGATGGAGATGGGAAAGGCACAGGAAGTGTGACCAGGAAGAGGGGGGGAGCCTAAGACCTTCGCAGACAGGATGGTTGGAGGGGTGTGAGCCTCATAGTCTCCCCGACCCCCGCCTCACCTCAACTTCCCCAATGAGCTTCACCCACAGCCTTTCACTGCTCCTCCTCAGCTGTGGAGCTATGGAGTTCTCTGGTGACATCATTTAGGATGTCTTTTACTTGGTTAGGGAAAAAAAAAAAAAAGAACAGGCTAGGCATGGTGGCTCACGACCTTTAATCCCAGCACTTGGGAGGCAGAGGTAGGAGGATCACCATGAGTTCGAGGCCACCTTGAGACTGTATAGTGAATTCCAGGTCAGCCTGGGCTAGACTGAGACCCTACTTTGAAAAGAAAAAAAAAATGTGTGTGTGGCACACACCTTTAATCCCAGCACTCGGGAGGAAGAGGTAGTAGGAGAAGTTCTGCTAGAAATGAGTTCCAGGTCATCCTGGGCTAGTGAGACCCTACCTTGAGAAAACTAAAAAGAAAAACTAATAATCAAGTTTGGCACTCGGTTGGTAGAGTGCTTGTCTAGCACGAAGCCCTGGGTTCGATCCCCAGTATCACATAAAACCAAGAATGGTGGCATTCATCTGTAATCCCAGAAATTGGGAGGTAGAGACAGGAGGATCAGAAGTTCAAGGTCATCCTCAGCTACATAGTAAGTTTGAAGTCAGCCTGGGCTATATGAGACCCTGTCTCAAAAAAAGAAAATGGGAGAGGGGGGATGGAGAGAGAATTTGAACATCATTCATGTAGGTTTCACTTCTAACTTTACACCATGAGAAACTGAGTCTTGAGAGATAAGCAGGACTTTGAAGTCAGGGGTGAAGCCAGGGGCCTGGAGTCCAAACCTCTGACCTACGGGCTCAAGGCGGGTCTCATCGTGAGGGTGAAGTCTGAGCACAATAGCAGGGGGTTGGTAGCATCAGTCTGGGAGGTACTGAGGGATGAATATTCCAGGCAGAAGACAGATGGCCATGTTCCCCTGGGCGCAATCTTATGTCCAAGATGCTAGGAGATGAACTTTCCTACTCCCGTGGACGGGGGATCCATAAAATTCAAAGCCATTCTACCATCCCAGCCTTGTCCCAAGCTCAGGTTTATGGCCAGGGGGTCCAGACATCATCCAGAACCAAGGCCATTTCTGGCAAATTTAAAGGCAATGCATAAACAGGAATATTTCCACTCTCCGGTCTTGAGATCCTTTGTAAACATTTACTTCCTTCACACAACAGCCCAAGTACCTGCTGCTCATATGACACTCTGTCCACTGGTATTGGTTCATGGAGTTGGAAGTGGAAGATCTAAGAGCTCAGACTGCTTGCTAAAGACCCTATCCTCTTAAAGCAATGGAGACAGGATTCAAATTCACATCGGCCCGATTCCAAATCCCAAGACTTTGGTCCCCCCTCACCTCACAAATCAATTTTATTGTTTTTAAAATTTTATATTTAATAACTATGTCTCAGTATGACTGCTGATCTTTGTAATCCCGTATATTATTTGTTTTTTAATCTTTTTCATTTTTTATGAGAGAGAGCAAGAGAATTGGCATGCCAGGGCCCCCATCCACTGCAACCAAACTCCAGACACATGTGCCACCTTGTGCGCATGTGCAACCTTACACGCTTGCATCACCTTGTTTGTCTGGCTTATGTGGGATCTGAGCGTCAAACATGAGTCTTTAGTCTTCACAGGCAAGTGCCTTAACCATTAAGCCATCTCCCCAGACCACCATATATTACTTTTTAAAATTTTTGTTTATTTTTTTGAGACAGGGTCTTATATAGCCCAGGCTGACCTTGAACTCACTATGTAGCTGAGGCTGGCCTTGAACTACTGATAGTCCTGTATCTACTTCCTTAGTGATGGGATTATAGGCATGTGCCAGCAAGCCCGGCTGCAGCATAATTTATTCACATAAAGTTTTATTCTGGGGCCTGGAAAGATGGCTTAGTGGTTAAAACTCTTGCCTGTGAAGCCTAAGGACCCAGGTTCAACTCCCCAGAACCCATGTAAGCCAGATGCACAAGGTGGTACATGTGCACAGGTGGCGCATGTATGCAAGGTGGTGCATATGTCTGGTGTTTGCTTGCAGTGGCTAAGGCTCTGGGGTGCCAATTCTGTCTCTCACTCATAAAAAAAATCTTATTCTGGATCTAGAGAGATTCCCCAATGGTTAAAGCCACTTGCTTACAAAGCCTGATGGCCTAGGTTTGATTCCCTAGTACTTATGTAAAGCCAGATGTGGTGTATGCATCTGGAGTTTGTAGTGGCTAGAGGCCCTGGTGTGCCCATACTCACTCACTCACTCTCTCTCTCTTTCTCAAATAAATAATTTAAAAAAAAAACTCTTATGGCTGGAGAGATAGCTCAGAGGTTAAGGTACTTTATCTGTAAAGTCTAAAGACCGGAGTTTTTGTTTTGTTTTGTTTTTTTCTTTTTCGAGGTAGGGTCTCACTCTAGCTCAGGCTGACCTGGAAATCACTCTGTAGTCTCAGGGTGTCCTCGAACTCATGGCAATCCTACTTCTGCCTCCCGAGTGCTGGGATTAAAGGTGTGTGCCACCACACCCAGCTTTACATATTTTATTTTTATTTATATATTTATTTGACAGAGAAAGAGGCGTGGTGGTGCATTCCTTTAATCCCAGCACTCGGGAGGCAGAGGTAAGAGGAGCTCTGTGAGTTCGAGGCCACCCTGAGACTTCATAGTGAATTCCAGGTCAGCCTGGACTAGAGTGAGACCCTACCTCAAAAAACCAAAATAAATAAATAAATAAATAAGTTTAGCTTCTCTGTCTTATCCATGCCCCCAGTGCTCCTGGTCACAGGTGGTGAGTGGTCACCAAACAGGACACTGCATGTGTTAAACGTCTTCATGGATACAGAAAGTTCCAGCTCCGAGATGAATGCAAAGGGAGCTGTCATGGGGCACATGGTATAGACCCTCTGATTAATGCTGTCCTGAGCTTCAGGCTAATGCTGCACACTCCATCCCTCTCCAGGTTGGCTCACAAGGTAGTCAGTCTGCTACCTCTGGCTGCTGGAGGGTGTGTCGGTGCCTAGAGGGAGGTGGTGCGCTCATCTAGGCTCTGAGGCTCTAGTGAGCTATGGCTGTGGGACAGTCACCGGCCCCCTGGCTCTTGGCAGGTCTGGTTTTATGACTTGACCACCTGCGGGCATGGCGCTGGTGTGTGGAGGAGCTGGAGGAACAGGGGACAGATCCATGGTGAGGGTGCCCACCACCCACACTGCACTCTGCTCACAGGTACATGGCCATTGTCCATCCCTTCCAGCCACGCCTGTCAGCCCCGGGCACCAAGGCGGTGATCGCGGGCATCTGGCTTATAGCCCTGGCCTTCGCCTTCCCCCAGTGTTTTTACTCCACCATCACAGTGGACCAGGGAGCCAAGTGTGTGGTGGCCTGGCCCAATGACAGCGGGAGCAAGACTGTCCTCCTGTAAGGGCCCCCCGGGGACCAGGGTGGAGCGCCATGCATGTCTGTTTGTAGGTCAGCTCGTGTCTGTTGTACTGTGCGTGCCTGACAGGACTCTGGAAGTTCGGATGTGAGTGCGCGTTGGTACTGAATGTCTAATCCTCCTGCCTCCACTCCCCCGGTGCTGAAATGATGCATGCACCTCCGCACTGGGTTTAAAGTGTTTTACATTCTATAGCATTTTATTTATTTATTTATTTGCAAGCGGAGAGATACAGACAGACAGACAGAGAAAAGTATGGGCACACCAGGGCCTCTAGCCACTGCAAATGAACTCCAGATGCATGTGCCATCTGACTTTACTTGGGTACTAGGGAATTGAACTCGGGTCATTAGGCTTTGCAGGCAAGCACCTTAACTGTTGAACCATCTCTCTAGCCCTGTTTTACTTTTATTTTTAATTTATTTGAGAGAGAGAGGAAAAGGCAGAGAGAAAGAGAGAATGGGCACGCCAGGGCCTGATGCATGCGCGTCCTTGTGCATCTGGCTTACGTGGGTCCTGGGGAATCGAACTGGGGTCATTAAGCTTCGCAGGCAAACACCTTAACCGCTACGCCATTTTCCCAGCCTCTGTTTTACATTTTAAAGGAGCATAATATTTGGTTAGCTTTTCTCCTTTTTTTTGTTGTTGTTACTATTTCCTTTTTTGTCCCATGGAAGGATGGGGCTCATGCTGGTGACCTTTTGCAGGGGAAGCCCCCTTTTGGTACATATGCTAGCCATGCTGCCTTTAATTTTGTTTAAACCAAGCCCCAGGGTGGAGTTGCAGAGTAGGGAGGGGAGGGCATGGGCATGGGGTCCACGAATTCAGCTCACGTGGGCTTTCAAGTCGACCTGGCCACCTGCAGCCCAGACCTCCGTCTCTCTCTCCAGGTATCACCTTGTGGTCATCGTGCTCATCTACTTCCTGGCCCTGGTGGTGATGTTCCTCGCCTACAGTATCATCGGCCTTACGCTTTGGAGGCGCGCGGTGCCAGGACATCAGGCACACTGTGCCAACCTGCGCCACCTGCAGGCCAAGAAGAAGGTACGATGCGGGGGCGAGGACGCGGAGTTGAGCAGGCCTACCCTGGAGAATCACTTCTAAAGGCCACCCGCTAGAGGGCGCCCAGCAGTGCAGAATAAACTGGCCCTGGTGTCCAGCCTCAGGCCAGAGTCTGAACTTCCTCTCCACCAGATGCATAGGCCTTGGTCTTTGGGTAGATATTAAGTTAATATAAGGTTAAAGAAATAAACTTTCTAGAATGTTTCTTTTTGTTTGTTTTTTTGAGGTGGGGTCTCGCTCTAGCCCAGGCTGACCTGGAATTGACTATGTAGTCCCAGGGTGGCCTCGAACTCACAGTGATCCTCCAACCTCTTGTCTCCCAAGTCATAGCAGTCATTTTAATTAAGTGGTTCCGGGCCGGGCGTGGTGGCACATGTCTTTAATCCCAGCATTCAGGAGACAGAGGTAGGAGGATTGTGGTGAGTTTGAAGCCACCCTGGGACTACATAGTCAATTCCAGATCAGCCTGGGCTAGAGTGAGACCCTACCTTAAAAAAAAAAAAAAAAAAAAAAAAGGACCCTGAAGTGAAGGGCTCAGGAAAGCGAGGCGTGAGAGAGGGCACCCCAAGCTGGTCCCAGGGGAGCTAAAGCTTGGGACACAGGGGCCGAGGACTGACCTGAGACTATCCCGGAGCAGTTTGTGAAGACCATGGTGCTGGTGGTGGTGACATTTGCTGTGTGCTCTACTTCATCCTGGGCAGCTTCCAAGAGGACATCTACTACCACACGTTCATCCAGCAGGTCTGCCTGGCGCTCTTCTGGCTGGCCATGAGCTCCACCATGTACAACCCCATCATCTACTGCTGCCTCAACCACAGGTGAGCCCGCCCCGCTTCCCCACCCTCAGGCCTCCACGGGACTCGTGCACAGAAGGGACCTCCCCCCTCGCTCTTGCCCAAGCCTGGGGGAGCTGTCCCCTACCCCATGTAGGAAATGGTGTCCTCAAGTTACCCCTGGGCACAGCCTTTCCCGAGGCCCGGGACTAGACTGAGTTCTGTCTACTACTCCCCAAGCCTTGTCCGATCACTGGGACACTGTTCTGTCCTTCCATCTCTTCTGAGGTCTGAGTCAAGGGCAAGGAGGAAAAGCAGGGTCAGAGAGCTGGAGGGAGGATAGAATGAGAGGAAGAAAGAGCAAGGTTGGGGCTGGAGAGATGGCTCAGTGATTAAGGTGCTTGTCTTCAAAGCCAAAGGAGCCAAGTTTGATTCCCTAGGACCCACATAAGCCAGATGCACAAGGTGGTGCATGTGTCTGGAGTTTGTTTGCAGTGACTAGAGGCCCTGGTGTGCCCATTCTATCTCTCCCTCTCTCTAAGAAATAAATTAAAATAAATCTTAGCTGGGTGTGGTGGCGTACACCTTTAATCCCAGCACTCAGGAGGCAGAGGTAGGAGGATCACTGTGAGTTTGGGGCCACCCTGAGACTACATAGTGAATTAATTACAGGTAAGCCTGGAATACAGGGGGGAAGAAAAAAATAAAATATTAAAATAAGCAAAGTCAAGGAGAGAGGGCTGTCTTCTGAGCTGGTATATTATTATTATTATTTTATTGTGTTACTATGTGTGTGGCGGGGTGTTTGTGTACATGTGTGTATGAGTGCATGTGAAGGCCAGAGGACAACTTCAGGTATTATAGTTACCTGTCATTGCTGGCACAACAGTGCCAAACAAAAGCAGCTGATGGGCTGGAGGGATGGCTTAGCGGTAAGGCACTTGCCTGCAAAGCCAAAGGACCCAGTTTTGATTCCCCAGTACCCACATCAAGTCAGATGCATAAGGAGGAGCAAGCGCCTGGAGTTCATTTGCAGTGGCTAGAGGCCCTGGTGTGCCCACTATCTCTCTATTGGCCTCTTTCTCTCTCAAATAAATTAAATTTAAAACTTACATTAAGGGCTGGAGAGATTGCTTAGCAGTTAAGCGCTTGCTTGTGAAGCCCAAGGACCCCAGTTCGAAGTGATTCCCCAGGACCCACGTTAGCCAGATGCACAAGGGGGCGCACGCGTCTGGAGTTCGTTTGCAGTGGCTGGAGGCCCTGGCGTGCCCATTCTCTCTCTCTCTGTTGCTCTCAAATAAATAAATAAATAAACAAAAATAAATAAAATAAACTTACATTAAAATAAAAAAGCAGAGCCAGGTATGGTAGCACATGCCTTTAATCCCAGCACTCAGGAGGCAGAGGTAGGAGGACTGTCATGTGTTTGAGACCACCCTAAGATTACATAGTGAACTCCATGTCAGCCTGGGCTAGAGTGAAACCCTACCTCAAAAAAAAAATTGTTTGGTCTAGAGAGATAGCTTAGCAGTTAAGGCACCTGCCTATGAAGCCTAAGGATCCAGATTTGATTTCCCAGTACCCACATAAGACAGATGCACAAGGTGGCTAGCGGCCCTGATATGCCCATTTTCTCTATCTGCCTCTTTCTCTCTCTCTCTCAAATAAGCAAATTAAATTAAAACAAATTTAAAAACAATTTTTTTAATTTTTATTTATTTATTTATTAGAGTCAGGAAGAGAGGGAGAGAGTGAGAATGGGCATGCCAGGGCTTCCGGCCACTGCAAACAAACTCCAGATGCATGCGCCCCCTTATGCATCTGGCTTACATGGGCTCATGGGCAGTTGAACCTGGATCCTTTGGCTTTACAGGCAAGCGCCTTAACAGCTAAGCCATCCTTCCAGCCCCCAAACACCTTAAAAAAAAAAAAAAAGCAGCTGATGGGAGGAAAGGGTTTATTCTGGCTTACAGTCTGGAAGGGAAGCTCCACGGTGGCAGGGTTAAGCCTGGCATGAGCAGAGGCTGACGTCACCTCTGCCCCAGCAGGTGGGCAACAGCAGCAGGAGAGCGCAGGGAGCTAGCGCTGGCAAGCTGAGAGGTGATAAGCCTCAAAGCCACCGCTCCCACCCCCCAGTGACGCACCTTCTCCAGCAAGGCTCCACCTCCCAATCTGCCACCAGCAGCATTCAAAACACATGACTTTATGGGGGACCTCTGATTCAAACCACCACAGATGCCATCTACAGGAAAGTCATCCACGGTTGGTTTATCTGTTGTACAGGGTCTCATGTAGCTCAGGCTGTCCTTGAACTCCCAGTGTCTGCTTCCTTTGGATATCAACTCTACTTGGACCTCCAGTACTGCTGTGGAGAGAGCTATTATTTAAAAAAAAAAAAAAAAAGAAAAAGCTAGAGCTGGGTGTGGTGGTGCACACCTTTAATCCCAGCACTTGGGAGGCAGAGGTAGGAGGGTCACTGGGAGTTCAAGGCCACCCTGAGACTCCATAGTGAATTCCAGGTCAGCCTGGGCTAGAGTGAGACCCTACCTGGAAAAACCAAAAAAAAAGTTATCTGGAGCCAGATGTGGTGGCGCATGCCTTTAAGCCCAGCACTCATGAGGGAGAGGTAAGAGGATTGCCATGAGTTCAAGGCCAGCCTAGGACTATGGAGTGAATTCCAGGTCAGCCTGGGCTAGAGTGAGACCCTACCTCGAAAAAACCAAAAAAAAAAAAAAAAAAAAAAAAAAAAAACACCTTTTTTTTTTATTTTGGTGGCAGAGGGTGCACACCAAGGTCTCTTGTCATTGCCAACAAATGCAGTTACATGCACCACTCTTTGAGTCTAACTTTATGTGGGTGCTGGGGAGTTGAACCCCAGGCTGCCAGACTTCGCAAGCAAGTGCCTTTAACCACTGAGCCATCTTCCCATAAAGTTGTTCATTCTTTAATTTTTTATGGTACTAGAGTGCTGTACACAAGCTACATCCCCAGCCCTCTTTTCATTTTATATATTTTGTTTGTTTGTTTGTTCAAGGTAGGGTCTCGCTGTAGCCCAGGGTGACCTGGAACTCACTCCATAGTCCTAGGCTGGCCTTGAACTCATGACAATCCTCTTACCTCTCCCTCATGAGTGCTGGGATTAAAGGCATGCGCCACCACATCTGGCTCCAGATAACTTTTTTTTTAGGTAGGGTCTCACTCTAGCCCAGGCTGACCCGAAATTCACTATGTAGTTTCAGGCCAGAGAATATTTAAAAATATATTTTTATTTATTGGAGGGGGGGTTACATGCCAGGACCTCTCACAAAAGAACTCTGGACACATGTGCCTCTTTGTACATCTGGTTTTCTGTGGGTACTGTAAAACTGAAACTGGGCCATCAGGCTTTGCAAGTAAGCCCCTTTAACCACTGAGCCATCATCTTCCCCAGCCCCAATTTATTATTTTTTTTGTTCACGTGTATGCATGTGCACAGTCACATGTGCACCCTTGTCTGCACATGTGTGTGGAGACCAGAGGACAAGCTCAGATAACTGTTCTTCGGGTGGTGTCAAGTTTTTGTTTTTTTTTTTTGACCCAGGGCCTCAGCAAGGAGGCTCGGCTGGCTGGCCAGCACACGCCAGCAATCAGCCTGTTTCCACTCCCCCTGCACTGGCATCACGGGCATGTACCACCTGGCCCAGCCTTTTTAAGTGGGTGCTGGGCATCAACCTCATGCTTGACAGCACTTTACCAAGGGAGCTATCTCCCAGTCCTGAGAGTTGATTTTTAAGCAAATGGACACACACTTGGTGGCTTCGTGTGTGAATGTTCATTTCAAGCAGTTCCTGGGGACAGCGCCCCACTCCATCCACATGACCAGAGCCCTGATTCTTTTCTAAGGGATTCCTCTTTGAATACTACTTTATTTATTTGAGAAAGAGAGACAGACAGAGAGTGAGTATGGGCACACCAGGGCCTCCTGCCCCTGCAAATGAACTCCAGATGAGTGCACCATCCTGTCATCTGGTTTTATGTGGACACTGGGGAATCGAACCCCAGTCGTTAAGGTTTGCAGGCAAGCGCCTTACCTGCTGAGCCATCTCTCCAGCCCAGGATACCTTTTTTTTTTTTCAAGGTGGGGTCTCGCTCTAGCCTAGGCTGACTTGGAATTCACTATGTAGTCTCGGGATGGCCTCGGACTCACGGCGATCCTCCTACCTCTGCTAGGATTAAAGGCGTGCACCACCATGCCCGGCTTCAGATTCTTTAGAAGCCAGTTAGCAAGTCAGACTAGAAAGCTTGCTGCTTCTATGTAATTATACTTGATTTCTTTTTGCTGTAGTAACAGGGGTCCAACTTGGCTTGAGCAACAATTTTAACAACTAGAGGAAACCACCCTAGGTTTGGCTTGCTCTCTTCCTCCCCCTCTCTTCTTTCCCTCCCTTCCTTCCTTCCAACAGGGTCTCATATCCCAGATGGCCTCCATCTTGGTATGCAGCCAAGGATGACCTTGAATGTAACCTCCTGTCTCCACCTCCTGATTACAGGTATATGCCACCATGTCCAGTTCACATGTGCCGAGGATGAAACCCAGGCTTTGCAATCACTCTACCAACTGGGCTTCATCCCAGAATTTTTTTGGTTATTGTTTGGCTCCCCCCGCCCCCCAGAGAGAGAGAAGAGGGTGTGTCTGTGTGTGTGTGTGTGTGTGTGTGTGTGTGTGTGTGTGTGAATTGGCACACCAGGGTCTCAGCCACTGCAGTTGAACTCCAAATATTTGCGCCACCTAGTGGGCATGTGCGATCTTGCGCTTGCCTCATCTTTGTGCCTCTGGCTTACGTGGGACATGTAGAGATTTAACATGGGTCCTTAGGCGTCACAGGCAAGCCCCTTAACCACTAAGCCATTTCTCCAACCCCTTGTTTGGCTTTTTAAAAAATATTTATTTATTTAAAGAGAGACAAAAAATGGGCTCACCAGCGCCTCTAGCCACTGCAAACCAACTCCAGATGCATGCACCTCCATGTGCATCAGACTTACATGGGTTTTGGTGAATTGAACCTGGGTCCGTAGGCTTCTCAAGAAAGTGCCTTAACCACTAAGCCATTTCTCCAGCCCCCCTCCCTTTTTTTTTTTTTTTTTTTTTTTTTTTTTTTTTTTTGCCTTTTGAGACAGGTTTCCACTATGTAGCCTTGGCTGGCCTGGAATTTATAGCTGTCCTCCCACCTCTTGTCTGGTTGTTTCTAAAAACCAAATTCACTAAAAGCATGCCTCTCTCAACAGCCCCAAAGCAATGGCAGGCTCTTCAGATTGAGGCAAGACTGCTCTGCAAGTCAGACAGCCCTTCTGTCTCTAGTTCCCTTGTTCAGGGCAACCCTCCATCCCCCAGGTTTAGCTCTGGCTTCCGGCTGGCTTTCCGATGCTGCCCTTGGGTCACGCCGACGGAGGAGGACAGGCTGGAGCTGACGCACGCTCCATCCCTCTCCATGAGGGTGAACAGGTGTCACACAAAAGAGACTTTGTTCATGACTGGGGACATGGCCCCGCCTGAGGCTACCAACGGGCAGGCTGGAGGTTGCCAAGAGAGGGAGCCCGCTGGACCCTGATGCTTAAACCGTATGTAGAGCCAGGCTTGGCATCCTTTAGAAAGCAGCCAGTGGAGAGATCTGGATGCAAGCCTGGCCCATGCTCCATCAATGGGGAAATAAGACGGTGCCTAGAACACTACAGGCAATACAGTTGGAGAGCCCAGACCTCAGCCACCATCTGAAGGCACTTGGGGATCCAGGAAAGGTCGGAGGAAGACCGCGAGCCAACACTTAACCCATCAGGAATTGCAAGCTTCAATGTAACGCAACACAAGAAGAAAACTGGATCCCGTATCAAGGAAACACTGCAGACGTAATAAGACAAGGGACTTGCAGCCCTGCTGTTAGGGTGACAGGCTGTGGAGAGGACAAAGGGGGTCAGCTGCCCAGCCCCGGGGCACTGCTACCATGGTGACAGAAGACCACTGTTGGCAGAACTTCCAAGAAAAGCCTGGAATCCAAATTTCCATATGGAAGTTTGTGGTTCGCAAACATGTTTATAAACACCGGGTAACCCTAACAGAGCACGTCTGTGGCCAGGGCACAACCGTGACAGCCTCGTCACCGGCTGAAGACACCAGGGAGGAAGGTTCTGGCTTGGCAAAGCTCATCAGCTGAGCCCACCCAAGAGCCTCGGGCTCGAAGGACTCAGATACAGCCTAGAGTAGCTGGGGGCTAATTGTCACAAGGAACCTTTTCGGTCACGCCGGGGAAGCCACCCTGACTCCCTGCTGGCAGGATCAGTGGAGGTGTCTACCGACTAGTGGGCCACACTCCGATGAAATGCTCAACAGCCGGTAGCCACAGTATTTTGCCAGCCGTTATATGCAAGTGTCTCCCACAAACTAAGAACACAGCTCGCATCCTCACTTCTGCAGTAAGAACCTGGCAGGGACGCACCAACTGCTCCAATATCCACAATGCTATAGGCCTGGCCCAGCCCATATCAAAGCCACAGCTCCCCCTCCGTGATCACTGCGCCCACTCTGCCCTCCGAAAGAACCTATAAAGTGCACCTGAAGATTAACGTTGTCTGTGGTTTCCTAGAACAAATGCTGGTTCTACCAGTGACCCCCCCCCCCTTAAAGGGACATTGATGTCACCAAACTGAATCAGACTGTAGTCACAGGCCACTCAAGACTTGTAGTCTTAGCCGGGCGTGGTGGCGCACGCCTTTAATCCCAGCACTCGGGAGGCAGAGGTAGGAGGATCGCCGTGAGTTCGAGGCCACCCTGAGACTCCATAGTGAATTCCAGGTCAGCCTGGGCTAGAGTGAAACCCTACCTCGAAAAACCAAAAAAAAAAAAAAAAAAAAAAGACTTGTAGTCTTGGCTGGGACCACCACGGGGTGCCTGGGGACACTGATGTGCATCTACCTAAGGGCCGTGGGAACTAGACAAAATGACAGCAACCCGCTGAGCTACAGGGTGGGTAGAGAGGTCAGAGAGGGGACGATGGCATATGGAAGTTTGGGGAGGGGATGTGCAGCCACTCTGCCTGCCTGGCACCCCACGTGCCCTGGAGCCTGAGCCGGGGCACGTCTCACTGGTTGTTGAGAGGGGCTGGAGGGAAGCAGGCATCCAGCACAGCACTGACCGCTCTCTGAAGCCAACCAGCCCCTGGAGGCCACTTCACTTGTCCTTTGTTCCGTGAGGACAGGGCCCTCCATGCTCTCCCTTCTTCCAGGCTTTTAGATAGGGGCTTAGGGTGCAGCGGACAGGACGGGGGCAAGAGGCTGTTGTGTGACTTCTCATAGGGACAGCACAGAAACCTCCGTACCAAACCAACACTCCCTAAGTGTTTGAGGATGACCTTGAACTGGCTCATCTCCTTGCCTCTGAGAATGCTGGGCTCATAGGTGTGTGCCACCAGGGCCAGTTAACAAAGACCTTTATATTATCATTTGTTCCCCCCACAAGGAGGCCCTAAAAGTACCCAGTGTCTCTTTCCCGCCACATCCCAAGACCTCCTCCCCTCTCCCCAGCTAGGAAGCATCACTTGGGCCTGTAAATCGGTACAAAGTTTACTAGTCATACAACATGGCTCACAAAAGCGATGGGAAATTTCAGTGATGGCATTATTTGTGGATTGGCTCCTTTTACCCAGATGACGACGAGACATTTTTCGACAGGACCCCACCACCACCATCACCACCACTACAAGACAAACAGAATGCAAGACCATCACAACACGGCTAGGACAGGTTCCATGGACACACATTTCAGTGGCACTGATGCCCCCGGATGGGATGGCAGGCTGCGGTGGGTGCCAGGAGGGTAGGAAGCAGCAACGCTACGTCCACAGTCACCTTTCAGGCCATGCCCCTGGGAGGGGGAGTCCGGCAGTGTCTGCTGGTGACGATGACACACTTCACACAGGGGAGATGACCCCAAGGACGGGCTTGGGAGGCCCAGAAGGCAGGTCCAATGGGGAAGGGCAACTTTTCATCTGGCTGGGCACCTGTGGTAGACGTTGGGTGCCGCTATACTTCACGCGTGGGCAATGCACAGCCGGGTCGAATTTAAATCATGCAGAGTGGCAGGGCGGGCAGGGGGGGTCCGGGCGAGAAACTATCAACAGCACGCGCTCTACGTGGTGCCCTACGTCACGCCTTTAGTTGGGTTCTCTTCCTCCCGCTGTGGTGTGGCGGGTCCCAGCGCCGGGCGGAACAGGGGATCACTGCTTTCCGAGAGGAGTGCTGGAAAGGCGGCAGGCTGGGGTCCTGCCTCTTAGCTCCTTTCTCCTCGGAGCTTTACGCCCACGGCTGTGATGAGGGCGGCCCCCTTGCCGCTGCCGTCTTCAGACAGAAGGAAGGACACGTTACACTTTGGTGACAGTTCCTTCACGGTTTGGTGCATGATTCTGGAGAAGCTGAAAGACGAAACATAGAGAAGGCTGAGAGGAGGGAAGATCAGGTATGAAATCACCCACGTACACAACCATGGGGTGGGAGGAAGCTACTTAAAAACCACCAGGACCGGGCTGGGGCTGTAGCTCCGTTGGCAGCGTGCGTGCATGAAGCCCCAGGCTCCGTCCCTAGCAATACGTAGACTGGGCATAGTGGAACTCGTCTACCATCCCAGCAGCCAGGAAGGAGACGTGGGAGGATTAGACGTTCAAGGTTATCTGCAGGTACACAGAGTTCGAGGCCAAGGCTGGAGAAACAGCTTAGCAGTTAAGGAGCTTGCCTGTGAAGCCTAAGGACCCAGGTTCAACTCCCCCGAACCCAGATAAGCCAGATGCACAAGGTAATGGATGAGCACAAGGCATCACACCCAGCTGGAGTTGAACTGCAGTGGCTGGAGGCCCTGGCACACTCATTTAAAAAAAGTAAAGGAAACACTTGTGGAAGTTTTTATATATATACATATATTTATTTACTTGAGAGCAAGAAAGAGGCAGAGAGTGAGAGACAGAATGGGTGTGCCAGGGCCTCCAGCCATTGCAAACGAACTCCAGATGCATGTACCCCCTTATGCATCTGGTTTACGTGGGTCCTGGAGAATCGAACCGGGATCCTTTGGCTTTGCTGGCAAATGCCCTTAACCACTAAGCCATCTCTCCAGCCCTTGTGGAAGTTCTTAATAAAGTGTTGTTGTTTTTTTTAAAGAGAGTTCAAGGCCAGCCTGGGACCTCTGAGGCAGGCCCAAGCTGGCCAAGCACTGGTTCTCTACACTCACGGCAATGAATAGAACCACCATAGTTGCAGCCTCGACTCTTAGCCCAGCACCAAGCACCTTCATCAGGACAAGGCAGCCCCCAAGAAGGGGAGGGGACCCTAGAAGTGGTGCTGGACATGAGACAGGGCTAGGCTGACTGTGCAGTGGCACCCATCAGACATCTTCTAGGAGACCATACTTGATCTATACAATTTCTAGTCTTAAAAATGGCTTGAAGAAGAAAGCTTGGGAGCTAAGAAGGGGGAGAGGTGAGGAGATGCCTCACCCCACACCACAGCCATGAGGTAAACAGATAATGTTTCTGAAGCATTGGGGGTGAAGTTGTCTGGAGATAGGTGACACTGTGACCTGGTTTTTCTAGTCCCAAGTACGTTAGTAGCATTCTTTTAATTGGCAAAAAAAAAAAGAAAAAAGAAAAAAGAAAAAAAAAGGGCCAGGCATGATGGTGCACACCTTTAATCCCAGCACTTGGGAGGCAGAGGTAGGAGGATCACCATGAGTTCGAGGCCACCCTGAGACTACATAGTGAATTCCAGGTCAACCTGAGCTAGAGTGAAACCCTACCTCGAAAATAAATAAATAAATAAATAAATAAATAAATGGCTCCTGAAACCAGGTATGGTGGCTTTTTCCAGCACTTGGGAGGCTGACATAGGAGGACAGCTGTGAGTTTGAGGCCAGCCTGGACTACAGAGTGAGTCTCAGATTAGCCTGGGCTAAAGATTCTGCCTCAAAAATAAAAATGGCCAAAAACAAAAAAGAAAAGAAAAGAAAAAACAAAACAAACACATAAATAAAAATGGCCGCTCTAACCCTAAGATGCCCACTTTGGAACACACGTCCAATAGAGACGGGGTCACTTGTCCCCCCACCCCCCCGCCAAGGATCCCTGTCCTTCCAAATCCCTACAAACTCGCTGCACAAGTGGAAGGGGCAGTGGCCTCCCCTGTTCCTGCCTTCCTCCCCCACTTACCAAGCACAGGTGTTCAGCCAGGCTGTAGTTAGCCACACCCACCCTCACCTCAGAGGGGCCCGGGAGATGCAGGGAAAGGGGCGTGCCGCACCAGTGTGAGCTGACCAAGTGACTTCTCTGGCTACCCAAGAGTCCCCATCAAACTCTAGAACTGCTTATTCTTCCAGACACCGTTGTCCCCCACAGCACAGCCTTGGGCTGCTGTGTAGGGGCCGGGGAGTTGTGCTGGCAGACCGGTAACCCTCAAAGGGGCTCAGTGGCCCGGGACAGCTCAGCCTGTGGCAGACAGAAGCCATACTCACTGCGGGTGAAGTTTATAGAGCGTCCCGTCCACCCCCACGGTCACGTTCAGGTGGTCCAGGCCTCGGTTCTCTCGGATCTTGTCCACCACAGCGGCCATGCCTGCGCCACACAACTGCGCGGCCCGCTTGGACACAACACCGCACACGGTCTTCACGAGGATGCTGTCGTCACACGTGCTATTCAGCCCCAGCTGCTGGAGGATGGTCCGGACCTGGAGCAGCGCTAATCGGTCACTGCGGTGGGCAAAAGTCACAGGGCTGATGGAGTGTGGCCTGAGGAGCAGCACCCTGGAGACCCCAGGACTGGCCCCAAAGCCCTGTGCTTATCTGAGAACAGCGTCTGTGAGGTTTCATTCACACTACCTAGTTTAATTCTTAAGTATTGCATGCCAAACACAAAAATTTGGCATATCTAGAAAAAAAATTTAATTAGAAGGGGCCTGGAGAGATGGTTTAATGGTTAAGGCATTTGCCTGCAAAGCCAGAGGATCCTGGTTCGACTCTCCAGGACCCACGTAAGCCAGATGCACAAGGGGGCGCACATGTCTGGAGATCGTTTACACTGGCTGGAGGCCCTGGTGCGCCCATTCTCTCTCTCTCTCTGCTTCTTTCTTCCTCTCAAATAAATAAATTAAAAAGTATTTTTTAAAAAAGAAAAAATTGGGGCTGGAGAGATGGCTTAGCGGTTAAGCGCTTGCCTGTGAAGCCTAAGGACACTGGTTCGAGGCTCGATTCCCCAGGACCCACGTTAGCCAGATGCACAGGGGGCGCACGCGTCTGGAGATCATTTGCAGTGGCTGGAAGCCCTGGTGCACCCATTCTCTCTCTCTCTCTTTCTCTGTCTGTCGCTCTCAAAAAAATAAATAAATAAAATGAACAAAAAAAAATTAAATATCCATGACCTCACAGTGCCTGACACTACCTACACAAGATCATCATAATAGGAGGAAAAGATGATGACATCAAAATAAAAGAGAGACTGAGACGGGGAGGGGATATGATGGAGAGTGGAGTTTCAAAGGCAAAAGTGGGGGGAGGGAGGGAATTACCATGGGATATTGTTTACAATTATGGAAGTTGTCAATAAAATAAAAGGAAAAAAAAGTCAGTCTATTGGACTTGCCTCAAAAAAAAAAAAAGAAAGAAAAAAGAAAAAAAAAACACTATGGTAAGTGAAACATGAAAGCACGAATACTATGTGATTCTGCTTCTGTAGGGCACCTGGGGTGGTCAGGTTCACAGAAACAGAGGGGAGAATGCTGAGGACAGCCCTCCCCGCTCACCTCTCGATCTGAGAGAGAAACTTGGTCTCGAAGATGCCCCGGGTCTTCAGCGGCTCGGATATCTGACCCCGGAAGAGGAACCCTTTCTTGGTGAAGTCGATCAAGATGTTGCGGACGATCTCCCCGAGGTACATACCACTGATCATCTTCTCGAAACTGAGATGGAAGGAAGAGGAGGCTGGGGCACCTGCTGGATCTCTAAGTGCCCCCAAGAGCATGCTCACATTGCGGCCACAGGACTGTGGTGTGCTGCCCCACGGAGGCAGAGTAGGGGGCCAGGAAGGACTCTACCCTAACCACAGGCGACCCGAGGCCGCAGCCACCAGCCCTCCTCCTTCCCCAGTGCATCCCTGCCTTGGCCTGGCTGAATCCCGCTCAGATCTCAGCCACATGCCATGACCCCACACAGGACTGTCCCAGACTGGATCCCATCTGTTCCAGGCTCTCTGCACACCACTGCTCTGCTGCTGATGAGCACCAGCGGACAGGAAGTGGGCTTGCTCAGCTCCAAGTCCCCAGGGCCCAGCCCGGCAGGGCCTTCAGCAAAGTGCTCAGGACACAGCTGCACACTAAGTAAATAGCTAAGCTGTTTTTTTGATTTTGTTTTTGTTTTTGATTTTTCTGCCTTTGAGGCCGAGTCTCATTTTCACCCAGGCTAACCTTGAACTCATGGTGTGATCCTTCTACTGCAGCCTCCCAGAAATGGGATTAAAGGCGTGTGCCACCACGCCTGCCTCAGCTGAATCTTGAAGGACACATCAACAGGAAAAGGAAAGTGCCGTGTGCTGGGCATGGTGGCACACGCCTTTAATCCTAGCACTTGGGGAACAGAGGTAGGAGGATTGCTGTGAGTTCGAGGCCACCCTAAGACTACAGAGTGAATTCCAGGTCAGCTTGGGCCAGAGTGAGACCCTACCATGAAAAACAACAACAAAAACAAAAACGGGAGGGGACGTTCCCAGACTTTTTTTTTTGCTGAATGTTTTACAAACACCCAGAATGTGATCAATTGCCCAGTGAAGTAACAAGGTCACAAAGCAGGGAAAATTCAGCCAGACACCACATCTGAGGTCAAATTGGAGCCAATTTCTGCTCTGGGGACATGACTTGGGCCAGCTTGTCCTGACGATGGAACAAAAGGGGTCTTGATCTTGGTTTCAATCCGTGTGGACACTGCCATTTCTGACCTGGTCCCTGAGCTGCAATACTCCAGATGACCACTGGGGGGGGCACGAGGTGCAGTGGGAAGGATGAACTGAGAAAGGGCCTCTATGTCACCCATGAAAACATGAGAGATTATTCTCATAGGGAAAAAACACCGAACAAGAGGAAGGCCAAATTCTTTCAGGCTGAGAAATGACACTGAGGCAGTGGTGTGTCTCCACTGTCCGCGGGTCCATCCTCTAGGGTTCTTGGCTATCGCTAGGCCAGAAGCCGAAGTTAGGAGCGAACCAGCAGAATGGGTTAAGGCACCAAACCCTGCCCTCATCCTGGCCACTGGGCGCGTCCTCCGCCAGGCAGATTACCTTTGTTTCCCACGGTTCATAGAAAATTCGTCCACCAATCTGTCATACTCCGTTCTGATGTCATCCAGACTGCCGTTGTCCCCGAAGGCGCCCCACTCCATGTTGATGCACATCTGCCCCTTCTCCCCCTCCAGCAGCTCCACGTTCTTCATCTCCTCCATGTAGCAGGCGTTGCAGCCAGTGCCTGAAACACAGGGGGGATTCAGAGGCACCAAGATGGACACATCAAAGAAGCTGGTTGGCAGAGGACTGCAAACTCCTCCCTACCTGGGCTACAAAACACAGCATGGGCATGGTGGCACACGCCTTTAATCCCAGTGCTTGGGAGGCAGAGGTAGGAGGACCACCATTAGTTCGAGGCCATCCTGAGATTGCATAGTGAATTCCAGTCAGCCTGAGCTACAGTAAGACCTTACCTCAAAAAAAAAAAAAAAAAAAATCAGCACTTGGGACGCAGAGGTAGGAGGATCGCTGTGAGTTCAAGGCCACCCTGAGGCTACATAGTGAGTTCCAGGACAGCCTGAGTTAGAGTGAGATGCTACCTCAAAAAAACAAAACTGGGCTGGGGAGATGGCTTAGCGGTTAAGCGCTTGCCTGTGAAGCCTAAGGACCCCGGTTCGAGGCTCGATTCTCCAGGTCCCACGTTAGCCAGATGCACAAGGGGGCGCACGCATCTGGAGTTCGTTTGCAGTGGCTGGAGGCCCTGGCGCGCCCATTCAATCTCTCTCTCTCTCTGCCTCTTTCTCTCTCTGTCACTCTCAAATAAATAAATAAAAAATGAACAAAAAAAATAAAAATAAATAAAAAAAAAAACTACCTTTGGAGGCCAGTAGAGCATGCAGGGTACCCGTAGTTTCCCCTTCCGCTTCGCCCTTCAGCTCCTGACTGTCTTCTACATTCCCTGTCTTAACTAGATTACAGAAAGGAACTAACGAAACGCCTGTTTCACCTTTTACCTGATGTAGTCAATATTTTTCTGCACTGATTTTAATTATGATGCTTAATACTATAAAACAAATATAAATGTTTCCAAAAAAAACTAAACTAAATAATTTGTTTTTTTGAGGTAAGGTTTCACTCTAGTCCAGGCTGACCTGGAATTCACTCTGTAGTCTCAGGGTGGCCTTGAACTCACAGCGATCCTCCTATGTCTGCCTCCTGAGTGCTGGGATTAAAGGCATGTGCCACCACGCCTGGCTAAATAAATATTATTTTTAAAAAAATTTTAAAAGAAGATGAGAGCTGTCGTGGCACAAGAGTCTTTTGAGTTGTGGTTGGGCCCATTCGCAGGAACGCCTTTCCTTTCTGTTTCTATCACTCACCATGTGTCTGGCCCAATTCTTTGTCCTGGGACACAGGAGACTGATGATCTCAGTGGATGTCTTCCAGACACAACCTGTACCTATACTGGGGGCCTCACACTTGGGCCCTGGGGTCTGGAAGTTCAGATATGGGGACTTGCCTTGAACTTACACTACAGTCAAGAATGACCTTGAACTTCTGTTCCTCCGGCTTCTACATCCCAAGTGTTGAGAGCACAGTGTGCTGCCATGCCTGGTTTGTGTGTGCCGGGGACCAAACCCAGAGCCCAGGGCATGCTAGGCGAGCACTCGACCCAAGGAGCTACACTCAACGCATGCCATGCTTCCACACTGCTGGCTAGATCCCTTGTCCTAAGGGGTATGTTTCTGAGTGAACAAAGCAATAACGCTGTTTTCCCAGAAAAACTTGGAAATATAACTGGAGAATTTGAGTTAAGCTACACAGAGAACACTGGTTTTATTTATTATTATTTATTTATTATCATTATTATTTTGACTCAGGGTCTCACTATATAGTCCCGGCTAACCTAAAACATGCCTCGAATTTGCAGGGATCCTGCATCTGCCTTCCAAAATTACTGGGATTCCAGGCGTGTGCCACTGTGCCCAACTTCGATTAATTTATCTTATGTCAATGGCCTCTTCTATGTTGACCTGTGCAGGAGGGCTATATTTATGTTAACAGAAGATGGTTTTACCACAAAAAAGTATCTCCAGTTTCAGTACTATTCAGATTGGAAAATATATGAAATACAAGCCGGGTGTGGCAGTGCATGCCTTTAATCCCAGCACTCAGGAGGCAGAAGTAGGAGGATTGCCATGAGTTTGAGGCCACCCTGAGACTCCATAGTAAATTCCAGGTGAGCCTGAGCTAGAGTGAGACCCTACCTCAAAAACCAAAAGAAAAAAGAAACCCGATCCAAGTCACCAAGTGAAGGGACGCACCAGCACTGCAGCTGCCTCCATTACTTTCAGAAGATGAGTCCTTCCTAACCTGCCCTTCTGCACTAGTCAATTCTTTGAGTCGCCGCAAGACACGAACTTAGAGCCACTGGCTTGGGAAGTTCCGCTGCTCTCAGAAGCAATGGTAGTATCACATGCCACATGGAAGATGTGATGATTCTAAGTCAAGGAGCATTCCTGTGGCAGCATCCACACATGCACATGGGCCACCTGACATATGGTTTCCAGGGCTCAGAAGCCTCTGGTTTCTATCCCTGAACTCCCTAAAGTATGGTGACTCAGTGTTCCCCAGGACTGGGCTGTGAGCACACACTGCTAATCCACTGAGGAGTTAAGAGGACACACGCACAGCAGCCTTCATCCCTTCACCTCAGGCTTGGGGTCACTGGGCTTATCTTATTAAACAGACTGAAACTCAGCCAAGTTCTTCCCACACTTTAAGATGCACCTGAGCCTCCTGGGGAACAGATCCTGACAGGGCCCAGATGCCATTCCAACCGGCTCCCAGAGCGGCTACGGGCCCACAGACCACATTCCCCAGCACAGGCCGGCGGGGATGTGGGCCAACTTTCACCTTCCTTATGCCGACCGATTGATGCAAGCTGTACTTTTGCCCATGGGATTTTTGAGTGTAGACATCAACTGATAAAAGGAAGGAAAAAAAAGTGCGGGGCCATCTAATAAGCCTGCTGTGTTCACGTGAGAGGGCCTGACCTCCCAGGCAGGAAGGTGAAGCCACATCTAGAGAATGTGCTGAGTCATTCTGGCTTTGCAGGTCCCACCTAAGGGCGTTCATAAGCAAAAGGTAGGGCAGGGATGGGAGGAGAAAGCTTTGCCAAAGAGAAGGAAGAAATACAGGCCGCAAACAACCTTTCATGGGAGCAGCTTCCTGGCATTCTGAATTTCAGCAGCTGCCCAGGGTGGCTTAATTCTAAATACACAGGCCTTCTCTGTAGGGAGGTCAGCCTGCTGAGGCCCCACCCCCAACCTCCAGGTACTAAGCAAATGGTCCCCAAGACTGGGGTGCTATTCTGTTTCATCAAATAGAGACTGCAGATACTGGTTGGCTAAGAATCTTCCCCTAAATCCCCCTAACACTAGGCACAGGAGCAATGGGACAAAGGGTTTTCTGTGGGCCCCTGTCAATGTGCTTCAAGACTTCAATGCTCTTGGGCTGCAGAGATGGCTTCATGGTCAAGGTGCTTGCCTGCATAACCAAAGGACCCTAGTTCGATTCCCCAGGACCCACGTAAGCTAGATGCATGACGTGGTCCATGCATTTGGAGTTGCTTTGAGGTGGCTGGAGGCCCTGATGTGCCCATTCTCTCTCCTCTCTATCTGCCTCTCTCTCTTTCTCAAACAAATAAATATTAAAGCCAGGCGTGGTGGTGCACGCCTTTAATCCCAGCACTCGGGATGCAGAGGTAGGAGGATCGCCATGAGTTCGAGGCTAACCCGAGAATCCATAGTGAATTCCAGGTCAGCCTGGGCTAGAGTGACACCCTACCTCGAAAAACCAAAAAAAAAATAAAAAATAAAAATAGATAAATATTAAAAATAATTTTAAAAACTTTAATGCTGTCAGGCTGGAGAGATGGCTTAGCAGTCAAGACGCTTGCCTGCAAAACCAAAGGACCCACGTTTAGACTTTCTCCAAACCTGTGTTTCTTCCCCCGTCCCAGGCTGGTGGGCCCTTCCCGAGCTCCCATGAACGGATCAGGGTCCTTCCTATGCACCTGAACCTGGCACTGAGGCTCATCCCAAGTAGGTGCCTGGTTTACGTTTCCAAGGTTCTAAAGATGCCCAACCCAGGCTACCACGTGGCAACCTATTCAGTACTCCCCTCGCATCTTTTCTCATCTCAATTCTCCCTTAAGAAATCTTCCGTTATTTATCCTTCTTTGTGTCTGTGTTTCTCAACTGTTGTCAACCAAGGACAAGAACCTGAAGCCTCTGGCTTGGTGACTTGGTGGATTCTTTGAGAGCCACTGGCCTGCGGAGTTCTAACCCCCCACCCGCCATCCCTAGACACACTGCTCAGAGCGTTATCCTGCGACACAGCCATCCTCAAAAAAACAACTTTTCCCTCTCGGAAGAAGAGACACCCTCGGGACACTTACCAACAATAAGTCCAATCTCACAGGAGGGCTCCTCATAAGCACACGTCATCATGGTGCCCACCGTGTCGTTGACCACGGCCACCACATCCAGGTCAAATTCCTTTGGAAAGACAGGGATGTAGCTTTAGGGATGGGAGAGCTTGGCCTTGCCTGTTCATCCCGCTGCACCCCACCCTGCATGCCGCTAGAGCATCGCTCAAGACGGCACGCTGTTGGGAGCAGGGTCAATCCTATGACTGTATTCTGAGTTCTGACATGATTTCAGAGTGGTCATGTCATCTAAAGCCAACATGCCAGGTGGAGAGATGGCTTAGCAGTTAAGGCTTTTGCCTGCAAGGCCAAAGGATCCAGGTTCGATTCCCCAGGACCCACGTTAGCTAGATGCACAAGGGTGCGCACACGTCTGGAGTTCGTTTGAAGTGGCTGAAGGCTCTGGTGCACCCATTCTCTCACTGTCTCATAAATAAATAAATAAATAAATAAATAAATAAATAAATGATATTTAACCACAACATGCCAACAGGGCAGCCATGTCTGGTGCTTGCCCTGAGGACTGGCTGTTGGGGCTGCTCCTCTCTTTCCATTCCTATGAGGGTCACAGTTCTGCCTTCCTTTAAACATATCCCTGAACACAAAGCTGATTACCCCTTATTTTATGGCTAGATACTTTTTTATAACACAAGTCACATACTTCTTTCATGACTCCAATTCTTTACAACAATCAAGTACAATTTTTACAATCCCTCAAAGCAATAAAGAGTTCATGTATTAGAGAGAGAGAAAGATACACAGAATAGGCATGCCAGGGCCTCTATCCACTGCACACAAACTCCAGATACATGTGCCACCTTGTACATCTGACTTCATGTGGGTACTGGGGAATCAAACCTGGTCCTTTGGCTTTGTAGGCAAGTGTCTTAACCACTAAGCCACCTCCCCAGCCTGCCAATAGAGAGTTTTTAAAATACTCTTTAGCTGGGTGTGGTGGCGCATGCCTTTAATCCCAGCACTCGGGAGGCAGAGGTAGGAGGATCACTGTGAGTTCGAGGCCACCCTGAGACTCCATAGTGAATTCCAGGTTAGCCTGTGCTACAGTGAGAATCTACCTTGAAAAACCAAAATAAAATAAAATACTCTTTAATAGTTATCTCCTTCCAGCCAAATGCTGTGGCACATGCCTTTAGTCCCAGCACTCGGGAGGTAGAGGTAGGAGGATCACTGTGGGTTTGAGGCCACCCTGGGACTACAGAGCGAATTCCAGGTCAGCCTGGGCTAGAGTGAGACCCTACCTCAAAACAAACAAACAGAAAGTTACCTCTCTCCTTTTTATAGCATCCCTTAGTAAAGTAGCGACATCATGACCCACGCAGTCAGTGGCCTTAAATCCCTTTGTCCAGGTGACCAGGATTCCCTGAAACATGAGAGATATGAGAGATATCAGAAGAGCCTGGGCAATTAACCCTTCTTGGCAGGACACAGAGCTTAGTGCCCTTCCTTCCAGGTAACGATCACAGAGCCGTGTACTGGGCATGCAGCTGACCTAGCAGAATGCTTGCCTAGCATTCAAAGCCCTGGATTTCATCCCGGCACCACATAAATGTGGGTGTGGTGGCACCTGCCCGTCATCCTCAGCTACACAGCAAGCTGGAGGCCAGCCTGAGATACAGAAAACCCCACCTCAAAAAATTAACGTTTCAGCCAGGCATGGTGGCACACGCCTTTCATCCCAGCACTCGGGAGGCAGAGGCAGGAGGATCGCCATGAGTTCGAGGCCACTCTAAGACCACATAGTAAATTCCAGGTCAGCCTGGGCTAGAGCAAGACCCTACCTAGAAAACAAAACAAAACAAAACAAAAAAATTAACATTTCAAGCCGGGCATGATGGAGCACACCTTTAATTCCAGCACTCAGGAAGCAGAGGTAGGAGAACTGCTGTGAGTTCGAGACCAGCCTAAGCTAGAGCGAGACCCTACCTCAAAAAACCAAAAAAAAAAGAAAAAAAAAGTTTTGATCAAAAAGGGCTTGAGGAGCACAGTCTCGAGTCACACTGTAACTGATGACATCACCTTACCTGGCTCTCCCAGTGCTGCCAATGAGTCCTTAACCCCTGGCCTCAGGCCTCCTCCCTGGTCCCTGCCTCCACTTGTGCCACACAGAGCCATCTGCATCTCCTCCCACTGAACGACAGGCTGGCTCCCGCCTCAGTGACTTGGCACCTTCTGCTACTGTATGCCTGCCCCATCCCAACGCCCAGCCCTTGCAGCCCAGGAGCTCCCACAGGACAGAAACTGTAACCCTCTCTGTGTGCCCAGAGCTTAGCACCAGTGGACACTCAAACCCCATCTTGGATCCGTTCATCCCATTTATAGGGCAAGTGTGGTAGTTTGAATGTGACTAAATATCCCTAAACAGACTGGCTATTTTTTTTTTATGCAAGACAGAGAAGGAAGGAAAGAGAGAGAGAGAATTGACACGCCAGGGCCTCAACCACTGCAATCGAACTACAAACGTGTGCATCCCCTTGTGTGCATGTGAGACATTGCGAACTTGCGTTACTATGCGTCTGGCTTACGTGGGACCTGGAGAGTTGAACCTGAGTACTTAGGCTTTGCAGGCAAGTGCCTTAGCTGCTAAGCCAGCTCTCCAGACCAGCCTGAGATTTTTTTTAAAAAAATATGTAACGCTTCATGAATTTGTGTGCCATCCTTGCACAGGGGCCATGCTAACCTTCTCTGTATTGTTCCAATTTTAGTATATATGCTGCCTAAGCGAGCACCAGAGTTTTTAAAAAGTATTTTATTTACTTATTTACTTGAGAGAGAGAGAGAGAAGAAGAGGCAGAGAGAAAGAGAATGGGTGCGCCAGGGTCTCTAGCCACTGCAAACGAATTCTGAATACATGGGCCCTATTGTGCATCTGGCTTATGTGGGTCCTGGGGAATCAAACCATGGTCCTTAGGCTTCGCAGGCAAATGCTTTAACTACTAAGCCATTTCGATTAAGTTTGCAACTTCGGTCTTCAGCAGCCTGCTGGAGGGTGTGTCACTGGGAAGCAGATCTTAAGTGTGGCCCTGAGGTGTGTTCAGAGTAGTGAGCGCATGCTGACTGTATTCATGTCTCTCTGCTTGAATCTATGAACGTGAGCTTTCCCACCACTGACAGCGTTTCCCCTGGACTAGGTCAGTCTGAAGTAAACCTTTTCCTCCCATAAGCTGCTTCTGGTTGAATGTTTGTCTAGCAACGCAAAGATAACTAAAACAGCAAGTGTTTACAAAAGATCTCCTGTGAGGATGCTGGGCTAGGGAGCATGCTCCTTGCTCAGAAAAAGCCAAAAAAACAAAACAGTGCAAAGAACTATATTCAAGACGACAACTAAGGTGCCAGGGAAGAAAGACAGCGAGGTTCTCTGTGCCCGGAAGCCCCAAAGGTCTCTCTCACGAGAGGTGTCGCTTCTAACAAGGTCAGAAGAGCAGAGTCCCAGGATGTTCTTGAAGGTGTGCAATAAAGCCTAGGATGATGCACTGTGACACGAGAGACAGTACCAGACATGTAGGCATGACACTGAGGCCAGCCCACCCTAGCCACGTGAAGGTGGCACTCTCTGAGGTCTGATGCCCACAGGAGACACTCACCGCATCCAGGCTCGTCTGCTTGCAGGGAAATGAGAAGGTGAAACCCAGAGGCATCCGGGGGCCTTTGATGCCCATGTAGTCCAGGAAGTCAGAGATGCAGGAGACGATGTGATCAAAGAGCTTCAGGGGACAGGAAGGGACTACTCAGGCTCTCTAGTTTGAGACTTTCAGTGCACATGCACAAAAACACCCACGCATCCTGTCACACGCAGAGCGAGCCCCTCTCCCCATAACCTTCCCAGCCATTAAAGCATCATAGGTAACACATGGCTCAAAGCACCCGACGGTGTCACATGGCTTGAATCTGTCCCACAACCACCACGTCACTGGCCATGTGTGTGACACACACACCTGACAGGGTGCAAGAGTCGGTCTGCCTCACCTCTTCCCCGGTACCCTGCATGATTTCCATGGGAATGGCATAGATCTTGTTGTGCATTTCTACCGTTCTCTTCTTCCCACTACGAATTTTCACCAGCAGGACACGGAAATTGGTTCCACCAAGATCGAGCGCCAAGAAGTCACCATGTTCTGTCACAGGAAAGAAGACAGAGAATGTCATTAAAAAAAAAACAAGGGCTGGAAGGATGGCTTAGCATTTAAGGCGCTTGCCTGCAAAGCCAAAGGACCCAGGTTCGATTCCCCAGGACCCACGTTAGCCAGATTCACAAGGGGGCGCATGCATCTGGAGTTCATTTGCAGTGGCTGAAGGCCCTGGTACACCCATTCTCTCTCCCTCTCTCTGTCAAATAAATAAATAATGTTAAAAGAAAAAAAAAAAAAAACAAGGGCTGGAGAAGTCTGAGAAGCCAAAGGACTCAGGGTTAAGTTCCAGTATCCACATAAGCCAGACACACAAGGGGTTTGCAGTGGTTGAAGGCCCTGGCATGCCCATTCTCTCTCTCTATCTGCTTGTCTCTCTCTCTCTCAAATAGATTAAAAAAAAAATATTTAAAAAAAAACATATATCTTGGCAGTCAGTATCCTCAAACCCCCCAAACTGCATTAAGGGGAAACTATTAACTGCCCCCACTGCGCAATGTAGCCAGACACTGGGTTGCTGACTCACAAACTGGGCCACCCTGGAAGGACAAAAGGCCCCAAGAGTGAACCACTACTCACAATAAAACTTACAGGGGGTTGTAAAAAAGCCTAGCAACAACACCCTGACATTAGGGAACCTCATATAAAAATTCATAATTTGCTGGGTGTGGTGACGCACGCCTTTAATCCCAGCACTGGGGAGGCAGAGGTAGGAGGATTGCCATGAATTTAAGGCCACCCTGAGACTCCATAGTGAATTTCAGGTCATCCTGGGCCAAAGTGAGACCCTACCTCAAAAAACCAACAAAAACAAAAAAGTCATAATCTGCATCAATGCCCAGAGTCTAAAAGGTGGCCACAAGCCTCTCTCCCGGCACCCACCCTTCTTTACAATGGAGGTGGTGTAAGGTTCTTCTCACCAGAAGGTAGTCTGCTCTCCTCCCCTTGGATCTGGGGTCAGAGCGAAGCTGAGCTAACCTCACCCGTGGCCTCTCTCCCCCACGGATCCTGCTGCTGCCAACGTGTAGCCCAAGACACACGGCAGGGCACTCTCGCGTACAGGGAGACTGAGGTCAGCCTCCCAGCTGGCTACAGAACAGGGGAGCCTGCCCCGACTGAGCACAGACTCGTGGGCCACAGTGAACTCTGAAGGGAGTCTATCATGTAATAATAAGTCAAAGTCACAGCCACAGGAAGTGTTTATGTCGCAGACCTTCGTTGTCCTGAGGCTCCACCACAAACACTCTTGAGCATCCCCACAGAGCCAGGTTAGACGAAGGATTGGATTGCATGCCTGGCTCCAACCTGCCCAGGTGTGAAAAGCCCGGGGCCTGTTTGGCTCCCCTCATACAGACCTAGCCAGGATGTAAGACGTGCTCAGTGTTAATTCTGATGGTGTTTTGTTGGTGGTGGTGGGGGTGGTGTGTTTGTTTGTGTGCCACGGCATATATGTGGAGGTCAGAGGACTGCCCTGGAGTGTTGGTCCTTGCTTCCACCATATCTGAGACAGGGTGTTTCCGTTTGCTGCTGTGTGTGGGATTACAGAACCCCGCAGTAATGCAGCCAGCCTTTACACGGGCTCCAGGGAGCCAATGCCAGTTATCAGGCTTACTCAGCAAGTACTTTAAACCACTGAGCCATCCATCTCCCGAGCCCCTGATCTGTTTTTTTTTCCCCCTTTTAATATTTTTTTTAAATTTTATCTGACAGAGAAAGAGGGAGAGAGACAGACAGACAGAATGGGTGTGCCAGGGCCTCCAGCCACTGCAAACGAACTCCAGACTCATGCACCACCTTGTGCATCTGACTAACATGGGTCCTGGGGAATCAAACCTTGGTCCTTTGGCTTTGCAGGCAAACGCCTTAACCACTGAGCCATCCCTCCAGCCCCTGATCTCGTTTTTTAAGTAGCTGAGGCTGGAATCAAGCTTGCTATGTAGCTAAGATCGACCGCAAATTCCTGATCCTCCTGTCTCTACATCCCAAGTGCTGGGATTACATATGGGCATTACTACTCTTGGCTTCCCACTTCCCAACTTGAATGTGATTTTTTTTTTTTCCTGAGATAGCGTCTCACTCTAGCCCAGGCTGACCTGGAACTTACTCTGTAGTCCCAGGCTGGCCTCAAACTCAGAGATCCACCTACCTATGCCTTTCGAGTGCTGAGATTAAAGGCATGCGCCACCATGGCCGGCAATTCGAACATGATTTTGGAAAAAAGCTCTAGCTAGGGGGATCCCTGCTTGAGAAATTTAACGACTCTGAGCCAGGCACATAACAAGCCAGAGGTGACGATGAAAAATGGGTGAGTTAGCTTCCAGCATGGGTGATGCAAAGACATTCTCTGGAGAGTTCAAAACTCCCCTGATCCAGCGCCCCCTTCCCCCCCCCGCCCCCCGTGCCTGGGACAGGGGCATAGCAGCCCCAGCAGGCCCTCACCAGTGCCATCGGGGGTGCTCCGGACAAAGGAGGGAAGCATCTTGACTACAGCCTTGTCATGTGTCTTCTTCCCCAGCCCGGCCTCCATCTCGGCCCGCATCCTCCTCTTCACCTCCAGTAGTGTCTGATTGCTGAGGCGGAAGTGGGCCAGGGTCTCCTCGATCTGCCTGTGCTGCTCGGCCAGGCGGTAGGCCACCGCGGTCACCATGGCGGCCCCCTTGCCGCTGCCGCTCTCGGACAGGAGGAAGCGCACGTCGGAGTCAGGCACCAGGCGCCTGAGTGTTTTGTGGAAACGCCGGGAGTACCTGAGGGACACAGTAGGGCTGGCATTGCAGCAGCGGCCTGGGGCCACCTGTTGGTGACCCCTTATTTCTAACATGTTTGACTTCTATTCTCTGCACTTGCTTGTCTTTCCTTCCACAAGTGTTGTGCATCTGTTGTACAAAAGGCAGCAGCAGGTGGACTGGAGAGGTGCCTCAGTTAGTAAGGGACTTGCCCCACAACCATGAGGGCCTGAGTGTGAACCCCCAACACCACTGTAAAGTCAGGTGTGATCCAACATCAACCCATGGCCCCGCCCACATGCAAAACACTTATAAACATGAAGAAGTAATAAGAATGATTTTTTAAAAAATGAAAAGAAAAGCCCGCCAAGCATGGTGGTGCACGCCCAGCACTGAGGAGGCAGAGGTAGGAGGATCGCCATGAGTTTGAGACCACCCTGACTGAGACTACATAGTGAATTCCAGGTCAGCCTGAGCTACAGCGAGACCCTACTCAAAAACCAAAAAATATATATATATATATATATTTTGGCCACCACTGTGAACACAAAAGTCAAGGATACAGAGTTTCAAAGTCAGAAAGATGCTGGGAGTGGTGGCACACACCTTTAATCCCAGCACTAGGGAGGCAGAGGTAGGAGGATTGCCATGAGTTCGAGGCCACCCTGAGACTACATTGTGAACTGCAGGTCACCCTGGGCTAGAATGAGACCCTACCTCAAAAAAAAAAAAAAAAAAAAGTCAGAAAGATCCAGAATCAAGGATGAGCTCTGTCACGTCCACATCAAGTGACCTTGAGCCAGGTACTTACTTGACCTTGGCATCAAAGGGATCTATGTGTGGCCCAAGGTGGAGTGGTGGGAACTGAACAGGTTTATGAACAAGGACACAAGAATAATCACTCTTGAGTGTGTGTGGGGTGTGGGGGGTGTGTTTTCACTTGGCTCTTTCTCCTCCCTAGAAGAAAACCTTCAGACAGGAGAGGACTGTATGAGAACCAGAAGTTGCAGCCTGCTGTATGGAAGGCTGCTTGCCAATAGAAACAGGAAAGACGGTTCTCCCAAAATATTAGCAGTTGTCAGCTCCAAGGAGTAGGAATAACAATGGCTTCTATTCTTCGTGTAACTTTTTGTACTGTCTGAAGTTTTTATGCAGAGTACCTATTACTTCTGAAATGGAGAATACTTAGTCAAAGCTATTCTTTAAAATGTGAGTTTAGAAAAAAAACAACAACAAACAGTTCTGGATATGGCTAGTTGTGTGACATCAGTGAACCAAATACCATCAAACTGTAACCCAGAAAAGTGGTAAAGGTGACAAAGCTTGTGCTAAATGTATCGCTACCACCTCAGAAAGTTATAATGTGATGCTACGAATTCTTAGGCTTTCTTGCCCAAAGATGAGCTAAAAAAGGAAGCTTTTTTCCAAAGAAAAAGCTGGGTATAGTGACACACACCTGTAGTCCCAGCTACTAAAAGGTGGAGGTGAAAATCACTCAAGGGCTAGAGAGAGATAGCTTAGCAGTTAAAGTGTTTGCCTGCAATGCCAAAGGACCCAGGTTCAATTCCCCAGGACCCATATAAGCCAAATGCACAAGGTGGTGCGTGCATCTGGAGTTTGTTTGTGGCGGCTAGAGGCCCTGGTACTCCATTCTCTCTCTCGCTCTGTCTCTATCTGCTACTTTCTATCTTTCAAATAAATAAATAATAAAAATATTAATTAAAAAAATCAGCAGGGCATGGTGGCAAGTGCCTTTAATCCCATCCCTCGGGAAGCAGATGGTAGGAGGAGTGCCATGAGTTTGAGGCCACCCCAAGACTACATAGTGAATTACAGGTCAGCCTGGGCAAAAGTAAGACCCTAAATCAAAACAAAACAACAACAACAACAACAAAAAAGGGCTGGAGAGATGGCTTAACTGTTAAGCGCTTGCCTGTGAAGCCTAAGGACCGGTTTGAGGCTTGATTCCCCAGTACCCATGTAAGCTAGATGCACAGTGTGGCGCATGCATCTGGATTTCATTTGCAGTGGCTGGAGGCCCTGGTGTGCCCATTTTCTCTCTTCCTCTTTGCCTGTCGCTCTCAAGTAAATAAATAAAATAAATTAAAATAAAATAAAAATAAATCTTAAAAAACTTCCACAGGGAAAAAAAATGGTAGTTTTCATTTTCAAATACTTTTAAAACTTTATAAAAAGTAACAAAATTATGAACTTGGTGGTTAACATTATCTAAACTAGCTCAGACTCCAGCACCTCAGCAACACAGAACTATTCCAACTTAAATCAACATTTGCTGATGTGCCCCAGCTCTCGTGCAAAGGTTAGTTATCTGCAAGGGCACTTCCCACGGAAATATGTGCAAAACCTTAGCTCCTGTTCACGCAGAAGTCTTACCACGTTATTGTTCAACTTTTCCAAATAAAGACTTAGAATTTAGACAAGCGTGGCAGTGCACGCCTTTAATCCCAGCACTTGGGAGGCAGAGGTGGGAGGATCGCTGTGAGTTCGAGGACAACCTGGGACTACAGAGTAAATTCCAGGCCAGCCTGGGCTAGAGTGAGACTCTACCTCAAAAAAAAAGATGTAGAATTTTCTTTCAACCATTTAAAAAGTGCCAACCATGTTCTCCCTGGCCAAAGGGGAACTGAGATGGGCCAGTGACAACCTGGTTAGCAGGCAAAAAAGCTGTGTGGCACTGAAGCTTCTTGTCAACAGAGACATCTTCCATCTCTGGCTCTCAGGTGCCAAGAGTGGGCAAATTGCTTTTTTTTTTTTTTTTTTTTTTTTTTTTTTTGGTTTTTCGAGGTAGGGTTTCACTCTAGCTCAGGCTAACCTGGAATTCACTATGTAGTCTCAGGGTGGCCTCGAACTCACAGCAACCCTCCTACCTCTGCCTCCCGCGTGCTAGGATTAAAGGCGTGCGCCACCATGCCCAGCAAGTTCTTATTTTTAAAAAAAATTTTTAACGTTGCTTTTTTAAAAAGCAGTGCCTGAGGGTCTGGGGGCTTTTAACAGGCTTCTGACACCTGCAGACACATCACACCTCACATTCCTGGCGGCTAGAGAAATCTCTTGCCTGACCTGTGAAACGAGAGAGCAGCGAGACCAACGAGACCCACCAAGGGCAAGACTTCCCAAACAGGCAACTCTAACTAGGCAATGTTTGTTTAAAAAAAAAAGAAAAGCCATATACTGGGTGCAAAATTCTAACCTCGAGAAAGAGTCTTGGCCCAGATTAATACCGAGAGCCAATTACAAAGGGCACACTCACTGTGGGTGCGTCTTGTAAAGAGAGCCGTCCACGCCAACCGTGGTCCGCAGCCTGGGCGTGCCCTTGTTATCTCGCAGGCGGTTCAAGATGGCACCCAGCGTGGCAGCCACCAGGTTGGCCGAGCGAAAGGAGACGATGGTGCATACATGCTGGACCGAAATACAGTCGTCATCGGATGGCTCCACTCCCAGGCGGGTCAGGATTTCTTTGGCATTGTGGATGCCTTCCTTATTCCTGCGAGGTGGAAGGCCAAAACGTGTGAGTTAAGCACCACGGCACAGTGGAAAGAAAGGACTAGATGGGCAGAAGAGATGGCTCATTGGGTAAGGTGCTTGCTAGTTCCATTCCCCAATATCCATGTCAAGCCAGATGCACAAGTTGGTGCCTGCAGCCCTGGAGTCCACTGGCAGTGGCTAGAGGCCCCGGAGCACCCATTCTTTCTGTCTTCTGTCTTTCTCTGCTTGCAAATAGAGAGAAGGAAAGAACTAGAAAGTGTGTGCAACATGTGGCACGGGATTAAGACTGGCAAATGGGGCTGGAGAGTCGGCTTAGCAGTTAAGGCTCTTGCCTGCGAAGCCAAAGGACCCAGGTTCAATTCCCCAGGACCCACGTAAGTCAGATGCACAAGGTGGCACATATGTCTGGAGTTCATTTGCAGTGGCTGGAGGCCCTGGAGCACCCATTCTCTCTCCCCCTCTCTCTCTCTTTTTTTCCTTAAATAAATAAAAATAATTAAAAAAAAATAAGGTTACTGAGCCAGGCGTGGTGGTGCATACCTTTAATCCCAGCACTCAGAAGGCAGAGGTAGGAGGACCACTGTGAGTTCGAGGTCATCCTGAGACTACATAGTGAATTCCAGGTGAGCCTGGACTAGAGGGAGACCCTACCTCACAAAAAAAAAGGACTGTCTCCCTCCCCTGCAAGCCTCCAGATGGCACCTACTTTTCGATGGCCGACACGTCACTGGTGTTGAACTTTCCCCGGGTGAGCAGCTCGGGGGTGATCCGCCCTTCAAATAAGAGGCCCTCCTTGGCCATCTTGACCAAGATGAGTCGCACCAGCTCCCCCAGGTACAGGCCGCTGACCATCTTCTCGAATCTGCAGACGGAAAAGTCCATAGGTACTTGTGAACCGGGTGTGGTGGCGCGCGCCTTTAATCCCAGCACTCAGGAGGCAGAGGTAGAAGGATTGCTGTGAGTTCAAGGCCACCCTGAGACTACATAGTGAATTCTAGGTCAGCCTGGGCTAGAGTGAGACCCTAACTCAAAAAAACAAATAAAACAAAATAAAATAAAATTCACAGGTACTTGTGAGTGTTCCCTCTGTCCCAATGCTGGGGCACCAATGATGAAGGGACAAAAGTGGGGACAGCCTCTCCTTGTCCCTCACAAGCTCCTGGTCTCCCCCTCCCCCTCCACAGGCAAGAGAATGTTCTTGTGTGATCCAAGATCCAACAAGAAGGGGACAGGGAGGTTGACCCCAGACAGGGTGGTCACCCAGACCTCCACAACTGTGTCTAGGACCCTTCAGGGCAGGAGCAGGCAGGCAAGACTGACTGGAAGTAGAGAAACATCCAGGTTTAGATGAGGGGTGATAGATGATAAGGCCCCCAGAAAAGTGAGCAGAATATAATGATATCTGTGCACGGTACTATTTTAAATTATTTATTTATGAGAGAGAGGGACAGAATGAGAGATTAGACATGCCAGGGCCTCTAGTCATTGCAAACAAACTCCAGACACATGTGCCACTCTGTGCATCAAACCTGGGACCTTAGGTTTTGCCGTCAAGTGCCTTAACTGCTAAGCCATCTCTCCAGGCCCGTGCAAGGTACTTTTTAAAGGATTCCTACGCTGTCCCTCCACGATTCTATCAGAGAAGCCTCCTGGAGAAAGCGGGTAGCCAGCAAACACTCTCCTCACTTCCTATCTGAGAAGCGGGGCAGGTCCTCTAGGGGGTGGGGATAGCAGCCGTCCCCCATAGGGCCACTGCCAGGACATCTACTAATCACAGTCTGAGGGCTTCTCATATCCTTTTCCAGCCAAAGGACGACGAAGTCTCTTTCTGGAGAATGTACTCTTCCTCCAAAATCCAATCAGCTCGTCCCATTGCTCATGCCACATTCAGAAACGGGCCAATCCCAGAGTGAACTGGCTTTCTCCCGCACTCCCCCAGGAGTGTGGTGTGAGCTGTGAGGTTCTCTAACTGCAGCAGCCTCTCTGGGCCAAGTACTACATGGGGACAGGTGTCTCCTGGAGCCTGACATGGAAACTGATGCATGCCAGAGGCAGCTTCCGCACAACGCCAATGAAACGGGGCTCAATGCTCCCTGAGCCAGATTCAGCTGTAAGTATGGGACTTGAGTAGGCAAGATCAGACTCCAAATTAAAGGCCTTAAAAAAAATTCTGAGGATGGAGAGATGGCTTAGCAGTTAAGGTGCTTGCCTACAAAGCCAAAGGACCCAGGTTCGAATCCCCAGGATGCACGTAAACCAGATGCAAAAGGTGTGCATTTGTCTGGAGTTTGTTTGCAGTGGCTAGAGGCCCTCGTGCACTCATTCTCTCTCTGTCTACTATCTCTCTGCTTGCAAATAAATAAATAAAATTTTAAAAAATTCCGGCCAGGCGTGATGGCGCACACCTTTAATCCCAGCACTCGGGAGGCAGAGGTAAGAGGATCACTGTGCATTCAAGGCCACCCTGAGACTACATAGTGAATTCCAGATTGGCCTGGGCTAGAGCCAGACCCTATCTCAAAAAAAAACTATTAAGTAATTAATTAATTTAAAAATTCTGTCTGTACAGAATTAAAGTATTTTCTGATGGCTACTGCCATCTCAAACAATTATTTTTCTTAAATCTACTTGCACAAACTGTGTGTGTATATGTGTGTGTGTGTGTGTGTGTGTGTGTGTGTCTCAGGGTCTCTTGATGCTTGCAAATAATGACCATCCAGTTTTATGTGGGTGCCTGGGAAATTGAAAGTATGCCAGTAGGCTTTGCAAGCAAGTGCCTTTAAGTACTGAGACATCTAACCAGCCCCAAAGGTCTCATCTCTGAAGGAGCCTGGCTGGCACCCCAAGAGCTGGCCGTGACACGGCAAAACCATCCAACAGCCAAGGATGCTGCCAGGCCCTGCCTGTCAACACAGCATGGCCTCCTTAGAAATACAGTCCGGTGGGGCCTGTTCCACAGGAGGGAATAAGTGCCTGATACTGAAAACCTATGACAGAGGGAAATCATGAGCCCTAGGGGTGTAACGTCTGCTGATGTATCATATATATATATATATATATATATATATATGTATATATATATATATATATTATGCTCACCGAACTGCCTGGTGAGCACTCCTCTTAATGTTCATACCTACATTAATGCTGCTCTCATTTTTGGTTGCAGAAGTTTCTCTTTTCAGATAGTGGTGACCTTGGGATGACTCAGAAGGCACCACAGTGCTGAGAAGAAGTGACTGAGGAGTGCTCAGCACTGAAATATCCCTACCACACCTGCTCAGGGTCCACTACAGAAGAGGTGGTGGAAAGAATCTAAGAGCCAAAGGAAGGGTAGGACTCCTTACAATGCACTCTTCCAGATACAAAATGGCCTGGATATCCATGACCTTGCAGTACCTGACACTACCTACACAAGACCAACATAATAGGAAGTAAAGATGATGATATCAAAATACAAGAGAGACTGATTGAAAGGAGGGGATATGATGGAGAGTGGAGCTGCAAAGGGAAAGTGGGCAGTGGAGGGAATTACCATGGGTTATTGTCTATAATTATGGAAGCTGTCAATAAAAAAAAGAAAGAAAGAAATACAGTCTACATTGTTCCCACTCCTGACAGGACTGGGCAGGTCCACCCAGGTGGTGGGTGGAGGCTCCCATTGGAAGCTCCCGAGTAGGAGAGTGCCCTGAGGCCTGGCTGCTGGCCAGGCTCCTGTGCACATAGCTCCAAGGAGCCAGGCGAATCCCAGAAGTGGCAGTGCCTGACTACAAGGCTCCTCCTGCCTCCAAGGCCACTGCACCCCTTTAGGGCTTGACCTCCGCATTGGTGTCATAGGAACAACGACAGGGTCTTCCTGAAAGGTCATATGGAAGCAGGCAGGTCAAGTCTGTAGAATCCGGCTACAGAGCGCTTCCAACTCTTGCTCGGTGTCGAGTAGCTGCTCTATAAGCTGAGGATGACTTGAACTATGGATTTATCTGCCTCCAACTCCCCAGGGTTGGGACTACAGGTATGTGTCACCATACCCAGTTTGCAGTACTGGGAATCAAACTCTGAGTTTCATGCATGCTAGAGAAATACTCAATCAACTGAGCTGCATTCCCAGCCTGACACTTCTCTTTTGTTTTTAAAGGCCTGATAATTTTGTTTGTCTGTCTGTCTGTTTGTTCGTTTGTTTTTCGAGGTAGGGTCTCCCTGTAGCCCAGTGTGACCTGGAATTTACTATGTAGTCTCTGGCTGGCCTTGAGACACAAATTAATCAAATTACAAAAAGGCACCATCACAACAGATAACAGAGAAATTCAAAAAATCATAAGGACATACTATAAGAACGTATATTCAACTAAGTTTGAAAATCTAAAAGAAATGGATGATTTTGCTGATTTATATCACTTACCAAAATTAAATCAAGATGAGATTAACCACTTAAATAGACCTATAACAAGTAAGGCGATCCAAGCAGTTATATATATATATATATATATATATATAAAGTCTCCCAACTAGGGGCTACAGAGATGGCTTAGCAGTTAAGGCCTGCAAAGCCAAAGGACCCAGGTTCAATTCCCCAGGACTCACATAAGCCAGATGCACAAGGGGGCACATGCATCTAGAATTTGTTTGCAGTGGCTGGAGGCCTGGCAGGCCATTCTCTCTCTCTCTCTCTCTTTCTCTCTCACTATTTCTCTCTCTCTCTCTCTAAATAAATAAAAATAAAAAATAAATTAATTTTTTAAAATCTCCCAACTAAAAAAAGTCTAGGCCCAGATGGATTCACTGGTGAATTTTACCAGAAATTCATGGAAAAGCTAACATCAATGCTTCTCAAACTTTTCCATAAAGTAGAAAAGGAAGGAATGCTACCAAACTCCTTACGAAGCCAGCATCACCCTAATACCAAAATCAGAAAAGACAGAACAGAAACAGAAAATTACAGACCAATCTCCCTCATGAACATAAATGCAAAATTTTTCAACAAAATATTGGCAAACAGAATGTAAGAATATACCAGAAAGATCATTCACCCTGACCAAGCAGGCTTTATCACAGAGATGCAGGGATGGCTCACCATATGCAAATTGATAAATTTAATACATTACATAAATGGACTAAAGGACAAAAATCATATGATCATCTCATTAGATGCAGAAAAAGTATTTGACAAATCTCTTCATGATAAAAGTCCTACAGAGACTGGGAGCAGAAGGCACATATCTCAAATAATAAAGGCTATTTATGACAAACCTACAGCTGACATAATACTAAATGGAGAAAAATTGAAGTTTTTCCACTAAAATCATGAACAAAACAAGGGTGTCCACTGTCCCCACTTTTATTTAATATAGTACTGGAAGCCTTGGCCATAGCAATAAGACAAGAGACACATACAAAAGGGATACAAATTGGAAAGGAAGAGATCAAATTATCATTATTTTCAGATGATATGATTCTATATATAACAGACTCTACCAGCAAACTTTTAGAGCTGATAAACACCTACAGCCATGTAGCAGGATACAAAATAATCAGACAGAAATCAGTAGCCCTCCTATATGCGAATAACAAACACACAGAGAATGAAATCAGAAACTCACTTCCATTCACAATTGCATCAAAATAAAATAAAATAAATACCTTGGAATAAACCTAACCAAGGAAGTGAAGGATCTCTATAATGAAAACTTTAAAACACTCAAGTGAGAAATTGCAGAAGACTCTAGGAAATGGAAAGACATTCCTTGTTCTTCCATTGGAAGAATCAATATTGTGAAAATGGCAATCTTACTGAAAGCAATCTATACATTTAATGCAATCCCCAACAAAATTCCAATGACATTCTTCACAGAAATAGAAAAAACAATCCAAAATTTCATTTGGAAGCACAAAAAACCTTGAATATCTAAAACAATTTTGAGCAACAAAAATAAGGCTGGTGGGATCACCATACCTATTTTAACTTATATTAAAGAGCCATAGTAACAAAACAGCATAGTACTGGCAGAAAAAAGACATGTTGATCAATGGAACAGAATAGAGGACCCATATGTAAGTCCAAGCAGCTACAGTCACCTGATCTTCGACAAAAATGCCTCTTCAGCAAATGGTGCTGGGAAAATGTATCTGTAGAAGGATGAAAATAGATCCTTATCTCTCTCCATGCACAAGAATTAAGTCCAAATGGATCAAAGATCTTAATATCAGACCTGAAACTCTGAAACTGCTAAAGGAAAAAGCAGGGGTAATCCTTTAACATATTGGTATTAGCAAAGACTCTCTGAATGTCACTCCAATTGCTCAGGAATTAAAACCACAGATCAACCGCTGGGACCTCATGAAATTACAAAGCTTTTGCATGGCAAAGGATGCTGTGAACAGAGCAAAGAGGCAGCCTACAGAATGGGAGAACATCTTTGCCAGCTATGCATCTGACAGAGGATTAATATCTAGGATATACAAAGAACTAAAAAATTAAATAATAAGAAATCAAACAACCCAAGTAAAACATGGGCCATGGACCCTTGGTTTCCCACCAGGAATAGATGGTAAGACCCTATTGCTGAAGACTCCACATACACGGGCTGCAAGGTCACTGAGAAATCCTGCTGGAACTGAGCTGATAACCTCCTCCATGTAGACCAGCTGACAGAAAGCTGGAAGAAGCCATTCTGCATGCAGTTCAATAGCAGAAAGAGATACCATCAGTGAAGATACTCAACTATGGACACTGCAAGCCTTATATATGGCCAGCCAGGCCAAATAAGCCAACGGGTGCAATAGCGGTACATTTGTCATGGTAGAAGCCAACTGCCCTCTAATTGGACTGGAGGCCCGCTCCATGGGAGGGAATACATCCCTGATACTGAAAACTTAAAACGGGGGTAGTCATGAGCCCTAGGGGTGTAATGTCTGCTGCTGTCTGGCTAAATGTATATACTATGCTCATCAAACTGCCCAGTAAGCACTTCTCTTAATGTTCATACTTATGTATTAATGCTACTCTCACTTTTGATTAGAGAAGCTTCTCTTTTCAGATGGCAGTGACCTTGAGATGACTCAGAAGGAACCATGGTACTAGGAAGAAGTGACATAGGAGTGCTCAAGGCGGCAATATCTCTATCACACCTTCCAAGGCTCAGGGTCCATTGCAGAAGAGGTGGCAGAAGAATGTAAGAGCCAAAGGAAGGGTAGGAATCCTTACAATGTGATCCTCCAGACACAAAATGGCCTGGATATCCATGACCTCACAGTGCCTGACACTACCTACAAAGACCATCATAATAGGAGGAAAAGATCATGACATCAAAATAAATAGAGACTGATTGAGAGGGGGCGGGGATATGATGGAGAATGGAGTTTCAAAGGGGAAAGTGGTGCATTACCATGGGATATTGTTTACAATCATGGAAGTTGTCAATAAAAAATAAATCAAACAGATGGTAGCATTCACAAGCACCTGACTTTGTGGCCTTTCGTCTCCTGTTCCCACGCTTTTGCTAGGTGACTCCCCAGTCAGATACTCAGCTAGAAAGAAAAGGTCAAGGACTCACAGCTGCTTTCCAGGGTTGAGGGATCCTCGGTCTAACTCCCTGTCAAACTCGGTGCGGATGTCCTCCAGGGCCCCGTCGTCCCCGAAGGCCCCCCACTCCGTGTTGATGCACATCCGTCCCTCGTCTCCTTCTACTAAGTCGATGTACCTCAGTTCCTCCATGTAGCAAGCGTTGGTGCCAGTGCCTGGGGGAGGGGGTGACAACAACATTGGAAGCTGAGGCCACAGGAGAAAGGGGAGGGCACCTCTCCTGAAACCCTGGGCTGAGCGGGCCGTTCTGGGAGCACGTTACCAATGATCAGGCCGACTTCACACTGCTGGTCGTCATAGCCACAGGTCATCATGGTCCCCACTGTGTCGTTGACTACAGCTACAATGTTGGCATCATAGTCCTGGGGACAGATAATGAGGTGGGTGTCACCTTTGTGGTTTTTTTTAATAATACATTTTTTAAAATAGTTTATATTTATTTACTTATTTATTTGACAGAGAAAGAGGGGGGGAGACAGAGAGAGAATGGGCACGGCAGGGCCTCCAGCCACTGTAGAGGAACTCCAGACACGTGCGCCCCCTTGTGCATCTGGCTAACATGGGTCCTGGGGAATCGAGCCTGGGTCCTTTGGCTTTGCAGGCAAATGCCTTAACTGCTAAGCCATCCCTGCAGCCTGGGGGTCACCTTTGAATCCCACATGGAGCAGAGGCGCCCTAACCTTAGGGACAGCTTGGCAGACATATTTGGTTTTCATAGTCATCACCACTGTGAGCAGGCTGCACTGCTGCCAGGACTTAAATTAATTGGATTAAAGAGCAGTGATTACATTATTGAAACTACAGGGTCCGCTTAATTACCCAGTCTAGGATTCTTTAGGGAGTGGATTTTGCTCGTAGAGCCACGTTCCTCAGCTAGGCTCCACGGGAGAGCGGAGACACATGGGAGAAGGCGGCAGCTCAGGGCTTGCAGGCTCACGAACTGACGCTCCCGGCCCGCCTCTTCCCTACCAGGGTGTTCCCACCACGATATTGCATGTGCACTAGACATTTGAAGATGTCGCTCCCCGGCCGCCCACCCCCACACCCCGCTGAGCACAGCCAGAGAGAAATTACCCCTCGTTTCTTGATGGCTTTGTCCAGCAGTTTGACCACATCGGCACCTTCCACGCCGCTGGCTTTGAACCGCTTTGTCCACGTGATCAGGATGGCCTGTGGAGGGAGGGGACAGACGGAGTGAGGGTCGGGAGCCTCGGCATCCCAAGGCCTGGAAGTGGAGGACGAAGCCAGATCTGTCCGTCACCTGCCTATCCCCATGATACAATTCCGGGGGGATACAAGGGAAGGAAAAAAAAAAAAAAAACAAGCAAAGAAATGGTCTCATGTCCAACTTGAACAAGTGGGCAGCTGCAGGAATTCCAAAGCATGCTATCCGCCTCCCTCTCTTCCCACTCCCACTGGGCCCCGCTTTTCCTAGGCCAGGAATTCTGCAGCTACCTTTCTGTTGTGGTAATTGAGACTTCAAAGAGCATTGTATCTGCCCCACCACCCCTCATACCTAACCAGATTAGGTCTGGGATCTTATAATTCCTACCGACTACTATGGTAACTGACTAAGCCTTTCTGCACCTAATCTAAGAGGAAAAACAACTTTCTTCCAGCCACGACCTGTTAACTCTAGACAGAGATGAAATTCAAAGTCTCACTTCCCCAAAAGGTATGAGGGTAAGGGAGGGGGGCTCTTGCCCCATGCACCACGCCAAATGCCAGATCACCTTTCCTTCCTGTGCTGGTTTGATTCAGATGTCCCCCATCAAATGTGTTCTGAGCATACAGCCTCTGCGGATACCCAGTGTTCTCTGACTAGACAAGAGGCCTGCCCAGTGGGAGAGAACTCATATCTGGTACTGGAAACCAAGACAGAATCCCATGGGCAGGAAACTCAAGCCTTCAGAGAGAACAGCGGGCTTGCACACCACAAACAAACTCTCTGAAGTAACTTTGCACACCCCATTTAACTCAACATGCCCTCACTCTTGGAGAACCTGCTTTGTTTTGCAGATGGGAGAGCAAAGAGAGAATTGAGATCCATCGATAAGACAGGAAGATAGCTGACTGCCAACCATGAGACGTGCCACCTCTACCACATCTGCCAGGGTCCAAGAGAAACTGCAGAGGAAGAGGTAATATGAACACTGCTCTTACTGCCAGCCTGACAACCAGCTCCAGGGGGATGGGGACAGGTATGGTGATCAATCAAAACCCATCAAAGCAGAACTCCATAAGCTACAGAGAACTCAAGACTAAATTATATTATTAATAGGCCTGCCATGGCTCAGGGAATATTGTGGGAGAGGGGGCAGAAAGGTTCTAAGAGCCACAGAGTGGGTAGGAATACCAAGGCATGGTTTTCTGCTACTCTACAGGGACTGATTGAGGTCTTCATGACCCCACAGTGAATACCATAACCCCCACTGAGGAGGGCCTCCCAAGGAAACAGGAGCTAAGGCAAGGGGATAAAAGAATATAACCTGGCCAGGCGTAGTGGCACACGCCTTTAATCTCAGCACTCAGGAGGCAGAGGTAGGAGGATCACCGTGAGTCCAAGGCTACTCTGAGTCTACATAGTGAATTCCAGGTCAGCCTGAACTACAGTAGACCCTATCTTGAAAAACCAAGAAGAATATAACCTGTTTCATATATATATATTAAAATTAGGACTGGAAAGATGGCTCAGCAGTTAAGGCACTTGCCTGCAAAGCCTAACGGGCAGAGTCTGATTCCCAGTACCCACGTAAAGCCAGATGCACAAGTGGTGCATGCATCTTGAGCCTATTCATAGCAGCTGGGGTCCCTGGGGTGCCCATTCTTTCTGTCTGTCTTCTATCTCTCTCTGCTTGCAAATAAATAAAATATTTTTAAATTTTTTAATTATAAAAATTTGTTTTGAATGTTTGGTCCCTAGCTGGTGACAAGTTAGGAGATGGAGCCTTGCTGGAGGAGGGGTGTTACTAGAGGTGGGCTTGGGGGGTTAAGCCAGCTGCCCCTTGCCAGATCTGGGCTCACTTGCTGCTGTTTTCCACCTACTGTGGCAGAGGTGATGTCCAGCCTCTGTTCATGCCATGTTTTCCAATGCCATCATGAAGCTTCCTTTTTTGTGGTGGCAGGAGGCCCTGGCATGCCCATTGTCATTTTTCCTCTCTCTCTCTCTGTGCTTGCAAATAAATAAATAAGTTAAAAATGAGGGCTGGAGAGATGGATTAGCGGGGCTGGAGAGATGGCTTAGCGGTTAAGCGCTTGCCTGTGAAGCCTAAGGACCCCGGGTCAAGGCTCGACTCCCCAGGACCCACGTTAGCCAGATGCACAAGGGGCGCATGCGTCTGAGTTCGTTTGCAGTGGCCGGAGGCCCTGGAGCACCCATTCTCTCTCCCTCTCTCTATCTGCCTCTTTCTCTCTGTCTGTCGCTATCAAATAAATAAATAAAAATTAAAAAATTAAAAAAGAATAGCTAAGGGGGGCCAGGATGTGGTGGTACATGCTTTAAAAAAAAAAATGAAACCTTGGGCCCAAGAAACCGTCTGTGTCATTCCTCAACTGTGAACCTCGACGCGGGAGTGCCACATGGCACACACAGTCAAATGGAAGGCAGCTCTGACAACAGACGCCATTCATAAACAGCGTTGACGGCATTCCCAGGGAATGACACCCAAAGTTGTCCTCTGACCTGTGGGTGCAACTTGTGCGCATGTGCATGAGGATGAGGACGCACACACAGAGAGCCAGAGAAATCCCAGCAGGGCCCGACTGACTGGCCACCCACCTAACTTCCCAGCCAGCTCTCAGCTTCTAATGCCCCCAAGAAAGCCAGCCATGGTCAGGTGGGAAAGACAAACAAAAATGCTAAGAGAATTCTTGGCTGGGGAGCTTAAGCCAGGGCTGAGGCATTGCAGCACCAATGTTGACTAACTCGGTCTGTGCCTCTCTGGCTGGAATTTAAAATCCTACTGGTAAGCATGAGTCTGCCGTTTATACAGTGTGAGAGGCCATTTCTGTTTGCAGAGTAAGGGAGAAATCAAGGAGAGACACCCAAGAATTAGTCATGGGGAGTGTGCAGGAGCAGGCACGCTTCCATTTGCACTTCAGCTCCGGACTGTTTGTTTTTGAGGCAGAATAGGCAGGTGGGAGGATACAGACAAGGGAATTAGAGCCTGGGAGAGAGCAGGCTCTGTCTTCACGCCTGCTCTATCTTAACTGATAAGAAGGCTTTGGTGCAGAAGACAGAAAACTTCAAACTTCCAACCAAATGGCACATAGAGATAAAATCCTGTTTCTTTAGGTCTGGGACAATATCCATCATAAATTCTGCTTATTAAGGAAAATTCTTTAACCATTTTTGTTTTGCTTTTTGTTTTCAGTTTTTCGAGGTATGGTCTCACTCTAGCCCAGGCAATTTGATTTAAACATTTCCTTATTCACTTATTTATTTGTGTATCTCTGTATTTATTTATTCATGAATGACAGCCTCTAGCCAGAACTGGCCTCAAACTTGTCATGTAGCTGAGGATGATTCTGAATTTCTGATTCTCCCACTTCCAAGTGCTGGGGTGACAGGCATGAGTCACCATGCCATTTCCATAGTGCTGGGGAAGGTGCCTCAGGGCTTCAGGCACACTAGACAAGTGCTCTACCAACCTATGTCCTCAGCCTGCAATTTGAAATAATAAATATTCCCATAACTTTTATTCTATTATTACATATTATAATAATATTGTTCTATTTTATTAGCTATGCTTGTCAATCTCTTACTGTTCCTAATTTATAAACTAGAACTTCATCACTGATATGTATGTATGTAAGTATGTATGTATGTATGTGTTTATGTTGTTCAGAGGTACTTACAGTTTCAGGAACCTCCTGAGTGTTGGGTCATACACACTGTCTCTTTAAGAGGACAGACATTAGTCCTAGGAAGGCAAAGTACCACACAGCCCCATCTGCAGCTCCTTCTGACCCTAGGCCCAGGGACAGAAAAACTGGCAGCCCGAGTGGGACAGCAGGACCAGAAAATATTGGGATTTATGACTCTGTAACCTACTCCACGCCCTCTCTCAGCTCCTCATATTAGTAACCCAAGTCACAACCACCCCGTAGCAAGCCTTATCTTTAGCTAGAAACCTCCCCCAGCAAGACTACACAAGGAATTTCCTTTGTCCCAAGAGCTTCTGCCTTTGAGGGTCTTAAGAAGCTCCCACAGCAGAGTGGATGCAGCTAATACACGATTACACTAAAATCTGTTTCGTTGTCTCTCAATAAAACCAGGTCAAAATCTTCACCACTAAGGTCTCAGAACACATCTCTCATGGGGGCGGGGGGGGGGACTGTCAGCAAACTTTGCACAGGGCCGAAAAAGGCACCCTGGAGGCCACACTGACAGGAACCCCTTGGAGATGCGGCATGGCCAGATACTAGAGGGAGTGTGGATGGGATCACGCAGACCTGGCCAGAGAAAAGATGGGACAGCAACACCTTAGAGCCATTCGTGGGGAGGACACAAAATGCAAGGTGGGACTAGGAGCTGTGCTCCCGGATCTACCAGGAATGTCTCTCTCCGTTTTGAAGCCCCTTCCTGCCAATCCCACAAGTCATACAAATGTATGTCATCCAGCAGCAGAAAAAAAGAACAGTGCCAGCAGGTGATATGTACCCCACTATTAAAGTGGCCCAGGTAGTGCCCACAACCGTGCAAGGGGTCCAAATGTTACTGTCCTGCAATAAAGTGGACCTAGTGGCATAGAGGACATAGGCTCTGGTGACTTATGAAATGAGACGCAGAAGCATCTCACGGAGGTGTCTGAGGTGACAGTGTTAGCGTGCCCTCAATAACGTGAATGACCAGCAGGAAGATATGGTCACATGCGCGATACTGTGGTCCCAGCAACCAGAAAAGACCGTTCCTTGGTCTGTCCCAGAGCACCCCAATGATTGTACAACTCCCCCTTCATTGCAGTCAAGTTTGTGTTACTGGCAAAAATCACCTGACCAAGAGCAGCTTGTGGGAAGGAAAAAAAAAGGGTTTACTTTGGCTTACAGATTTGAGGAGAAGCTCCATGATGGCAAGGGGGGAATGAAGGCATGAGCAGAGGGTGGTCAACATAAGGGGGTGGACAATAGCAACAGGAGAGTGTGCCAAACACTGGCATGGGGACACTGGCTATAATGCCCATAAGCCCACCCCCAACAATACACTGCCTCCAGGAGGGGTTAATCCCCAAATCTCCATCAGCTGGGAACCTAGCATTCAGAACACCTAAGTTTATGGGGGGCAAGTGAATCAAACCAGCACACATCCAAGAAAGAGAAAACTCAACCACCTATGACAGTCAAAGAAAGGTCCAACCCCTTCAGAGAACTTTTCTTCCCTTTTGTAATAAAAAGCCCCGGGGCCACTTAAGCCAATGTGCCTGATGGCGCCTTTGGGAGGTGGAGCCTCGGTGGGGGAGGTGTGTCCCTGGGTCAGTCCAGCCCATGGGATCTTCAGAGCCATCTCATTGAGACAATTTCCTCCTCGCCCATGTAGTAAGATGGCAGGCCCGCGCCGCCTGCTCTGCCAGCTTTCCTGCCATGGTGACATTTCCCCGAGACTGTCAGCTGAAACAGACCCTCTCCTCCCTTAAGCTGCTTCTGGCCACGTGTCTTGCACCAGCAACGAGAAGATGGCTGCTACGCTGTCCGTCCACTAACAGTCTTCGTTTATGCACAGGTGTGACAGTCAGAGCCACGTTGCCAGGATGAACGACTGAAGCAGACACAGTTGACAGGGGAGGGATTTGTTCCAGGTTTGTGGGTCCAGGGGAAGTTCCACTAATGGTGGAAGAGGCTGGCTCCCGTTCACAGATCCAAGGGGACAGAGAGAGAGAGAGAGAGAGAGAGGGAGAGACAGAGACAGAGAGAGAGACAAGAGAGGAGACCACCAACAGGCAGCGCCAGGAACCGCCAGAGCTCCAACTGCTGCCCGCACACCTTAGAGCTGAAATCCAGATCCACCCCCACTGACACCCCCAGTGACACCCCGCCTGTAGCAGGAAGCTAAGCCTTAACCGAGACTATGGGGGACACACATTCACATTCAAACCGCCACAACAGGGGTAGAGCTCTGTGTGTGTGTGTGTGTGTGTGTGTGTGTGTGTGTTTTCTGTCTCTCCACAAAGAACAAAACCAGGTCACATCTATTTTCTTGGCCCTCGTGGCTCTCTAAAATGCTATGCTACGCTGCCACACAGTAAGTCTAAGGGCGTCGTTCCCAAATAGATGCACGAGTGCACAAACGACAAACAAGAAGGTGGTTATGACAAGCCACTTGGGAAGTCATCAAGGAAACCAAGGCCCTCTCTTGGGACTGGAGCTACTGACCAGCACGAGAAGCTGTGACGAAGGCAGCCCTGGCACGTGAGGAACAGGCCCTGACTAGACCCCCAGGCACCAGAGAGCCTCCCGCCTAATGCCGCTGCCCTGCTCTAACGAACAGTTGCCCCACTTTTCTCCTGAGCCAAATTTATTTAAGTTCTTCCATTTGCTTAAGCTTCCTAAATGGTTCTGTCTGCCTGGTGGGCTACAAGTACCCCATTCTGTCTCCAACAACTTCAGCAGCAACTAAAGTAACTGAAAAAAAAAAAAAACGATTAAAATCTACATTATACAAGCCGGGCGTGGTGGCGCACGCCTTTAATCCCAGCACTCGGGAGGCAGAGGTAGGAGGATCGCCGTGAGTTCGAGGCCACCCTGAGACTCCATAGTGAATTCCAGGTCAGCCCGGGCTAGAGTGAAACCCTACCTCGAAAAACCAAAAAAATAAATAAATAAATAAAATAAATCAATAAAATAAAATCTACATTATACCATGACCTCACATTAATTTCCACAAATGTTTCTAGAACTATCATCAGACACTCAGGACAACCCTAGGCCGAGGGGAAGTCAGAGAGGAAGGGTGCGCTATTTCGATTTGGGGCACCTGTGCAGCCGGATCACATCCGGAATGACCTCACCTCATCTATTTTGGATTGTCGGCACGGGAAAGAAAACGTGAATCCCACGGGTAATTTCTTGTCTTTGATCTTCTTTTTCTCCATGAAGTCCCCCAGGCACTCAGCGACATGGTCAAAAAGCTGGAGAGAACAGGAGAGAGACGTCAGGTGGGAGGAAGGGCACGCAGTACTGGGGAGATGGCTGAAGAGACACACCGCCTGTGTAAGGAGCTGCCCGGGGGGCAGCACAGCCGTCTGCAAGCATCTCAAACCCCAAGATGGAAGCTGATGTGTGAAGGAAATCTAGAAACAAAACATCAGCAGTCTTCCATGACACACTGCCCACAGGTCTCCATCAGTTACCCACAAGTGGCCTTCGAGCCTCGCCCATGCTGATCTCTGAAACTTCCACAAATTCTATGACAATTCCATAGCATCCAGCACCCTGGAGTAACTGAACAGCCTTCAGACAATCACAGTTTTGTTTTCTTAAAAAAAAAAAAATTTAGTTTGGGCTGGAGAGATGGCTGGGCAGTTAAGACGCATGCCTGAAAAGGCAAAGGACCCAAGCATGAGGACCCCCCCCCCCCGGACCCACGTAAAGCCAGATGCACAAGGCAGTACGTGCATCTGGAGTTTGTTTGCAGTGGTAAGAGGCCCTGGTGCACCCATTATCTCGCTCTGCCTCTTTTTTCTTTCCTTCTGTCTCTCAAATAAATGAAAAATATTTTTTTTTAAAAAAATTTATTTAAAGCCAAGTGTGATGGTGTACTCCTTTAATCCCAGCACTCAGGAGGCAGAGGTAGGTGGATTGCCATGAGTTCCCTGGACTACATAGTCAACTCTAGATCAGCCTGGGCTAGAGCAAGACCCTACCTCAATAAAAACAAAAAACAAAAAAAAACTGCTCCTCCACAGGTAAAATGCCATATGAGAAGGCTGGGCAGATGACGCAGCAGTTAAAGGGCCAAACTGAGCGGCAAAGAGGGCTCAGCAGTTAAAAGCACTTGTTGCAAAGCTGGCTATCCCCAGGTTCAATTTCCCCCAATTACCACTTAAACCCAGGCACAAGGAGGCATGGTGGTGCACACCTTTAATCCCGGTACTTGGGAGGCTGAGATAGGAAGATCGTGGTGAGTTTGAGGCCACCCTGAGACTACAGAGTGAGTTCCAGGTCAGCCTGGGCTAGACTGAGACTACCTTGGAAAAACAACAAAAAGGGGAGACAAAAGAATGGGGGGGGGGCAGGAGAGATGGCTTAGCGGTTAAGCACTGTGAAGTCTGTGAAGCCTAAGGACCCTGGTTTGAGACTTGACTCCCCAGGCCCCATGTTAGCCAGATGCACAAGGGGCGCACGCATCTGGAGTTTGTTTGCAGTGGCTGGAGGCCCTGGCACGCCCATTCTCTCTCTACCTCTCTCTCTCTGTGCCTCTTTCTCTGTCTGTAGCTCTCAAATAAATAAATAAAAATAATTTTAAAAAAAAGAATGGGAGAGGGACACCCAACATTACCCTCCAGCTACCACAGGCAAGCACACATACACATGCATACACCACACACACACACACACACACACACACACACACAAAACCAGTCACCCTGCGCCAGCTTTAGCACGGAACTTGACTGCTGTGCTCTCTATCTGCGTCTTTCTCTCTCAAATGAATAAATAAATAATATAATATTTTTTTAAAATTCACAGAACTATGTGATTGATATTTTAACAATGTTACATTTATACTTCTGAGATCATTGAGTTTAATTTCCACAGGCTTTTGAGTTGCTGTACATGTAAGGGGAGGAAGGGTGGAGGGAGAGAGAGAAGAGAAAGAGTTGGCAGACAGGGAGTCTGGGTGGAAGGAAGACACAGAGCTTGCCTTTAAATTAAATAGTGTCTCAAATGAAAGATTTTAAAACCAATTTTTTCGAACAGCCACACATCACAGGAGATTCCCCCATGATCCCAACCCTAAGACTTTACTGCTGCTCAAAGCCTGTGAGTGTGAACTGCTCCACAGGTAACAAGAGAACCCGGGTCTCCAGAACCCTCCACATAACACGGCAGTCAGAGACCCCAGGAAATGGATCACCAGGTACGGACGCTGCTAACTCACACCACACAGCTGGGGAGAGTTCCCACGTCCTCGCTGTCCTTCTCCCAGCCTTGTTCCCCTCACCCCTTCATCGAAGCCTCTTGTCCATCCACAGCCTCCACGCGCCCTGAACATCAACACTGAGGCTGAGGGCTGGAGAGATGGCTTAGCAGGTTAAGGTGCTTGTCTGCAATGCCTATGGACCCAGGTTCAATTCCCCAGGACCCACATAAGCCAGAGGCACAGGGTGGCACATGGATTTGGAGCTTGTTGGCAGTGACTGGAGGACCTGGGGTGCCCATTCTCTCTTTCTGCCTTTCTCTCTCTCTCAAATAAATAAATAAAATATTTTTTAAAAAAAAACCTCAGGGGAATGCTGAATCCCAGTCACACTCATCATAACCAGATGGGCCCTGCCAGGGCATGCCCACAGCCTCAAGCAAGAAAGGCCTGGTGGCCTGGGGAAAAGGGGAGAGGCCTTGGGCACAAGTGTGAGGAAGGTCCGTGCCCTCTGCTTGCTGTGCCAAGGGTGTATGCGATGCTGTGAAATCAGGAGTGTGGTGCCCTTGATTGCCCAAGTTGTGAACTCTCTTCCTGTCTGACAAGGTCGCCTGGCTCCCAGTGTGTGAGCGAGGACGGCAGTGACCTGAAAGAAGGGCAGTTCTGCCCGAGGGCTGTGCTCTGGAAACCAACCCGGCTTCCCGTGCGGTGGACACTCCCCTCAGGAGCCCTTTGTGTCGTCTAAGCCATGAAAGTGTCCCAGGCACGCTGGCCCACGGGCCTGCTCTGAAGCGAGCGCAGACCCACCTGGCTCCCGCTGCCGTGCACAATGTTCTCTGGGGTTTCATAGGCCTCGGACTCCATGTGGACATCTTGTTTCTTCTCATGATTCACTTGCACCCGCAGAATCCGAAAGGAAGATCCACCAAGATCCAGGGCAATGAAATCCCCCTTTTCTGTTGAGGGAGACAAGACAAGAAATATGTTAGATTCAAGTGTCAGAAGACCACAGGCCATGTCCACTCCCTGCATGTGGCCCCATCTGTCACGCACCCCACAACACACAGACAGACAGCAGAAACCATGCTAACCTTGACCGACCAGCAACCTGAGACAGGAAGAGCTTCCAGCAACCCCAGTCTCTCCCATTGACTGCAGAGGATCGGCTGAATGAAGTACAAAGCTCCACCACATTGTCCTCTTAATTCCTTACCCACTTGGACTGCAGGGATGGCTTAGCAGTTAAGGCACTTGCCTGCGAAGCCTAAGGAACCCAGGCTCAATGCCCCAGTGCCCATGTAAGCCAGATACACAAAGTGGCTCGTGTCTGGGGTTCATTTGTAGTGACTAGAGGCCCAGGTGAGCCCATTCTCTCCTCTCTCAAATAAACAAATATATATAAATTAGCATTGATGGGCTGGAGAGATGGCTTAGTGGTTAAGGTACTTGCCTGCAAAGTCAAAGGACCTAGGTTCAATTCCCCAGGACCCACGTAAGCCAGATGTACAAGATGGCACATGCGTCTGGAGTTCATTTGCAGTGGCTGGATGCCCTGACGCGCCTGTTCTTTCTCTCTCCCTCTCTCCCTCTCTCTTTCTGTCTAATTCTGTCTCTCTCAAATAATTAAATAAAAATAGTTTAAAAAATTATCACTGCTGTCCATAAAGTAAGATAATGCAGCATTCCAGCTCAGAAAACCCTGCACCTGAGACCCATGCCACACCCTGGGCCTTTCCATGTAGGCTCGGATACCTGTCACCGCTCGTCTTCAGATCCATCTATTCCTCAGAGCTGTTTCCTCATTGTCGTGATAAAATATACACAGACTAAATTTTATCACTGCAACTTTTTTGTGACACAAGCTGTGTTCATACGTGTGTGCATGTGCATGTGCATGTGGAGGCCAGAGGTCAATGCCCGGTGTCTTCCTCAATGCTTATTAAATAATAATGATAAATAAATAAATTACTAAATGCCACCTTATTTTTTGATAGCGCCTCTCACTGACTCAGCTACACTAGCCAGCCAGTGGGCCTAAGGGATCCAGTTGTCTCGGCCTCCCCAGCACCGGGATTACAGGCATCTGCCACCACACTTGGATGTTATGCGGGTGTTGGGAATCTGAATTTAGGTCCTCACATTTGTGCAGTAAGCATTTTACCAACTGTGCCATCTTCCCAGCCCCACTGGGAAGTGTACAGGTTAGTGTCATTAAGTATATCCTAATAGGGTTGAGCAACAATCATTATCTATTTCCAAAACTTTTTCATTATCCCAACAGAAACTCAATAAGCATTAAGCAATAGCTCCTGATCCTCCACCCACCCCACCCCCCCATGCTTGGTAACCTCTATTCTATTGTCTGAAATTTTCCTGTTCTGGGTCTTTCACTGAAGCCGACACTAACTGTGTTCTTGGGTCTGGTTTCTTCCACTTAGCATGGTGTCTCCAAGGCTCTTCCATGCTGTGCCTGTGTCACTGGGGAAGGGGTGACAGTCAGAGAAGGGTCCCTATTACTTATTTTTTCTTTTTTTATAATTTATTTTTATTTATTTATTTATTTGCAAGCAGCGAGAGAGAAGAGAGACAGAGAGAGAATGGGCATGCCACCGTCTATAGCTTCACAGGCATACGCCTTAACCGCTAAGCCATCTCTCCAGCCCTCTATTACTTTTTATATGATAGCAGTATTGAAATTTAATTTATGTAACATACAATTCACTCATTTATAAATGAAGTCAGGGCAGGAAAGGTGGATTAGCAATTAAAGCGCTTGCCTGCAAAGTCTAAGGACCCAGGTCTGATTCCCCAGTACCCATACAAGCCAGATGCACAAGATGGTGCATGTATCTGGAGTTCATTTGCAGTGGCTGGGGGCCCTGATATGCCCATTCTCTCCCTCCCTCTCTCTTTTAAATAAATAAATAGTTTTAAAAATACAAAAATTTATTAAAAATGAAGTCAGAGCTGGGTGTGGTAGCACATGCCTTTAATCCCAGCACTTGGGAGGCAGAAGTAAGAGGATTGCTGTGGGTTCAAGGCCACCCTAAGACTACATAGTAAATTCCAGGTCAGCCTCAGCTAGAGAGAGTGAGAACCTACGTCGAAAAATGAAAAAGAAGTCAGGGGGCCAGGCAAGGTTGTGCATGCCTTGAGCCCCAGCACTCGGGAGGCAGAGGTAGGAGGATCGCTATGAGTCTGAGGCCACCCTGAGCCTACAATAGTGAATTCTAGGTCAGCCTGGGCTACAGCGCAACTCTATCTTGAAAACACCAAATAGTAAAAATAAAGTCAAGGGGCTGAAGAGATTGCTCAGCGATTAAGGCATTTGCCTGTGAAACCTAAGGACCCAGGTTCAACTTCCAAGGACCCACGTAAGCCAGACGCACAAGGTGGCGCATGTGTCTGAAGTTCATTTGCAGTGGCTGGAGGCCCTGGTGTGCCCACTCTCTGTCTCTCTCTGGTTACAAATAAATAAAAATATTTAAAAGAAATGAAGTCAGGTGTGGTGATGCACACCTATGATCCCAGATGCACAAAGTGGTGCATGCGCCTGGAGTTTGTTTGTGGTAGCAAGAGGCCCTGGTGAGCGTGCTCTCTCTCTCTCCCTCTCCCTCTCACTCTGAAATGAATAAATTTCTTTATTTTATTTTTTTTAAATCCAAGGGCTGGGTTGGAAAGATGGCTCAGTGTGTAAGAATGCTCACTGCCCAGACATGAGGACCTGAGTTCTATCTCTAGCACCCACTTAAAAGCCAGGCCTGGGCTGCAGAGATGGCTTAACAGATAAGGCGCTTGCCTGCAAAGCCAAAAGATACCGGTTCGACTCTCCAGGACCCACGTAAGCCAGATGCCTAAGGGGGTACATGCATCTGGAGTTCATTTGCAGTGACTGAAGGCTTTGGCATGCCCATTCTCTCTCTGAAATAAATAAATGAATAAAATATATATATTTTTTAAAAGCCAGGCCTGTAACACCCATCCTGTGGGCGGCAGAGACAGGAGACTCTGGGGGTTCTGGTCACCCAATCTAACTGGAAAAATAAGGCACACCCATTCTCTCTACCTGCCTCTCTCCCCCTCAAATAAGTAAATGAAGAAAATTTTTAAAAAATGTTTAGTAGCATGAGAAATTTTTCAATTGCCAAGCAGGTCTGTCTGGTCTCGTGTTTAGGTGAATCAGAGAAAAACAGTTTCATGTCATCCAAGTTCCTGGTGATGGCCCCACTAGAAGCAACCTGTCCACACAGAGCGGCACCTCGGGAAGGCCCAGGATAAGCGAAGTGCGTCCTGCTGTCCTGCGCTGCTCAAACACGGAAGAGGAGCCTGGTCTCAGAGCAGCCCCTGCTGGCCCACTCTTCCATGGTCTGCTCACTCCACCCCTCCTGATCTGTGGAAACATCACAGGTTCACAGGGTCTCGGGTTCAGAGCAGAAAGAGCGGCAGTGGCAAGCCAAGCCAGAGCTAAAAACCAGACACTGCACATTGAGTCATGGATTTGGGAGGAACCTGCCAGATGGCTGTGCTGGGCGCTCGCTAGGAGCCTGCCGGGCTCCAGGTTTTCCCATGCGATGGACCCTGGCTCTATCCAAAGGTGTCCCTTTGTGGCTGTTGGGAAAAAGGGTGGCTGCACCCTCTGTCACTTGTGTAGCTCAGGAAATGCTGGACAAATATCAACTCGCAATGTCCCTTTACAGATACGGAAGGTGCAACCGAACTGGTCTTACCTGTGATGGGGGGCCCCCGCCCTTCTCTCAGACTCGCAAATGCCATGATGTGCATTACTTTGTACGTCTGTCTGTCTTATCTTGCTCAGTTACCAGCAAGATGCTCAGAGGCTAGGGCATTTCCCCTAGCCCAGAGCAGACAGCAGGTGATCAGAGAGTGAACTGTCAGTCTCAAGGTCTGCTCTCTCCTATAATCTGCTGGGCAAGAGACACCCAGGAATGGCTTCGGGTAAGGGCAACAGGGGCTTTGGTAAGCTTCTCTGGATGTCTGGCATCTCTGTGGTTTACAACTCTTCTGTTTTCACCCCCCATCAGGCCTTGAACTCAGAATCCTCCTGCCTCAGCCTCCTGAGTAAGCTTGGGATTGCAAACGTGTACCAGCAGACTCCCTCATGCTCATTTTACAGATGAGGAAATAGAGGCTCAAAGATGTGAAGTGGGCTGGGAAGATGACCCAGCTGTTACAAAGCGCTAAAGCCGGGTGTGGTGGCGCACACCTTTAATCCCAGCACTCGGGAGGCAGAGGTAGGAGGATCGCCGTGAGTTCAAGGCCACCCTGAAACTACATAGTCCTTTCCAGGTCAGCCTGGGCTAGAGCGAGACTCTACCTCGAAAAACAAAAAACAACAACAGAAAAAGTACTTGCTTGCAAAGCCTGATGGCTGGGGTTCGATTCCCCAGGACCCATGTAAAGCCAGATGCACAAAGTGGTGAGTGCATCTGGAGTTCCTTTGCAGCAGCAGGAGGCCTCGGCATGCCCATCCTCTCCCTCTCCCTCCCTCCCTCTCTCTCTCCCTCTCTCTCTCTCTTAAATAAATAAGCAAATAAAGAAATAAATAAAAGATGTGGAATAGCTTCTCCAAGGTCGTGACTTCTCCAAGGTGGAGAGAACCACCGCGAGTGGCAGCGGCAGAGGTCTCCCCAATATCCTTTTCCTTCATTTCCTTTTTCTTCGACTTCAGCCTTTTTTGGCCGCAGCATCTTCCCTTCAACGCCCCCTTCGAACCTCTGGTTTCCAATCTGCCGTCCCACGTCCCGCGTCAGCCCAGGGCCTCCTATTTGCCACCTTTCTCCACAATTCCCATTCCCACTGCAGCCAGGAGAGCCGCTCTTCCTGACGGGCTCATTAAGCACAGTATCTGAGGGCCCTGGCATGTCTCCCCTTTCTCATGATGGCCATTATTACCAGCAAATAATGGAAAACAAACACGGGGCCAGGTGGCTGCTCCGGAATACAGAGCCAACGCAGACTGCCTTCACGCGGGGCCGGCCTTGGCCCACCTCCCTGGGTGCGCTAAGGGCATTCCGTGCAGTCGACAATGGTACACTCAAAAGCTGTCAGGCAGTATTTTTTGGCTTCTCGTTTTGGTAAAGACCATGTTAGGAACCATGAAGGAGAAGTAAAGAAATATCCAAGAATATATACCTTCAAAAAGCTGACAATCTCACTGATACCCACAGTATTCTTAGAAGAAGGGAAAGGACACTTCATGAATGAGCACAGTTGGAAAAGTCTACTCAGAGAAACTTAGCAAAGAAATGCTATCCATAAAAAAATAATAATAATGTACACAGGAAAAGTTCATTAAAAACAGACTGGGGCTGGACAGATGGCTTGGCGGTTAAGGCACATGCCTGCAAAGCCAAAGGACCCCGGTTCAATTCCCCAGGACACACGTAAGCCAGATGCACAAGGTGGCGCATAGGTCTGGAGTTCATTTGCAGTGGCTGAAGGCCCTGGTGTGCCCATTCTCTATCTGCCTCTCTCTCTCTAATAAATAATCAAAAAATTTAAAAATATATTTTAAAAAATAAAATAAAAATGAATGTTTCCGGGGCTGGAGAGTTGGCTTAGTGGTTAAGGCATTTGCCTGCAAAGCCAAAGGGTCCCAGTTCAACTCTTCAGGACCCATGTAAGCCAGATGCACAAGTGGGCACATGCATCTGGAGTTCGTTTGCAGTGGCTGGAGGGCCTGGTGCACCCATTCTTTCTCTCTCTCAAATAAATAAATAAAATATATTTTTTAAAAAATTTTAATGAATGTTTCCAAATAGATCAGCTATGTCAGGAGATGCTGGGGGACGAGTGGTGGTGCCAAGGTTATGCCAGGTTCCTCTCTTTCAGGACTGCTCAGAACCTTGACTACACTAGTACCTACTAGGAATCCCCACGAGGGAACTGGAGAACGGAGTGTTTCTCAAATGACCATGAGTTCTAGCCCTTGTGTGCAGGAGGATCGGATGTGGCAAATGACTACATTACTAGTGTTCCTGGATCCCACTTTGAGACCCTGGACACTGGAAATGGTTGGTGGAGAGAGTGACAGAAGGTCGCTGCTGCCCCAGGACCCTTGACAGGTGAGGATTCGGAATAAAAGGCACCTAGCCACTGCCACCACCAACCTCCTCCTCCCTGCCCCCTTCCCTAGTGTCTGCCCAAAGCTGGTCACACAAGATCAGGTGCCCACACGATCAGGTGTCTTTCAGAGTTCTCCCAAGCCCAGCACCAGCACCTGCTCTCTGAGGCTGCCAGCCCCTCCCTTCTCTTCCTCCCCAGTTAGTGGACAGTGGGCACAACCATGCCTCTGCAGAGCAACTCTGTTAATCCTATGCTCCTACGTGTGGGTCCCTCCACAGCACAGAAGAGTGGGACTGAATGAATAAAAAGGTCTCCCTTTTGCCACCATAGGTACCAGAATACACCCACTGTGCTCCGGTCAGCACACTGACCAGAACCTCTCTAGGACTTCAGCAAAAGCTATTAACTACTGGGCATAGTGGCGCACGCCTTTAATCTCAACACTAGGTAGACAGAGGTAGGAAGATCACTGTGAGTTCAAGGCCACCCTGAGACTACATAGTGAATTCCAGGTCAGTCTGAGCTAGAGTGAGACCTTATCTTGAAAAACCAATAAATATATAAGTAAATATATATGTGTATGTGTATATACGTGTTAGTAACAAATACTTCAAGGGAACAAAAGGTCAAGGGTAGTATAGATTCTTTTTATTTTATTTGTTTATTTGTGTGTGTATGTGGGAGGAGGGCCACACACACACCACATGAGTCACATATGTGCATCTGGCTTTATGTGAATGCTGGGGAACTGAATCTGGGTCAACAGACTTTGAAAGCAAGCACCTTTAACTACTGAGCCATCTCCCCAGCCCCTGGAGCAAGCTCTTTTTCTTTTTCTTTTTTATAAATTTTAATTGTTTGTTTGCAAGCAGAGAGAGATAGAAGAGAGACAGAGAGAAAGGGTGCACCAGGACCTTCAGCCATTACAAGCAAACTTTAGATGCATGTGCCACTCTGTGCATCTGGCTTTATGTGGGGACTGGGAAATCAAACCCAGGCTGTTAGGCTCTGCAGGCAAGCACCTTGACCACTTGGCCATCTCTCCGGCCTCTGGAACCGATTCTTTTTTTTTTTTTTAATTTTTATTTATTTGAGAGAGCAAGAGAGAAAGAAGCAGAGAGAAGCACCAGGGCCTCCAGCCACTGCAAACAAATTCCAGCCGCACGCGCCCCCTTGTGCATCTGGCTTACGTGGGTTCTGGGGAATCGAACCAGGACCCTTAGGCTTTGTAGGCAAACGCCTTCACCGCTAAGCCATCCCTCCAGCCCTGGAGCAGATTCTTAAAACAGACTAAGAAACACATGAGACAATGATGTCAGAGTGTACGTGTCGAACAGCAAAGGTGCTTCGTGGACTCTGAGAGCTGCCTGTGGCCAGGCCGGTTTGCACGGCAAGGCGAGGCCCGGCCCGGCGGGCGGCATCAGCTGTAGTAACCGCAGCTCCCTGTGTCTGCTTCAGCAGCTGTGGCTTTCCTGGAATCTACACACAGGCTGCTTTGAAACGATAAGATCCAGGCCTTCAGAGCAGGAAGAAATAGCAGGAACAGAGATAGAGGCCAGACTCGGGAAAGTGCCCCCCCCCAAAAAAAAAAACTGACCTCCCAGCAAGTGAGGCCCAGAGCACAGGGTGTGGCTCACTGTGGGATTCTCAGAACCCACGTTTGCAAACCCGTAACTGGGTTGGCTGGGAAGAATGGCTGCCGCGAAGCCGATAAGGCCTTGACTTCCAGTCTCCACTTGACCTCTGTGCCCACACTGCAGGGCGGGGTGTGGGGAGTCCCCAGGGAGCCCCTCGAATCTCCATGTCAGGCACAAACCAGAGAGGCACAGACCTAAAGAAGAGTGCCACCTCTCCTCTCCATTTTTCTGCTTTGGGACTATCTTGATTCAGGTTGTGGGGAATTTGTTCAGATAGGGACTTGAATTCTCCCATGAGTCCAAGACTGCCCTGGCCACTAAGGGTTGCTACTTAGGTTGGCCCTGGTGCTCAATGAAGAGATGTTCCTCAAATGAGCCCATGGTTTATTCTCAAGACCAACACAACATCCACAAACCCCAAAATGCTGCACTTTCAAAGTGTCACAAGTCACCACATGGCCCCACCCATGAGGGAAGGTCAGCATTGTCCAATGTAGTGTCATCAGTGCCTGGCACAGGACAGGTACCCAGGAGACGTGACAAATGGGTGGGCAGATGGACACAGGGATGGAAGGATGAATGCACGTATGGATGGATGAGGGAATGAATGAAGGGATGGGTAGATTAATGGGAGAACAGGTGGGAGGATGGATGGTGACTGGACGAATGGATGGAGGCTGAATCAATGAGAAAAGACATGGGTGGGTGGGTGGGTAGAAAGAGGAAGGGAAGGAAGGGTGGGCTGGAGAGATGGGAGAAGATACAGACGCAGGGCTCAGTGAGTGAATGAACAAACACATTAGCAAATACCAGCTGGAAAGATAGTTTCATGAGCGCTCAGCCCTCAAGGGACTCACCTGAACCATCAGGAATGGACCTTACAAAGGTCGGCAACATTTTCACCGTGGCTGTGGGATTATAATCCCGGGAGAGGCCATTCTTCATCTCCTTCTTGAAGCGAGTCAGAATATCTATGAGAGTTTCATCAGAGAGCCGCATGGCGTACAGGTACTTGTCAATCTGGGAGAAAGATAAGACGGGGGGAGAGTGAGACCGAGGCTCCAGCCTGGCTTTGGGACACAGGACGGGGTCACTGGAACCTGTGCCCAGGAAAATGGCGCTCCAGTCAGCACTGGGCCATCCTCAAGAGCACATCAAACCACTGGCGGGCCATTCAATTTCCTCGGCCATACTGGCTAGAGCATGGGATAAACACTCTGGTCCCAGTTCCTTAACTGCAAAGAGAACAAGACAACTCCAGGGTCCTTTCCAGCTCTGCAGTACAGTCCTTCCGTCCCCAAAGACCTCCCATATCAGAAATACCTCAAGTTTCCTTAAGAATGAAGGCTCTAGGACTGGACGGATGGCTTAGTGGTTAAGGCGCTGGCCTACAAAGCCAAAGGACCCAGGTTCAATTCCCCAGGACCCACGTAAACCAGACACAGTGGCTAAAGGCCCTGGCATGCCCATTCATTCTCTACAGCCAGCCATCTGGGTTAAGGTCCAGCCCTGTTGCCAACCAGTTGGATGAATTTCAGCTTCCTCAACTGAAATGAATAGGACCTAGCCAGTCACGGTGGAGCATGCCTGTAATCCCAGCACTTGGGAGCCTGAGGTCAGGAAGATCAAGAGCTCAAGACCCGCCTACTTCACAGTATCTCATGAGATCAAATGAGCTGGAGAAGCACTTAGGGGAAAATGAGTGCTCGCTAGATGTCATTGCTATCAACATGAGACAGCAGTGGTGGCAGGCTTCCTTGAACTTGACTTCTAGGAAGGCAGAAATAGTGAGCAAAGGGCTAGAGCACTTCAGAGGGCAGACGGTGGCTGGTCCAGAGCAGAGGCTAACTCACTCTAAGAAATACCTGAGGCCCTGGGCCCACACGTAGAAGGTTTTTGTGCCAGGCTAGCTTGTCCACACCTCCAGGGAGGCCACGGCACTCTTCAACCTGTTCCTCTTCCTGGGTCCCCAAATCTCCTTCAGCTCCCCTGACACCATGTTCGGGCCCCTAATTATTCTCTTCCTTCATCATACCTTCCTATTTAGTCTCTTAAAAAGTGCTTACGCCAGGCTGGAGGGATGGCTTAGTGGTTAAGGCATTTGTCTGCAAAGCCAAAAGACCCAGGTTCAATTCCCCAGGACCCACGTTAGCCAGATGCACAAGGTAGTGCATATGTCTGGAGTTCGTTTGCAGTGGCTGGAGGCCCTGGCACGCCCATTCTCCCCTCACCTTCTCTCTGTCAAATAAATAAATAAAATTTTTTTAAAGTGCTTATGCCAGGCATGGTGGCTCACACCTTTAATCCCAGCACTCGGGAGGCAGAGGTAGGAGGATCTCGGTGAGTCTGAGACCAGTCTGAGACTCCATAGTGAATTCCATGTCAACCCCGGGCTAGAGTGAGACCCTACCATGAAAAACCAAAAAAAAAGGGAACACTGGAGCGGCCTCCACTATGATGGCTTTCCACCTCCAGTCTCTCATTCTAGCCCACTGTGCCCCTGTCATGGGAGCCTTTCATAAGACAAGTGTGGTGAGCTCCTGCTCCCACTTGATGCCCATGCTGGGCAGGGGTGACGCCCCGCAGTCTGCATATAGCCACCACCCCTCCCATTCCTGGTCACTGCCTCGGGCTTTCCTGCTCCTGGGGTCACCTCCACCTAAAATGCCTCTCCTCTCCTCTCTTCCCAGCTGTCCAATTCTTACCTGCTCCAAGTTCAGGACAGACCATTACGTCTGGAACATGTCCAACTCCCCCAGAGTCTCCCGGGCACTAATCTCCCACACCTAGCCTGCATCACAGCTTTCTAGGACTGTCTCCTCTGCCATGTCTGGACTGTCCACCTCCGCCTCCCCAGTGCCGGACATGGAGCCCTGCACACAGACTGCTCACGGGGGACAGAGCCAGACTCATGACTCAGGACTCAGTAACACTGGCGACCTTGGGGCAGATTTGCTGCTGAGATGAGAATGGCATCTCATGCTCACTGCTCAGAGTGGCTCGGAATGTCCTGATTTCAGGCTAGGTCACTTCTGAATATTTTGTTCTGGTCTCCAGACCTCACACTCCCTCCAGGAGCCTGTTTCACAGCCAATCACGGCACCAATCCTGTAGCCACATAGACAGTCATTAACCCAACACCTTGCCTTTCCCCAAATGACACAGCCACATGAAGGGTAATCAGAAACCAAAGAGTGGGGGCTGGAGAGATGGCTCAGTGGCTAAGGCGCGTGCCTGCAATGCCTAATGACGCAGGTAAAGCCAGATGCACAAAGTGCTGCATGTATCTGGAGTTCATCTGCATTGGCTAGAGGCCCTGGCACACCCATTCTCTCCCCCTCCCTCCCTCTCTCTGTCCCTCTCTCTCTTCCCCACCTCTCTTTCTCTCTCCTTGTAAATGAATAAATAAAGTATTTTTTACAGCCGGGTGTGGTGGCGCATGCCTTTAATCCCAGCACTCGGGAAGCAGAGGTAGGAGGATCACAGTGAGTTCCCGCAAAAACAAGATGCACATAGTGACACATGCATCTGGAGTTCATTTGCAGTGGCTAGAGGCCCTGGCATGCCCATTCTCCCTCTATCTCTCTCTCCCTCTGTCTGTCTCTAATAAATAAAATAAAATAAAATCTTTGCCGGGTGTGGGCATGTCTTTAATCCCAGCACTTGGGAGGGAGAGGTAGGAGGATCACAGTGAGTTCGAAGCCACCCTGAGACTACACAGTGAATTCCAGGTCAGCCTGGGACAGACCCTACCTCAAAAAACCAAACAATAAATAAAATCTTTAAAAAAAAAAAAGGAGTGTACTTAATAGAATGATATTGTATATATGTAAGTAGAAGAATAGATTAATGGGGGTGAAAAGGCCCAAAGTGAGGTCGGGGGAAGAGATTGAGTAAAGGAAAGGTGGAGGGAAGGCTAATCAAAATCTAAGAGGACATATATAAATCATATGGAATCCTACTTTTTTGGACAATGGAACACTCAGGAGCCATAGATTGTTGCTAGAAAATTTTCAGTGCCAGGGATGGGATACCTTCCAGTGAGCTGTTGGCCAGGGAACTCCCTGATGCCCCCCAAATACTACAGGCCATTGCCGATGCCCTGGGTTTCCTACCAGGAATAGATGGTAAGACCCTATTGCTGAAGACTCCACATACTTGGGCTGCAAAGCCACTGAGAAATCCTGCTGAAGCTGAGCTGATAACCTCCTCCATGAAGACCAGCTGAGAGAAAGCTGGAAGAAGCCATTCTACATGCAGTTCAATGGGAGAAAGAGAAATCACCAGTGAAGATACTCAACAGTGGACACTGCAAGCCTTATATTTGGCCAGCCAGGCCAAATGAGCCAACAGGTGCAATAGTGGCATGTCTATAATGGTGGAAACCAACTGCCCTCTAATTTGGTCAGCCTGGCCCAGAGTGAGACCCTACCTCGAAAAACCAAGGGAAAAAAAAAGAGCAGGCCGGGAGTGGTGGCACATGCCTGTAATCCCAGCACATTGGACGCTGAGGCACAAGAATCACTGTGAGTTCAAGGCCAGCCTAAGACTAATTTCAGGTCAGGCCTGGGCTAGAGCAAGACCCTACCTCGAAGAAAACTGAGCTGAAGAGATGGCTTAGCGGTTAAGGCGTTTGCCTGCCAAGCCAAAGGACTCAGGTTCAATTCCCCAGGACCCACGTAAGCCAGATGCACAAGGGGACACATGCATCTGGAGTTCATTTGTAGTGGCTGGAAGCCCTGGCGCACCCAATCTTTCTCTCCTTCCCTCCCTCTTTCTCTGTCAAATAAATAAATAAAAATTAAAAAAAAAAAAAGGTTAGAGCTGAGAGTGGTGTCACATGGCTTTAATCCCAGCACTCAAAAGCCAGACGTAGAAGGATCACTGTGAGTTCGAGGCCACTACAGAGTGAGTTCCTGGACAGTGCAGGATTATAGTGAGATTATTACCTTTAAAAAAAAGAGAGAGAGAGAGGAAGGAAGGAAAGGTCAGAAGGGAGGAAAGAAATGCAGACCAGATCCCAATGCAGAGCAAGCCTGGGGCAGTGCTAAGAGAATCCAACGGTACAATGGTCTTTCTTTTTTTTCAAATTGTGTGTATGCACGCATGCACACACACAAGCACATGCCAGGGTCTCTTGCTGCCAACTAGGGTATCAAACCCAGGCCAGCAGGCTTTGCAGGCAAGCACCTTTAGTCTCTGAGCCATCGCTCCATTAGTGATGGTCTTTCTGAAGGAGCAAGCTGTCCGCTAAGGACAGAACAGGGAGCAGCAGAGACCAGATCCCCCCAGACACAGTCACCCAGTCGCCCCAGCCTCCGGGACACGCTTCAACTGCCACCCTCCCCATGCAACAGCATGACTGGCAGTAGACGTGCGACCCTCCTCAGACTCTGGGTGGGTGCCCCAGGGAAAGAGTGCTTGTTAAATACAGCTGGCCTGGCTGCTTGGCAGAGGAGGAGCTCAGTAATGCAGGCTAATGGAAGATGGCTCTGTAATTATATCATGGCTTGTAATTATGCCGTGGCTTACGTAAACCAAGAGCTTTCGCAGCCAGTATGACATTTAACCTTCAAAAGGATCCTAGCAGGAAGACTGTGTGCATGTGTGTCATGCCTCTTGGGCACTGTTCACCTTTTTTCTTAATATATTGTTTTAATTTTTATTTTAGAGAAAGCAAGCGAGACAGAGAGAAAGAGAGAGAATTGGCATGCCAGGGCCTCAGCCACTAAAATCGAACTCCAGATGCTTGCGCCACCTAGTGGCCATGTGAAAGCTTGAGCTTGCCTCACCTTTGTGCGTCTGGCTTACATGGGATCTTGAGAGTCGAACATGGGTCCTTAGGCTTCGCAGGCAAGCGCCTTAACTGCTAAACCATCTCTCCAACCCCACCTTTTCTTCCTGAGACTAGGCCTGTCATCCACCTGGAACTCACCAAGTAGGCTAGATTGGCTGGCCAGGAAGCCCTAGGGATCCAACCTGTGTCTGCCTCCCCAGTACTGCAATTATAAGCATGTTTGGCTTTTTCTATTTGTTTGGGTTTTGTTGTTGTTTTGAGACAGGGTCTCACTCTATCCCAGGCTGAACTCTCTCTGTAACCACATTGGTTTTGAACTCACAGCAATCCTCCATCTGCCTCCCAATGCTAGGACTAAAAGCATGTGCCACCACATAGCAGAGAGGGAGACAGAAGAGAGACAGAGAGAGAGAATGGGCACACCAGGGTCTCCAGCCATTACAGTCAAACTCCAGATGTATGCGCCACTTTGTGCATCTGGCTTTTACGTGGCTACTGGGGAATGGAACTGGAGTCGTTGGTTTGTAGGCAAGTGCCTTAACCACTACAATCTCTCTAATATGGTGTCATTTTTGTTTTGGTTATTTGGGGGGGTACCCTCATATTATGCAGGTCTTGTATAGGTGGCATCAGTCACTGTGAGGTCATAAACATAACCCAGGGAGACATCTTAATCCCCATGTCACAGATGCCAGATGGAGGCTACAAGGAGCTAAGGTTTGAGGCACACAACATGGGGAACGAGGTCTTGCACCCGCAGATCTAAGGCCCATCCGTGCAATCACCCTCTCCTTGAGAAAAACAGGTCCCCCTGCTCTGCAGAGGGGTGACCTAAGGAAAACGTTTAAGGGTTTTCCAGCCAGACAGAATGAAGCTCCGGAACCATCCCAGCTCCTCCCTGGAGCTTCAGCTCGACACACAAACTAGTCCAAGAACCCCAACATTCTAGAACAGCTGAGCCAAACCCAAGCCGAGCGCAGCAGCCGTGCTTTTCTGGAGACAGGCTTCTCTCCCGCTCAGGGCCGGATCACCACAGGGCAGAGCCCGCTCAGCGCGGACACGGGTGTTACCAAAGCAGCTGTGGTCAGAGTCTGGGTCCTCGGCGGCCCTAACGAGCCAGGGTCAGCCACCCGTCACCCTCAAAAGGTCAGTTAAAGAGAGAAGTAATAGTGAGAAGCACAGAAAGATTTTACTCGATGTAGCCAGAGTGGGAACAGAAACAAATCAAGAGGTCCAGTGACCTGTCCATCTTTGAGGTCATGACATGAGGTTTAAATAGCTAAGCAGGGGCTGGAGAGCTGGCTTAGTGGTAAAAGCATTTGCCTGCAAAGCCAAAGGACCCAGGATCAATTCCCCAGGACAAGTGGCGCATGGGTCTGGAGTTCATTTGCAGTGGCTGTAGGCCCTGGCATGCCCATTCCCTCTTTCTCTCTGTCCAATAAATAAAAATAAATAGCTAAGTAGGGGCTGGAGAGATAGCTTAGCAGTTAAGACACTTGCCTGCAAAGCCAAGGGATGTAGGTTCAATTCCCCAGGATTCCATCTTACATGGGTAGCTGGAGAATTGAACCTGAGCCAGCAGGCTTTGCAAGCAAGTCCCTTTAACCAATAAGCCTTCTCCCCAGCCCCAAGCCTCTCTAGATCTCTCCTCCTCACACAGCATCTCCTGATGTCTTATGTTTTGTTTTTATGTATTTATGTGTTTGCAAGGAGGAGGGGAATGGGAGCACAAGAGCCTCTAGCCACTGCAAATAAAATCCAGGTGCATGCACCACCTTATGCCTCTGGCTTTACATGGGTACTGGGGAATCAAACCTGCATCTCTAAGGCAAGCACCTTAACTGCTGAGCCATCTCCACAGCCTTCCATATTTTGTTTTGGGTTTTTCCTATTTTTTTTGTTTTGCTTTGTTTTTTTTTTTTTGTTTTGTTTTGTTTTGTTTTTTAATTAAGACCATACTTTGGTGGCATGTATGTCATGGTAGAAACCAACTGCCCTGTAATTGGACTGGAGGCCCACTCTATGGGAGGGAATACATCCCTGATACTGAAAACTTAAAACAGGGGTAGTCATGAGCCCTAGGGGTGTAACATCTGCTGCTGTCTGGCTGAATGTGTATACTATGCTTATCAAACTGCCCAGTAAGCACTTCTGTTAATGTTCATACCCTTATGTTAATGCTACTTTCACTTTTGGTAGAGAATCTTCTCTTTTCAGATGGCAGTGACCTTGGGATGACTCAGAAGGCACCATGGTGCTGAGAAGAAGTGACAGGAGTGCTCAGCACTGAAATATCTCCATCACACCTTCCAAGGCTCAGGGTCTAATGTGGAAGAGGTGGTGGAAAGAATGTAAGAGCCAAAGGAAGGGTAGGACTCCTTACAACGTGCTCCCTCCAGACACAAAATGGCCTGGATATCCATGGTCTCACAGTGCCTGACACTACCTGCACAAGACCATCATAAGAGGAGGAAAAGATCATGACATCAAAATTAAGAGAGACTGAGAGGGCTGGAGAGATGGCTTAGTAGTTAAGGCGCTTGCCTGCAAAACCAAAGGACCCAGGTTCAAGTCCCCCAGGACCCATGTACACCAGATGGACAAGGCGGTGCATTTGAAGTTCATTTGTAGTATCTGGTGCTCCCCCTCTTCTATCTGCCTTTCTCTTTCTCTCAAATAAATAAAGAGAGAGAGAGAGAGACAGAGAGAGGGAGGGGGTATGATGGAGAATGGAGTTTCAAAGGGGAAAGTGGGGGTAGGGAGGGTATTGCCATAGGATATTTTTTATAATCATGAAAGTTGTTAATAAAAATTTGAAAGAAAATCCAGAACGAGGAAACTTAAAAAAAAAAAAGAAAAAAGGACATACTTTGGCCAGTTGTGGTAGAACATGCCTTTAATCCCAGCACTCAGAAGGAGGCAGAGGTAGGAGGATCTCTGCAAGTTCAAGGCCATCCTGAGACTACATAGTGAATTCCAGGTCAGCCTGGGCTAGAGTGAAACCCTACCTAAAAAAAAACAAAGCCTGGCATGGTGGCACCCATCTTTAATCCCAGCACTTAGAAGACAGAAGTAGGAGGATCGCCATGAGTTCGAGGCCACCCAGAGAATACATAGTGAATTCACAGGTCAGCCTGAGCTAGAGTGAGACCCTACCACGAAAAACCAAAGGGATCATGGGTAGCAGGGTCCGTGCCGTTGCAGTCAGTCACTAGAGAACCCCATACGCTGCCCTCCTCCAGCCCCTCACGCACACACACTCATGCGTCCACACCTGCCTCCTTCTACTGAAACCCTGTGCCTACCGCTCTGGCCAGGTGGTACCCACAGAATCCCCTGCTGTCCCTCCAACCCCACTTTATACTTGATCATGGGGTGCGCTCAGCATGCCATCTCTTCTGATGGCTTCTCATGCAAGTCTCAGCCTTTGGAACATCTGCCACAAGACAAGGGCTCCCAGGAGCCAAGACAGAAGCCCCTGGCCGCCACGTGCCCACTCTGAAGCGAGTGTGAGGGCGCCCTGCTGGGACTGGCAGGGACACGAGTACCCCACACCAAACTACGCCCTTCCCTTGCTGCCCCCAGGGCCTCGGCCACTGTCCCCTACAGCCCCGCCCATGGTAGTGGAAGCCACAGCAGCTGCCTGACCCTCTTGCCCAGAGAGCTGCCCTCCTTACTCGGAGTGTGGACCAGGGGGCATTTGACGCTCAACAGCTCCCACAGCTAGGCCCAGGCTGAGGCAGAAGACATCACCACAGTGAGAAAGCAGCCTTGCCAAGCACCCTGGCGCAGAGCCGTCAGCCATTGAAAGGACCAGTGGCCCTGGCACCGGGCCCCACTCAAGCATGGCTGCTGTCCCTGACCCAGCCCCACCTCCTGATCACAAACAGAATAGGCACAAAAAAAAAAAAAAAGAATTCAAGACTGGACATGCTCAAGTGAGCAGGCAGGTCGTGACAGGATGATCAGTAACCAGGGCATTTTCCCGTCCCATGGAAAGGGCACGGCCATGGAAAATCTCTCCCTCTCTCAGAGGGAGAGAGAACGAGACTGCGCTGGGTGAGGCGACACACGCTTGTCACCTAACCATGCAGGAAGCTCAGGCAGGAGGATTGAGAGTCTGAGGCCAACCTGGGCTACATGCCAAACATTATCTCAAAAAGTAAAATAAAATAAAATAAAATAAAATAAAATAAAATAGGGCTGGAGAGATTGCTTAGCAGTTAAGGCGCCTGCCTACAAGGCCAAAGAACCAAGGTTCAAGTTCCCACTGCCCATGTAAAGCCTTTGAAACTCCTCTCTATCATATCCTTTCCCCTCCCAATCAGTCTTTCTTTTATTTTGATGTCATGATCTTTTCATCCTATTATGATGATCTTGTGTAGGTGACACACACATCAGGAGTTTGTTTGCAGCGGCCCAAGGCCCTGGCACACCCATTCTCTCTTCCTATTTCTCTCTCTCTCTCTCTCTCAAATAATAAATAAAATATTGAAGCCGCACGTGGTAGCGCACGCCTTTAATTCCAGCACTCGGGAGGCAGAGGTAGGAGGATCACCACGAGTTCAAGGCCACCCTGAGACTACATAGTGAATTCCACGTCGGCCTGAGCTAAAATGAGACCCTACCTCAAAAAACAAAACAAAAAAAAATTGAAAATAAATAAAATAAAAACTGAGCCAGAGCAACAGGTGTGTCCGTATGCACACCTCTAAGCAACACTTTACTTGCGGGGGAGCTGGGAGCTGGCAGGAAGGGTTAAGGAGGACTTTAGCTTATGGGCAGGGAGGATATTTCAACATCGAATCCACTTCCCTTTCTTTAAGGGACTGACACTCAGACCTGGTGTGATTGCTGGCACTGGTAATGGCTCACCCTTGCTCTGCCACTGTAGCAGGACTTCCCCTAAGCTGTCCCACTGGAAGGAACTTCATAGCAAGTCAAGAAACAAGCCAAATGCCAAGGGCCCGACAGTAGTGCTTGGACCTACGAGCTCCCTGTCTCTTGTTCGGCCGCCGTTCAGTGAAGCAGGCAGAAAGATCACTATCTGCGTTTTACAAGACAGGAAACGGACAGCCATGACTCTGTGGAGTCACATGGTTTCCCAGTGGCAGCAGGATCTAGATTCTGGGTCTTGTAACCTCTCATTCGGGTTCCTCCTTAAGCACTCCTCTTGTTGCTCATGTGTTAGAAAGAGCACAGATGCTGTGCACAAAGGAGGGTTCCAATTCAAGAGCTGATTGCTTTTATTTTTTTATTTTTGGTTTTTCAAGTTATGGTCTCTCTCCAGCCCAGGCTGATCTGGAAGTCACTATGTAGTCTCAGGCTGGCCTCAAACTCATAGCAATCCTCCTACCTCTGTCGCCTGAGTGCCTGGGTTAATGGCATGCGCCACAAGCCCGACTTACAGACAAGATCTTAAAAAGTATCAAAACAAGTAAGCATCAAGAATAGCTTCCTTAGGCACCATGGTGTTGAGAAGAAGTGACAGAGGAGTGTTCGGCACTGCAATATCTCTATCACACCTTCCAAGGCTCAGGGTCCATTGCAAAAGGGGTGGCGGAAAGAATGTAAGAGCCAAAGGAAGGGTAGGACTCCTTACAACATGCTCCTCCAGACACAAAATGCCCTGGATATCCATGACCTCACAGCTCCTGACACTACCTACACAAGACCGTCATAATAGGAGGAAAAGATGATGACACCAAAATAAGAGAGACTGATTGAGAGGGAGAGGGGATATGATGGAGAGTGGAGTTTCAAAGGGGAAAGTGGAGGGAGGGAGGGCATCACCATGGGATATTGTTTACAATCACGGAAGTTGTTAATTTAAAAAAAAAAAAAAGAATAGCTTTCTTCCCCCAACCCTAAGTGACAATTATGTCACTCTTTCTACACAAATACCTAAAACATGCCTCTACTAGAGCTGAGATGATGGCTCGACAATTAAAGGCACTTGCTCACTTGCAGGCCTAGCACATGCATGTGGAGTTCATTTGCAATGGTGGCCACTCCCCCCCCCTTACAAATACATAAGACATAAAAGGGCTGGAGATCCCCAGGACCCACATTAGCCAGATGCACAAGGGGGAGCACATGTATGGAGTTCTTTTACAGTGGCTGGAGGCCCTGGCGCGCTCATTCTTCCTCTCTATCTGTCTCTATCTCTCTCTGTCTGTCACTCTCTACTAAGTAAATAAAAATAAACAAAAAAAATTTTAAGGGCTGGAGAGATGGCTTAGCGGTTAAGGTGCATGCCTGCAAAGCCTTAGGACCCAGGTCCCAGGTAAGCCAGATGCACAAGGTGATGCATGCATCTGGTGGAGTTCGTTTGCAGTGGCCAGAGGCCCTAGCATGCCCATTCTCTCTCTCTCTCTAGTAAATAAAAAAATTTTTTTAAAAGAAAAGTAATTTTTCTTAAACTTGAAAAGGGACTGGAGAGGTGGCTCTGCAGTTAAAGATACTTGCTTATAAAGCCTGACTGCCTTAGTTCGATTCCCCAATACCTATATAAAGCCAGATACAAAGTGTTGCACTTGTCTGGTGTTACTTTGTAAGCAAGAGGCCCTGGTACACCTATCCCCCCTCCCCACCCTCTTTTCTCTGTCCCTCCTTGCAAATAAATAATAAAATATTTTTTTAATTTTTATTTTTTTAAGAGAAAGAGGCAGAGAGACAGACAGAGAGAGAAAGAATGGGTGCACCAGAGCCTCCAGCTGGTGCAAACTAACTCCAGACACAAGCGCTTATGTGGGTCCTGAGGAACGGAACCGGGGTCCTTAGGCTTTGCAGACAAGTGCCTTAACTGCCAAGCCATCTCTCTAGCCCATGTTATTACTTTTAAAAGAAGTAACAAACCAGGCTCCATGTGCATGGCTATAATCCAGTACTTGGGAAGTTGAGGCATACAATGAGTAAATAAATAAATAACAATAATATGTATTTACTTTTTTAAAACTTTTTTAAATTGACAACTCCCATAATTATAGATAATAAATCATGATAATACCCCCCTCCCCCACTTTCCTTTTCACAACTCCACTCTCCATCATGTCCCCTCCCTCTCTCAATTAGTCTCTTTTTTATTTTGATTTCATCATCTTTTTCCTCCTATTATGAGGGTCTTGTGTAGGCAGTGTCAGGCACTGTGAGGTCATGGATATCCAGGACAAATTTTGTCTGGAAGATTGCATTGTAAGCAGTCCTACCCTTCCTTTGGCTTGTATTTACTTTTTTCTTTAACATATTTTATTTATTTATTTGAGAAGGAGAGAGAGAGTATGGGCTCACCAGGGCCTCCAGCCACTGCAAACGAACTCCAGATGCATGCGCCCCCTTGCGCATCTGGCTTATGTGGGTTCTGGAGAGTCAAACCGGGATCTTTTAGCTTTGCAGGCAAACACCTTAACTGCTAAGCCATCTCTCCAGCCCTTATAGTTACTTTTTTGAATCGTCAAATACACCGGGCATGGTGGCGCACATATTTAATCCCAGCACTTGGGAGGCAGAGGTAGGATCACTGTGAGTTTGAGGACACCCTGAGACTAAATAGTGAATTCCAGGTCAGCCTGGACTAGAGTGAGACCCTACCGCGAAAAATAAAAAATAAATAAATAAATAAAATAGTCAAATAAAAAAAAAAAGGCTTAAGCTGGGCGTGGTGGCGCACACCTTTAATCCCAGCACTCAGGAGGCAGAGACAGGAGGATAGCCATGGCCACCCTGAGACTACATAGTGAATTCCAGGTCAGCCTGGGCTACAGCGAGAATCTACCTCAAAAAAAAGTCTTGAGGTTTTCCCCAACCTCCATAGAGATTCCTGCTTATACAGCTCTGTGTTCCTAAAGTGTTTTCCCACCTGCCTAAACACCCAGCACGGAATCATGTCCTAAACACTTACACCCTAAGACGACCTATTTCTTTTCTCTGGGTATTACCTCTAAGACATCACTAAGTCATACAGAGCTCTCCTCAGGACTCTGCCTAAGTGACGTAGGACACGGATGGGACAATGCTGACACTCACATCTAACTCTTGGCTTTGTCATCCTGGTGCCACCTCAGCCTTCACACTGTCTTGTGGGTGCCTGGTCTTTGCACCGTCCTGTCTTGGAGGAACGGGGCAAGCATTGCTATTTCCAATGTCCCAAGGGAAAAGAGAGGTTCCTCAGCTGGTCATGGTGATCTGTGGGCCAGTGAGGGGACTAGGGTGGACAGCAAGTTCTCCAATTCCTGGACCTGCATTCCTGCCTCAGCCCAGGAGAAGAGCCAGACCAGGAACTTCCTGGAGCAACGAGGCCGGAGATTACAGGTGACCCTGATGTCAAGGCTCTCACCATCCCACAAGCAGCATGCCCACAGAAGGGCCCCTGGGCTGGTGCGTCTTCCAGGAATCCTCGTACACCCTCCAACCTGTCAGCTACACACGCACCTGCTGTTTCTCGGTCACACAGCCCTGGTGCAGAAGTTCAGGGAGCAAGCCAGAAGCCCGGAGCCCAGCGGCCCACGCACCGTGGTGGATCCCAGTGCCTCGGATTGCGCCTCCTGCTGCACACAGCTCCCGGCCCAGCCTCCCTGCTGCCGGCGGTAACACAGTAAGTGGCTTCTGCCCCACTCTGTTACCCGGTTCCTGCGCAGGGAAGGGGTCGGAGACAGAGGAGACACTGTGGCCTGCTGGGGTTCCCTCAGAGCAGCCGTCAACTGCCAGTACCCCCGTGCTGTGTGGGACCCTGACAATACTTCACCCTCTAAAGTGCTTCCTTGCAAAGCTACCATCCGATGGCTTCTGTGACCCCTCCACTCACCATGTGCAGAACACATGCCATAATGCGCCTGACCCCACACCATCTGCTCGGCTCTCCAGCATTGCCCCGGTCATAGGTGTCCTGTACATAGAAGCCGGCCGGCCCCAGTGCACATGTCATGGAGTGTCTCTCTCCTGATGGCCACCGGGACACATCACATGCATGATCCACACGCCTCTGCCAGATGTGAGCGCCTTGGGGTGGAGGGGCCAAGTCCTTCTGCCTTCTGTGTGCCCCTAAGCCCTGGGGATGGTGCCACGTGGTGGCTCTCTGCTGGACTGGGTGGCTCCTTAGCTGGGCGGGCAGGCTCTGGTGATGCCTAGCCCCAGGGAGGTTTCAGAAGGTTTGCTGGCTCAGATAAGGCCTAATAGTGCCTCTTCCCCAAACGGCCCAGCTTTCTACCCCGTCACCAGCCCTTCTCTGAGCTGTGGTGAGTTCCAGGCCTTTCCAACCCCACCTCCACCCCACCACATCTCTCTCCTCCTGGCCAAGGCCTACCAGGACACCAGGGCCTTAAAGTGAATCAGATTCTCATGCCACTGTTCAAGCTCCAAGAGGCTACTGAACTGTACTCAAGTCACCAAAGAACTAGCATATAAGGAAATGCTTTTGGAAAAACGAATTCCCTAGAGAGGTTCCTCCTCAGTGAACAACCAGGCACAGATATCACCAAAACAAAAACCACAAACAGGGCTGGAGAGATGGTTCAACAGTTAAGGTGCTTGCCTGCAAAGCCTAATGACCCAGGTTTGATTCCCCAGTACCCACATAAAGCCAGATGCACAAAATGGTGCATGCATCTGGAGTTTGTTTATAGTGGCTAAAGTCCCTGACACACTCATTCATTCATTCATATTCTCTCTCTCTCCCTCCCTCTCTCTCTCTCTCTCTCATTTCTCTGAACAAATGCAAATGAATAGAATAGAATAGAATAGAATAGAATAGAATAGAATAGAATAGAGTAGAATAGAATAGAATAGAATAGAATAGAATAGAATAGAATTTCAAAAAGCACCAAGCCAGGCATGGTGGCACACGCCTCTAATTTCAGCACTTGGGAGACAGGAGGATTGCCATGAGTCCAAGGCCACCCTGAGACCACATAGTGAATTCCAGGTCAGCCTGAGCTAGAGGGAGACCCTACCTCAGAAAACCAAAATAAATAAATAAATAAATAGGCAGTGCAGGATAACACTCCCCCCCAACCACCACCACCAAAGTGAAGTTGTTTTTTTGTTTTGTTTTGTTTTCTTGGCTAGGAGTGGGAAAGGCCCTCGAGCCTACAGGACCTGGTTTTTCTCTAATCTGTTTTTCCCCAAAACCAGACCAGAGGATGTGAATAAAATTACTAGGTCCCCGAATACATGCGTGGAATCTGGCTTTTCCTCATCTCTTCTTCCCTAAAGGAGTTCCCCTTCCCTAGAAATCTGCCAGGAAAGATGTGAATAAGATTACAGAGTGGGGCTGGAGAGATGGCTTAGCGGTTAAGGCGCTTGCCTTCAAAGCCTAAGAGCCAGGTTCGACTCTCAAGCTCCCACTTAAGCCAGACGCACAGAGAGACGCAAAATGCAAGGTCACCCATGCACACAAGGAGGGCACACATCTAGAGTTGGAATGCAGTGGCTGGAAGCCCTGGAATACCAATTCTCTCTCTCTTGCACTAAACAAACAAACAAACAAAAAAGGCACTATAAAGCCATATATATATATATGCCTATAAAGCTTAATGAACTGGGTTCAATGCCCCAGTACCCACATAAAGCCAGATACACAAAGTGGCACATGGGTCTGGAGTTTGGTTGCAGTGGGTGGAGGCCCTGGCATGCCCATTCCTCACTCTCTTCTTCTCTCTCAAATAAATAAAAATAAAAGTGAAAAAATAAAAATAAGGTTAAAAAAAGAAAGAAAAACAAAAACAAAAAATAACTAAATAAATATTACAGAGCGCCTGGATGCCTGGCATGGGAACTGAACTGGTCAGCTTGGGCCCCGTCTAGTACATTCCCAAAAAAGACCCCAACCTGAGTCATCAGGTGGGCTTTCCCACTTCCAGGGACCTCCTCCTGCCCTGCAGCAGAAGCTCTGCTTTCTTTCCTTCTCTTAAACTCTATCATTAAATCTTTCTAGCCAGGCATGGTGGGGCATATACCTTTAATCCCAGCACTTGGGAGGCAGAGGTAGGAGGAATGCTGTGAGTTTGAGGCAAGCCTGGGACTATAGAAAGAGTTCCAGGACAGCCAGGACTAGAGTGAGACCTTACCTCAAAAAAATAAATAAATAAATAGCCTGGCGCATGGCGGTGGCGCACACCTTTAATCCCAGCACTCGGGAGGCAGAGGTAGGAGGATCACTGTGAATTTGAAGCCACCCTGAGACTACATAGTGAATTCCAGGTCAGCCTGGGCTAGAGTGCAACCCTACCTCGAAAAACCAAAACATAAAGAAATATATAAAGTTTTCTAAACCTTGCCCTCTATAGTCTGTGAATTTCATTCACTGAGTCGTTAAGAACCTGGAGGCCACTGACTCAGTGGAAGCTTTGTGTGACCAACACCATCTGGCACCCTCGCTCCTGGGTTAATGGCCAACCAAGAGCTGAGAATGGCTCCGTCACTCTCAAAAACAGCCCGAATCCTCCTGCCACTGGCCATGTCCATGTTTCCCGATCAAATGGACAGATTAAAAAGCAATTACAAGGGCTGGAGAGATGGCTTAGCAGTTAAGGCACTTGCCTGTGAAACCTAAGGACCCAGGTTCAATTCCCCAGTACCCATGTAAAGCCAAATGCACATGGTGGCACACGTGTCAGGAGTTCGCCTGCAGCGGCTGGAGGCCATGACACATATATTCTCTCTATCTTTCTAGGTTCTTTCTATCTCCCTCTGCTTGCAAATACATAAATAAAAGTAGTTGTCAAAAAAAAAAAAGCAATCACAGGGGCTGGAGAGATGGCTTAGCAGTTAAGACGCTTGCCTATGAACCGTGAAGTCCTAGGTTCAACTCCCCAGAACCCATATAAGCCAGATGTATATGGTGGTGCATGTGTCTGGAGTTCATTTGCACTGGCTAAAGGCCCAGGTGTGTCCATTCTCTTTCTCTCTCTCTCATAAATAAAAAGAAAAAAATTTAAACTGGGCGTGGTGGCACACACCTTTAATCCCAGCACTCAGGAGGTAGAGGTAGGAGGATCACCATGAGTTCAAGGTCACCCTGAGAGTACATAGTGAATTCCAGGTCAGCCTGAGCTACAGTGAGAACCTACCTCAAAGAAACAAAAATAATAATAATAAATAAAATAAAATATCTAGCCTGGTGTGGTGGTGCATGCCTTTATACCCAGCACTCGGGAGGCAGAGGTATAAGGATCATGGCCATGAGTTCCAGGCCACCCTAAGACTATATAGTGAATTCCAGGTCAGCCTGGGCTAGAGCAAGACCCTACCTCAAAAAAACAAAATAAATAAATACTTAAAACATTTTAAAGCAATCATGGGACTGGAGAGACAGCTAAGTGGCTAAGGCTAAGGCACTTGCCTGCACAGCCGGAGGACCCAGGTTTGATTCCCTAGCTCCCACATAAAGCCAGATGAACTAGGTGGCACATGTGTCTGGAATTCGTTTGCAGTGGCTGCAGGCCTTGGGGTGCCCATTCTCTGTCTCTCTTCTATCTTCTCTGCTTGCTAATAAATAAATAATACTAATTTTTTTTAATGAAAACCAATCATGGGTGTCTGCAATGCTCCCAGGCTGCAGCACCCACGATGACGGGGGCTCATGTATCTGCTGCATGGGAGGAAGGTGAGGGCCGATTTCACTACTGCTGCACACAGACAGCGGTGACTGGTCTTGGCCCCCCGGGGCTGGATCCTCCTTCCACAACAAAGACCAGACAGGAAACTGGTCTGCGCTTTGGGTTCCGGGGAAAGCCCCGGAGGACCCTGGGAACTGGGAGGCTGCCCCTCGCCTGCCATCCACAGGAAGCTAAGCCTAGGAGCGAGCCTGCGGTTCCAGCCCTGCCACATTCCAGGGCTCTGTCTTCCCTGGAGGCCATACAGTCTCCTGCATTTTTAGCTAGCTCAATGTGACAGCTTTGTTCTCTTCCTGGGCCACTCTCCCCAGCCGAAAGGCCCTATTAACGAGTGCCAAGGTCACTGGGAAGACTTCGGGCCTGACCCCAGGGTCCTCTTGGCAAGAGGAGTGAGGAAAACTAAAAGGAGGGTTTCCTCTGGGAAGCCTCAGCAGGTAGCAGGGGGCCTGGGGCACTCTGATGTCCCTGGGAAGCCCTGGCTCTCCTTGTAAGATGAGGCCCCTAATGGCCACGTTTCAAGCAATGCACATTGGGTAGTTGATTTGTCCACATTTTCATTTCTAGAACTTCAGTTTGGGACCTGGAGAAATGGCTCAGCTGTTAAGGCACTGGCTTAAAAAGCCTAAGGGTCGGGGTTCAATTCCCCAGTACCCACATAGAGCCAAATGCACAAAGTGGCACATACATATGAAGTTTGCTTGCAGTGGCAAGAGGCCCTGGCACACCCATTAACTCTCTCTCACACTCGCTCGCTCACTCTCGTTTCTCAATAAGGGCTGGAGAGATGGCTTGGCAGTTAAGGCGCTTGCCTACAAAGCCAAAGGACCTCGGTTCACATAAGCCAGATACACAAGGTGGCGCATGCAATTGGAGTTCCTTTGCAGCAGCTGGAGGCCCTCGCACGCCCTGTCTGTCTTCTCTTTCTCTGCCTCTTTTCCTCTCTCAAATAAATAAAGTTAAAAGTAAAAAAAAAGTTTAAAAAAATTTAAATAAATAAATATTTTAAAAAACTTTAGAGGGATAGAGAGATGGCTTAGTGGTTAAGGTATGTGCCTGCAAAGCCAAAGGACCTCGGTTTGACTCCCCAGGACCCACGTAAGCCAGATGCACAAGGTGGTACATGCATCTGGAGTTTGTTTGCAGTGGCTGGAGGCCATGGCTCGCCCATATTCTCTCTCTCTCTCTCTCTCTCTGCCTCTTTCCCTCTCTCAAATAAATAAATTAAATTTAAAAAGAACTTTAGGGGCTGGAGAGATGGATTAGCAGTTAAGGCGCTTGCCTGCAAAGCCTAAGGACCCATGTTCGACTCTCCAGGTCCCACGTAAGCCAGACACACAAAGTGATGCAAGCACGGAAGGTCGCACATGCACACTAGGGGGCGCACGCATCTGGTCTTTGATTACAGTGGCTGAGGCCCTGGCACACCAATTCTCTCTCGCGCAGAGAAAGAAAGGAAGGAAGGAAGGAAGGAAGGAAGGAAGGAAGGAGGGAGGGAACTTCAGTTTTCTCATGCACAGTGAGTGGTGTGAACTGGGTGCTATGCCACACCCCTGCAACCCCAGCACTCTGGAGGCTAAGGCAGGAAGATCACAGCATGAGGCCAAGCTGGGCTAAAGCAACACCCTGTCTCAAGATGAACAAATGGGGGGGGGGGGGTTTACAAGGCCTGTTTGCTCAGATTCTCTTTCCATCTTCCTTCAGCAATAAGGATGTTCTTTTTACCTCTGGTATGGGATGGCAGCTTCTTAAATGAGGTCTATCATAAGACTCACTTCAGGGAGTCCCAGAAGAATCCTTCCTCGGTTTTATAATCAGCTTTGCAGGAGGGAGAAGATGGGGAGCGGAAGAGGGAGGAGGGGGGAGCAGCAGTGGGAAGAAGAGGGGGCAGGGGGAGGGGGGAAAGGGGAAGGGGCCTTCCTGCTTCCACAGCTTTCTCAGAGGTCAAGAGGCAATATTTTGGGGGCAGTGTGCCCTGAGACCCACCAATGGCTTTAGGAGTCAGAAGCCCTGGACTATAGTTCTGATTCTGAGCACAGCAAAAGCTCTCATGGGTGTCAAGGACATCCGGGTCCCATATTGACTCTACTGCATTCTGGCCAAGATCACATCAACGTTACTTTCAGGATGTTATCTGCACATTCGGTATGATACATTGGAAATTCACTGGAAAGATCCAACCAAATCAAGAATCTTACTAAATCAAATTATTTTGTAAATGGAACAGAGAGGAGGTGCTGTCTTTATTACAGAGGGGGTGGTCCTGAGTTTCCCACTCAACTCACCCTGCGCACCCAGCAGAGTCCTGGAACGCACCAGGACCAACGAGAGAAAGGAATTCTGGGCAAATCATGGTGGTGAAGGCAAAATACATGCAATCAATGGATGGAACCAACAGTGGCTTACAGCAAGGCCAAGCAGAGACCAACACAGGGCAATCCAAGGGACACAGAGTAAGCACCGCCCTCCAGAATTGTGGGAGTCCCCTTGTAAACTGTGAACAAGGGGGCTGGAAAGATGGCCCAGTGGCTAGTGGTCAAAGGCAGTTGCTCTCAACGCCTGACAGCCCCATTCAGCTCCCCAGGACCCACAAAAAGCCAGATGCACAAGGCGGTGCATGTATCTGGAGCTCATTTACAGTGGCCGGAGGCCCTGGTGTACCCATACTTTCTCATTCTCTCTCCCCCCCCCTTGCAAATAATTAATAAAATAAATAAATATAAGTAAGGGTGGGGGAGGAGACAACTGAAAGAGGACAGAAAGAAATCTACAAATTCTTAACATTTCACTGTAAATTAGACCAATTTCCACAGGAAAGGGATCCTCAACACTGATGGCAGGAGGAGGGGGGTGAGCACAAGGTGGGGAGCTGAAGCTGGTGTTGGGGAGGAGTAGGAGATTGGGGGAGGGTCACAGAACTGGATGATCCTAAGCCGCCTCTCCACCTACCACCAACCTTTCCCTCCTTGGATGTTTCCCTAAACTGCTGCACAAAAAAGTGTTGGGGGGCTGGAGAGAGAGCTTAGCAGTTAAGACACTTGCCTGCAAAGCCTAAGGAAGGACCCAGGTTCAACTCCCCAGAACCTGCATAAGCCAGATACATACACATGGTGGCAAATGAATCTGGAGTTTGTTTGCGATGGCTAGGGGCTCTGAAGCGGCTATTCTCTCTCTCTCCCTCCCCTCCCTTCCTCCCTCTCTCTCAAATAATATTTTTTTAAGTGTTGGGCATAAAACAATGGGAAGAACACAGGTGTCTAAGGTTGGAGAGATGGCTCAGTGGGTAACGTGTTTGTTCCTGAGTTCAGGTCCCCAGCACCCGTGTAAAGGAGTTCACAGTAATCCTGGTGCTCTCACAGCAGGATGGGAGGCAGAGACAGAAGACTCCCCACATAGGTGAGTCAGCTAGTCTGGCATACTCAGCAGCCAACAAAGACCCTGCCTCAAACAAGGTGAAAGCCGAGGACTAACATGTGAAGTTGTCCCCAGACCTCCACACACGTGCTACGGTACACATGCTGTGGCAGGTGCGCACATAACTTATGCACATGAACACACATTCACACAGAGATTTTGTTTGTTTGTTTCAGGGTAGGGTCTTGCTCTAGCCCAGGCTGATCTGAAATTCACTATGTAGTCTCAGGGTGGCCTGAACTCATGGTGATCCTCCTACTTCTGCCTCCGGAGTGCTAGGATTAAAGGTGGTGCCCAACAAGATTGATTGATTGATTGACTTGAGAGAGAGAGAGAATGGGCACGACAGTGCCTCCAGCCACCGCAAACAAACTCTAGGTACATGTGCCACCTGGTGCATCCAGCTTATGTGGGTCCTGAGGGATTGAACCTGGGTCCCTTGACCCTGAGGCAAATGCCTCAACTCCTACGCCATCTCTCCAGCCCAAGATTTTTTTTTTAAATAAACTTGCCGGCGTGGTGGCGCACGCCTTTACTCTCAGCACCTGGGAGGCAGAGGTAGGAGGATCGCCGTGAGTTCGAGGCCACCCTGAGACTACATAGTGAATTCCAGGTCAGCCTGGGCTAGAGTGAGACCCTACCTCAGAAAACCAAAAATAAATAAATAAATGAATAAATAAATAAATAAACTCATGCACCAATGTACACAGGACCATTATTCATGACAGCCCTAAGGGGGACAGTCCAAATGTCCATCAACCAACAACTGGATAACAAACGAGGGACCCCAAGACAATGGCTTATGGAAGGACTGACCCACGCTACAGAATGGATGAGCCTCAGTATGCCAACGGAAGGAAGCCAGACACAAAAGGTCATGTTTTGTACAATTCCATTTATGTGAAATATCCAGAAGAGGCAAATCCAAACACCAAAGTGGATTAGCGCTTGCCTGGAGTCAGGAGAGGGATGGACCAGGAGTGAGTGCTAATGAGGACAGCACTTCTTTTCGGGGTGCTGAGGACGTTCTGTAACTAGACAGTCGTGATGGCTTGTGTATGCCCCAGACACAAGTGACCTGGAGAGCTTCAAAGCCAGGGCAAGCAGTGGTGGTACACACCTGTAATCCCAGCATGTGAGAGGCTGAGACAGTAGGATCATGAGTTAGCGCAAGGCCAACCTGGGCTACACAGAAAGTCCCAGGTTAGCCTGGGCTACATTGCAAACACCTTGTCTCAACAAAACAAAAAATAAAAACAAGGACGGAGCTTTTCGTACTATGGGAGTTCCAGGTTCAATTCCCCAGTACCCAAAAAAGCCAGATGCACAAGGTGGTGCGTGTGTCTGGAGTTTGTTTATAGTGGCCAGAGGCCATGGCATGCCAACTCTCTATCAGCCTCTTACTCTCTTACTCCCAGTATCTCTCAGAAAGGAAGGAAGGAAAGGAGGGGAGTGAGGGAGGGAGGGGAGGTAGTTTAAATTTTTACTTTGAAAAATGATAGTAATTACTTGGGAGCTGGGCATGGTGGAGCATGCCTTTAATCCCAGCACTCAGGAGGCAGAGGTAGGAGGATCGCCATGAGTTCGAGGCCACCCTGAGACTACACAGTGAATTCCAGATCAGCCTGAACTACAGTGAGACCCTGCCTCGAAAAAACAAAACAAAAAAAAAGATAGTAATTACTCGGGAGGCCAAGGTAGGAGGATCGCAATGAGTTTGAGGCCACCCTGAGGCTATAGAGTAAATTCCAGGTCAGCCTGGGCTAGAGTGAGACCCTACCTCGAAAAACAAGCAAACAAAAAATACTAAGTGGACTGGAGAGATGACTTAGCAGTTAAGGCACTTGCCTAAGAAGCCTAAGGTTCCAGGTTCGACAACCCAGAACCCACATAAGCCAGATGCATTCTGGAGTTCATCTGCAGTGACTAGAGGGCCAGGTGTGCCCATTCTCTCCCTCTCTCAAATAAATAAATAATATTTTAAAACATGATACTAAGAGCTGGGAGTTGCCTCAGTAGTTAAAAGTATTTGCTTACAAAGACTGTCAGCCCCGGGTTCAATCCCCCAGCATCTACAATGCATACACACACACACACACACACACACACACACACAAATAAATAATTTTAATCTCAAAAAATGGTAATAGGGCTGGAGAGATGGCTTAGTGGTTAAGCGCTTGCCTGTGAAGCCTAAGGACCCAGGTTCGAGGCTCGATTCCCCAGGGTCCACATTAGCCTGATGCACAAGGGGGCGCACGTGTCTGGAGTTCGTTTGCAGTGGCTGGAGGCCCTGGCGTGCCCATTCTCTCTCTCTATCTGCCTCTTTCTGTCACTCTCAAATAAATAAATTAAAAATGAACCAAAAAAATAAAGAAAAAGAAAAATATGGTAATAAATACAGAGGAAAGAGCACACAGCAGGACCATGGCTCCAGTCTGGAGGGAGGTTTCATGTGGCTCTCAGTGTCTAGAGCCTGGAGTTGACACGGACTGCACTGAGCCTGCTAGGACGTTCTCTGCCGGAGTTGGGTCAGCTTCAGTTTGCAAGGGGCTGGGCTACAGGCTTCCCCATTCAGCTTTCCCTACAATCACCCTCTCCTTTTACGGAATATAGACTGAGAGAGGCTGCTGGCTTGAGTTTTGTTGCGTGTGTGTGTGTGTGTGTGTGTTTCCTTAACAGGACTGGGAATGTTTAGAGGACAGATAAGCCTGCCCTGCCAGAGGTAGATCCAGAAAAAGGGGGGGAGCAAAAAGTCATACATGTGTTTCATTGTCAGTCACCCAAGAACACGGGGTGTGCCCTGCAGCCACCTCCTCCCTGGCCCCTCAAAAAAGGCTCACAACCAGGGCTGTCTAATTCACTTGGCAAGACTGCAACCAGGAGCCAGGGCTGGAAGACAAGGTAAGTTAGGAAATGAACTAACAAGAAGCTCCATTGCTATGATGGGTGTGGAAGTGGCTTAGGAAACCAAACTGTAAATGACCTGTAATATGCAATGGTCTCATCACACCAAGGGCTGGGCATGATCGGCAGTCACACACACATACCTCTGATGGGAGTGTGACAGGGCACAGCCACTAAGGACAGCAATTTGGCAAAATTGATCAATGGTAAAGTGCACACACCTCTTCAACTCCTAGTTCCAGCCCACAGTCACAGGGCAAATTAGAGCCTGCTCAGGTGCTAAAAGGGTTGTCTGAGAGAGAGAGCTCACAGACACATTGTGATCAGAAATGTCAAAAGCCCAAATGTCCCTCAAAAAAAAAAAAAAAATGGCTAAGGGCTGGAGAGAGGCCTCAGTAGTTAAAGCACTTGCTTGCATAGCCTAAAGACCCAGGTTCGATTTCCCAGATGCACAAGGCAGCACATGCATCCAGAGTTCCTTTGCAGTGGCTGGAGGCCCTAGCACACCATTCTCTCTCTCTCTTCATCTCTCTCAAATAAATAAAATAAATGGATAAAATAAAACATGGACACAATGTAACAATAAGTTAGCAACATAAATGAATAAATTACATGTTTCAGTATGACAAAAAAATCCCCCAAATGAGCTAAAAACAGGAATAAAAATGCATACAGTATAGCACCAGTTGTAAAAACGTACAACCACAAAACGCTAATACCATGAGTGTTGCAGGACATAAGCAGTGTGGTAGCAGTTACAATACTCTATGTGGTTTACGTGTATATAATGAAAAGAAAAGTATGAAAGCATGCTAAACATCAAATCCAGGATACAGGTCACCTCCAAAGAGAGAAGAAAATGAAATCAGTGTTGGTGACAGGAATGATTTCCATAACGTCTATAATATAACTCTGTACTTGTGTCTAGCCGGACGTGGTGGCGCACGCCTTTAACCCCAGCACTTGGGAGGCAGAGGTAAGAGCATTGCCGTGAGTTCAAGGCCACCCTGAGACTACATAGTGAATTCCAGATCAGCCTGAGCTACAGTGAGACCCTACGTCAAAAACTAATAATAATAATAATAATGTCTAACTTTTCAAGCTGAGTATGGACACACATATATTGGTTATATGAACCTCAATAATTTTATGTCTTACATATTTCATAATAAAAATAATATTTTTCCTTATCTATTTGAGAGAGAAAGGTAGATAGAGAGAATGGACTGCCAGGGCCTCTAGCCACTACAAACTAACTCGACACATGAGCCATCTTGTGCATCTGGCCCTATGTGGGTACTGGGGAATCGAATCTAGATCCTTTGGCTTGCAATCGCTAAGCCATTTCTCCAACCCCAATAACTCAAATTTTTGTTTGTTTGTTTGTTTTTCAAGGTAGGGTTTCACTCTAGCTCAGTCTCCTACCTCTGCCTCCCCAGTGCTGGGATTAAAGGCGTGCACCACCAAGCCTGTCTATTTATTTTTTGATATAGGGTCTCACTCTAGCCCAGGCTGACCTGGAATTAACTATGGAGTCTCAGGGTGGCCTGGAACTCCCAGCGATCATCCTACCTCTGCATCACCAGTGCTGGGATTAAAGGCATGCGCCACCACGCCCGGCTATTTTGTTCATTTTTTGATATAGGATCTCACTCTAGCCCAGGCTGACCTGGAATTCACTATGTAATTCCAGGCTAGCCTTGAACTCAGTGATCCTCCTACCTCAGCTTCCAAAGTGCTAGGATTCTAGGTGTGCACAGCCCCTGCAGGCTGTTTCTAGCATTTATAATGTAATCTCAATGATATACAATTGCTGTCTGATATGACACCAAGTATTTCAGGATGCTCAAAGGTAAGACCTTTAAGACATCTAAATGAAGGCGGGTGTGGTGGCGCCTTTAGTCCCAGCACCTGAGAGGCAGAGGTAGGAGGGCATCGCCAGGAGTTGAAGGCCACCCGGAGACTACATAGTAAATTACAGGTCAGCCTAGGCTAGAGCAAAACCCTACCTCAAAAAAACAAAACAAAACAAACAAAAAAAAAAAAAAAAAAAAAAAAGAAGAAGAAAAAATCTAACTGAGGTTAGCCTCTACCGAGGTTATCGTGACTAGGCTAACGGAGGCGGTGTGGGCAGCATCACTTGCATGGCTTGGGCTCCTGGGCTGTATTAAAATCTGGTTGTTCAGCTGCATTCATCTCTCTGCTTCCCCTTGTGGGTTGAGTGTCACCAGCTGCCCCATGTTTCTGTTGCCAAGCCTTCCCCACATGATGGACTGTAACCTGGAACTATAAGCCGAAATAAATGTGCGTCCCTTAAACTTTTGTTTTGGTTTGGTTTGGTTTTAGTTTTTCAAGGTCCAGTCTCACTCTGGCCCAGGCTGACCTGGAATTCACCCTGTAGGCTCAGGGTGGCCTCGAACTCACGGCGATCCTCCTACCTCTGCCTCCCGAGTGCTGGGATTAAAGGCGTGCGCCACCACGCCTGGCTCCTTATACTTTTTAAAAATATTTTATTTACTTATGAGACACAGAAAGAGAGAGCGCGTATGGAGGTGCCAAGGCTTTCTGCCACTGTAAACAAACTCCAGACCCATGCTCCACTTAGCACATCTGGGTACTGGAGCATTGGAACGTCAGGTTTTGCAAGCAAGTGTCTTTAGTCACTGAGCCATCTCCCAGCCCCTTTAACTAATATTTGTCCCAGTGATGAGAAAGGTAATAACACAGGGACTTTAAACCAGTCGCAGTGTGACCGCAGGCACTGCTGACTCGTGGAGAGGTGACAGGGCGGCTGCCTGTCGTGTGTGCAACATCTCTCCCAGGCCTCCGCAGTCGGGCATGCTGAGAGCTGGCTCCAGGGACTAATTCTATTAGCCAGGAATTCCTCGGTGCAGACAGAAGAGCGAGCACACGACCACAGTCCCCAGCACTCCCAGCCAGAGTCTTCTGGGGAGAAAGCCGCCCATGCTTTTCCCCAGAGAGCAGCAGGGACGTGGGAGGCAGCAGCACCGGTGTGGTCGGCTGAGGAGGCACCTCGCAGCCCAGTTTATTCCCTCACGACAGTCCCTCCTGATCCAACCACATGAACAATGGGAGCAACCTAGGATAGGGAGCAGGCCATGAAGACTCACCTACCTGGCTATTTGTACCAGGTTGAAAGGTGGACCAGAAAGTTCTAATTCTCGGGCTGGAGGGATCGCTTAGCGGTTAAGGTGTTTGCCTGCAAAGCCAAAGGACCTTGGTTCGATGCTCCAGAACCCACGTAAGCCAGATGCACATGGTAGCCCATGCATCTGGAGTTTGTCTGCAGTGGCTGGAGGCCCTGGTGCACCCATTCTCTCTCTCTCTCTCTCTCTCTCTCTCTCTCTAATAAATAAATAAATAAATAAAAATAAAGTTTAAGCCAGGCGTGGTGGCACACAGTTCAAGGCCACCCTGAGGCTACATAGTGAATTCCATGTCAGCCTGAGCTAGAGTGAGTCCCTACCTCGAAAAACAAAAATAAATAAATAAATACATAAAGTTTAGAAGGAAAAAAAAGAAAGTTCTAATTCTCTCACCTCCTTAGCAAAAAGGAACAGGCCTCGCGGCCACAGGGAGTGGAGGAAGCTGCCGGCCGTGCCTGGCTTCCCTCTTTGTGTTTCTGAGACACTGGTTTCACTATGTAGTCCAAACTGACCTCTGTCTGCGTCCTTCTGCCTCAGCCTCTGGGAGTGCTGCGATCCCAGGTGACTCACCAAGCCCGGCTCCTCCCTTCTTTCCTCCTCCCTCCCTCTCTCTCTCTCCTTTCCTTGTTTTCCCTTCTTTCTTTCCTCTCTCCCTTCCTCTGCTTTTTCATAAAGCTGTGAACACCCAGGCTCCCAGAAAATGGTGCTTAGGTGGCCCCTAATTGCTAAGCATAGTGTAGCACATCTTCTCCCAGCAAGGAGCCCTGGGTTGGGCCACTGGACATTACATCACACCTGTCTGCTCACCTGCTAAAGGAGGACTGGCGTGCCGTGGGGAGCCCGCGCAGTGAAAACCTAGGGATTCTGACAAGCCCTAGAGGAAAAGTCTAGTCTTTCTTTAGAAGCCAAGCTGGGAACTTCCTGGCTCTATCCGCCTTTTCTAAACAAATGGCACACTATGCAACCCAGGTCCCTCACAGGGACACAGCGGAACAAGCTGGCGGGATGCGAGGCATGTTAAAAGTCACTTAGAGGTCAACGGACCCAGCATTCTGATGAAGGGAACTGTTCACACACGCGCCTCTGTCCTCCTGAAAGCGTTAGAAGAGTGTAAGAAAAACGTGCTATGCATCTGGCTCAGCCTCACGCCAGGACACCCGCTGACCAACACCTGCAAACACGGCCCGGGACGTGGGGATCAAGCCGAGCAGTCACACATGTGTTTTTGTGAGGCTGCACTACAGGATGCGTCTCCCAGGCAATGGAGAGAAATGATATCCACTCTCTCTGCCACCCTGAAAACCTTCCCCAGCACGATCCAACTTCCCTCCTCCTACTGCAGCAAGACAAGACGAGCGGTGTGGATTACTGGAAGACACCAGGTCTGTCTCCAGAGCCCCCAGAGGCCTCCAGGGCCGGAAGGCTGAATCATCATGGCCGCCCACACGGGAGCAGTCTTCACTGGGTCCCTTCGAGGGTGGTACGCTGAGCTTAGAGTCCTCCACCCCCAAGGCAACCTTCCCAGTGATGAGTAGCAGCTGGGAAGGGCGGGCCCCTAATAAGTCCAGAGCCCTAGAGGATAGATGTGGTCCCCCAGTAACTAGTGACAGTGACTGGATCATCAGAACACGCGCCCACTAGGGGCACTTGCTTCCTAAGGCGGCCAGGGGACGCTCCTACGGGACACACCCACACACAGCTGTGTCACACCCCCCACCCCACCATGCAGGTGGAGGTGACACCCAGCCGGCATTCATACTCTCCCCCAGAGGAAGCAGTTCTGGGTGAGGGGCAGGCTCCAGGTGAGATGCAGGTGACATATGCCTTTAATCCCAGCACTCGGGAGCCAGAGGTAGGAGGATCACCGTGAGTTCAAGGCCACCCTGAGACTACATAGTGAATTCAAGGTCATCCTGGACTAGAATGAAACCTTATCTCGAAAAAACAAACAAAAGGGACTTGCTTGCAAAGCCTGCCACACTGGGTTAGATTCCCCAGTACCCATGTACAGCAAGACTGTACCAAGTGGCCCATGCATTTGGAGTTCATTGACAGTGGCGGAAGGCAATGGCACGCCCATGTTCATATTCTCTTTCTCTCTCTGCAAATAAAGAATAAATAAGAAGCCGGGCGTGGTGATGCACCTTTAATCCTAGCACTCAGGAGGCAGAGGTAGGAGGATTGCCTTGAGTTCAAGGCCACCCTGAGACTACATAGTGAATTCCAGGTCAGCCTGGACTACAGCAAAACCCTACCTCGGGGGGGAGGGGGGGAACAAGTCTCCCGAGGCGTGGTGGTGCACACCCTCTATCCCAGAACTCAGAGGTAGGAAGGTCACTGTGAGTGAGAAGCCACCCTGAGACTACATAGTGAATCCCAGGTGAACCTGGGCTAGAGGGAGACCCTACCTCGAAAGCAAACAACAAACAATAAAAACTTTAAAAAGGGCTGGAAGGATAACTTAGCAGTTAAGCACTTGCCTGTGAAGTCAAAGGACCCAGGTTCAATTCCCCAGGATCCACGTAAGCCAAATGCACAAGGTTGCGCATACATCTGGAGTTCCTTGGCAGTGGCTGAAGGCCCTGGCGCATCCATTCTCTCTATCTGCCTCTTTCTCTCCCTATATTTCTCTCAAATAAATAAAATAAAATTTTAAAAAATGCTTCTAAAACTTTTAAATAAACCCACAAGAGTGTCCTTCATAAACAACATTAACTGGTGAATGTTCAGGAGCCTCCCCCTGCAAGGTTCTAACGTAGAGGGAAGGGATATCGGAATCTTGGAGTAAGGCAGAATTTAGTTAAACATCAGCTGAATCATAAGCCACGTACCAATAGATACCTACAGGGGCCTGGTAGACAGAATGCGACACAGGTGAATCAGACCCTTCAAGTAGCAGAAGGCCCCGAGGTCACACTATACATACACTGTGTCTGCTGAATCAGAAGTCTCATCAAGTGCAGTCTAAACCTTCGTCCAGCTCAGCTGCTGGAGGCCACCCACGGTTAACGAGGAGAGCAGACACGTCTGTCTCCCTCAGCTGGTGGAGCCCACATCAGTAACACACAGCCCAGGGAGGAACGGGATGCATCACAGATTGCATGCTTGATACAGAGTAGGTAGGGTCTCACTGTAGCTCAGGCTGACCTGGAATTCACTATGCAGTCTCAGGGTGGCCTCAAACTCTCCTCCGCCTCCCAAGTGCTGGGATTAAAGGCGTGGGCCACCACACCAGGCAAGTTTAGCTCTTAAACTACAAACTCCTGGTCCCCACCCGGACCCAGAAGCCAGGGATTAAGTAGCATCTCTCAGCACCTTCCCACCATGTCCAGGAGGGGCTGTTCAGGTTCTTGAGTGAAGGGAGCAAGGAGCAGGGCCTTGGCTCCACCTCTAACTAGCTGGGTGACCTTGGCGGGGTCACTGCCCTCCGTAGGCCTATTTCCTAAGGTGCCAGATGAGGAAGTGGGCTGGGCCACTCCATGGCTGTACAAGGCAGAAACCAGATCAAGCCTGTCATTTCTGCCTGTCACCTGTAGATAGCACTGCCTGTCTGTACTTCAAAATCGGGCTGACTGTCCATCCCAGCTAATTCGGGCAATAACGGCACCCACCCGTGGGTGGGTGAGGAGCTTGGGCCAGACCCAGCACTGATAAAGTGTGTTTCTGGAACAGAAGTTTGCAGAAAGGTGACATACACCTTTAAAACCCACCAGCAGGTAACATTTTTACACTAGACATAATCCCTGGGGTCGGGCCAGGTGTCCCAGTGAAATAACACACATGTCACAGAACACATGTCAAGGCCTCCATGTTATGAGTGACCAAAACCTCTGCTTTGAGCTCCTGGGCTGGGACTGACTGGAAATTATGGCTTCACAGGAATTAAAAAATTCCACTGGGACGTGCTGAGGCCTTCTGAGGAAAGTTTCCGGTGGCCTCCGCCCCCTTCCGAGCTCCGGAAAGCCAAGGGGGTCACCCCGTCCTCCGTCCTTAGGAGCAACTGCAGTAGCAGAGGGGAGCCCCGGGGGGGGAGGTGACAGTTTCCTGGGGGCATCCTCCCCCGACATCCTCCGCTGGGAAACCCCCAAACATGGGATGCCTGGCCTCCAAGCCAGCACCCCCTCCAGCTGCTCACTCACCTCCCCAGCATCTGTGTGGTCACACCTCCCTCCACCCACGGCGCAACGATGACCATCTCTCCCCTACAGGCCCTTGAGGACCCCGCCGACCGGTGTCCTCCCACCCCACGCAGCACTTGACCCCGGGGGTCCATCGGACACCCGCAGTCTTTTGCAAGGACACTGCAGCATGAAGCCCAGCCTCGGAAGCGGGGATGGGAGATTGGGAAGGGGGGGGTCCTCCGGGGTTCCGACCCCCTGTTCTACGACACAGATACACATGCTTAGGCTCCGGGGTGGAGGGATTGGGGGACGGGGGAGAACCCCCAGCACGAGGCCTCTGGCCTGATCCCTGCGGTCCTAACCGATTGCTGGCCCGGGGAGAGGCGGGGGCGCGGGAGGATGCGGGCGGCGGCGAGCGGATGCGGGAATGCCGGGCTGCGGCCGGCCGGCCGGGGCGGGGCTCTCACCTTTTTGACTTGGTCATCCTTCAGCTCCGTGAAGTAGTAAGCCAGGAGCTGCGCGGCGATCATGTTGGGGGTTTAGTGGGGATGAGGTGGCGGGGAGGACAGACGCGGAGCAGCAGGCGTGGGGGAGGCTGGGGCAGCCGGGCCGGTCCTCCACAGCCTGGCTCAGCTAGCCCCGGTCCTCCGGCGGTGGCTCGATGGCTCCTCCTCCCGCCCAGACTCCTCCTCCCCCCGGCGTGGGGCGCGGCCCCGGCCCGCGCGCTCCGGTCCCCGGGAAGGTGACAGCGGCCCACCTCCTGGGCGCCCATTGGCTGCCGCGCGCCAGGGATGGAGCGCTGGAAATGGGAGGGGGGTGCAAGGGGGGGTGGGAGGACGCACGGGGCGCTCCCTCCAGCGCCGGAAAGGAAATCGACGACGTCGTGAAGTCGTCGACGTCCCCCCCTCCCCCCGCCACCAGTACCACCAGCCTGAGCAGCGGCACCCGGACACGGGCATCACCCTGCACGTCCCCCACGTAGGGAGTGTCCTAGAGCGCACCGTCACGGGACGCAAGGCTGGGAGGTGCACCGGGCTGGGACTACAGAGACCAGGCATCCTGGAGGACTCGGGGGTGCATTTGAGGCCTAGCTGTCCTGGTACCCCGGGATCCTGCACGGCGCCCCACCTTGGTCCCGAGCGGCAGTGCATCGCCCCAACCCAGGAACGTATATGAGGGATTGTATGGCTAAACCCAGAGCGCTGGGCCCTGAGTCCGCCCTCCACCTCCCCTCCCCACCCCACCCCCACACACACAAGGCACATGGCTGATGGATAGAGACTTAGGCCATACGCCCCAGCTGCTCCCCATCCTCCTGGTCTTGGTTTGAGGCTGGCAGTACAGTTCAGGCACCCCTCCCCAGACGCTCTTTCACTCCCCTGAAGTTGAAGAGGAAGTGAGTCATTGCCTTCCAAGACAACCTGTAAGGACTCAGACACACTGAACTGACCGCTATCCTGGTCCGACAAGTAAGGAAACTGAGGCTCAGTGAGGCCTCGCTATCTTACTGCGCTTTGTAATTACTGATCAGGGTTAGAGCTGGGTCAGTGTGTCTTCAATGCTGGTGACCTCCCAGCTCTATGCAGTTTCTCTACCCAAACGGGTCCGCGTTCCAGGGACCAAGACTGCCCCAATGGGGTGCTAGGAGTCACTAGCCCGCTCCAGCAAAGGTACAGTTGCATAACGACACTGCATGAGGACAGCCATTCTCAGGAAACCAGGACCCTGACAGCTGCCATCCTCCCCCCCCCCACCTGAAAAGGAGGAGCTTAGAACTAGGCCCCTCCCGCCTCGCCTTATGCCCAATACAGGTACGTCTCAAGTCAGCTCCGGACCCTCTTCATACACAAGATGGAGATGCCAATGCCCACACTCCCCGATGGCTATTGTGAAACACCATATAAATAATACCTGCATTGAATACACAATAAACGATAGGCATTATCACAGAATGGACTGGGAAGCCGTTGAGCTTAAATCTTCAGTGTGAGCTGGAGAGATGGCTTAGCGGTTAAGGCACATAGGCCAGATGCACAAAGTGGCACATGCATCTGGAGTTCATTTACAGTGGCTTGAGGCCTGGTGCATGCTCTCTCTCTCTCTCTCTCTCTCTCTCTCTCCCCCTCTCCTCCCTCTCTCAAATTTAAAAAATAACAATAAGCAAGTCTTCAGTGTTAGGCCCTCATAGTTGTAGATTTTTAATTTATTGATTGATTGACTGATTTGAGATAGGGTCTCGCTCTAGCGCAGGCTGATCTGGAATTTACTATGTAGTCTCTGGATGGCCTCGAACTCACAGCAATCCTTCTATCTCTGCCTCCTGAGTGCTGGGATTAAAGGTATGTGCCCCCATGTCTGGCCAGTTTTATATTTTATATTTGAGTTGTTTTCAAAAAAGACACCCCCACCCACCATACACACACACAAGATTGTTTAAGCTTCAAGCCCCACAAAACCTCACTCTTTCCCTGCATAATTATAAACCAGGAACAGTGGGATTTTTCTGGCACATGTCAGACACTACCAGCATGGCTACCAGGCAGGTTTGAGTTGCTGAGAACAAGATGGTGGCTCTGAGCTGACATTTCATTTCTGCAAATGCCCTTCCACCTAGCTCCAAGGCTGGGCACTGGGAGCACTGAGAACTAGGTTCTGCGTACTGCTCTGGCTTCACACCTAGCCTGGTTCTGGCACTGCTCAGTAGCCAAGAGCGAGGATCAGCACGGCCCCCACCCGGGCCCCAGCCAGTACCATCACCTGGTCCCCACTGCACCCCGTATGCGAGCCAGAGTTACAGAGAAGCTAGCCGAGCGGGGAGGCAGCTAGGTGCTCTGGCTGTCCCTTCCCCTGGCCTGGTCAAGGTGACTCAGTACACGAGCAAATGCACGCGTGCAGCCAGGCTCCAAGGCCTGGCATTAATTTCCCGATACACATCTCTAGGCCAGACCGGCGGCTGCTCCCAGCCCGCACTTATCCTCTCCCACAGCCAGGAATACGACAAGAACCTTGGAGCTGTCCTCCTTGGTTGCTGGCTTCCCGCCACCTAGGCCATTCTAAGCTGCAGGCCACATTAATACTGCTGAAAAGCAGCCTAATTACATCATGGCCCTGCCCACAGTCCCTACCGGCGGGGCCCCTCCATCCTGAGAAGGCCAGTTGAAACATCTCAGCTTCTGTAATCCGACTCCACTCATTCCCATTTATCTCTTCCTTCACCCTTGCCCACAGCTAGGCAGCTTCCTGCTGTTCGCGCGCCCATCAAGTCCATTCCATTGTGGCCCCTTGCCTTCTCTACCCACCTGCACCCGACTAAGCACCAACATTCCCCCTGCAGCCGCAGCTGGCCTACCTTCCCCAAGCCAGCCCTTCCCTGACTGCAGCTACTCACCCTGGCCTCCCAGGCCTCGGCGCCGGTGCAGAGCACGCTCCCGCAGTGGTCAGAGTCCATCCAAATGGAGACCAAGGCTCTTCTCTACACCCGAGGAGCCTGACTCGCGGCTGGTGGGCCATCTTGCCCACTGGCGGGTCATGAGAAAGTTTGGAGCCTGGACTCAAACCCAGTTCTGATGCCTAGCCTACGCTCTGTCCATCCTACTCCACCACCTCAGGCAGCCTGGGCCTCAGATAAGCAACACTGAGTCATGACTGCCTCCCTGATATGGCTGACTGTCTTCTAGGGAGTGGGTGTTAATCTACCCTGAGGCCAGTGTGCAGGCTGATCATATTGTGCATCTCTTCACTATTTGCTGCTTATATACACAGTACACAGGTCTTCTTTTTTTTTTTTTTTTTTTTTTCTTTTTTTTTTGAGGTAGAGTCTTACTCTAGCTCAGGCTGACCTAGAATTCACTACGTATTCTCAGGGTGGCCTCCAACTCACAGCAATTCTCCTACCTCTACCTCCTGAGTACTTGGGATTAAAGGTGTGTGCCACCACGCCTGGCCTTTTTTTTTGTTTTGTTTTGTTTTGTTTTGAGACATGGCTTCTCATATGCTAGACTGGCCTAGAACTCACTATGTACCCAAGGCTAACCTTGAACTTCCCTCCTCTCCGAAGTGGAGGATTACAAGCATGCGCTTACCATGCCCAGTTTTATGCAGTGCTAGAGACTGAACCCAGGGCTTTGTGCATGCTAAGCAAGCACTCTGCCAACTGAGCTACACTGCCAACCCATGTTTCATGGGCCTTACAAGCCCAGCTTACTGCCTTGATTAGTCCCTGCACACACAGGAAGATTTCAACTCAAAACCAGTCTCAAGTCGTCCTCCCGTCCAGGCAGTTTTCCTCAAGCCTGCTGATCTCTTGGTTCATTAACTGTGTTTCCCCTGGTACAAGTTGGAGGGAAGATCAAGTGGTGCCAGGCCGTCATCCCCCAAAACACATCTGTGGGCTAAGGAGTTTATCTGCAAAGCCAAAGAGCCCAGGTTCTGTTCCCCAGTACCCACATAAAACCAGATGCACAAAGTTTGTTTGCAGTGGCTAGAGGCCCTGGTGCGCCCATTCTCTCTTTTTTTTTGCTGTATTTCTCAAATAAATAAATAAAAATAAAAGATATCTTTTAAGGGGCCAGGCGTGCTGGCACACGCCTTTAGTCCCAGCACTCGGGAGGCAGAGGCAGGAGGATCACCGTGAGTTCGAGGCCACCCTGAGACTATATAGCAAGTTCCAGGTTGGCCTAGGCTTAGAGTGAAACCCCACCTCAAAAAAACAAAACAAAACAAAAAATTTAAATCTGTTCAGAAGACAATGCAAGCTGCAAACTAGGAAGGTCTTTACTAATTTCCATCTGATCCAGGGCACTGCTAGGAATGCGACTGCGCAGTGATCTCCAGCAGATGGAAGTGGACCCCAGCGCCTGGGAGCATGCGCACGCCAGTCGCAGTGTTTGCATAACACTGACAGTTTACAAAGCAGTTTCTCATTTATTGCCTCATTTCTCCCGATAACAGCCTGGAGAGGTTAGAAAGGCAAATATCATTATCCACACTTAATCAATCAATGAGGTGTGAGGATTACAGAGCCTGTTTAAAGTCTGAGAGAGAGAGTGAGAAAAGTAAACCAGCCGGGCGCGGTGGTGCACACCTTTAATCCCAGAATTTGAGAGACAGAGGTAGGAGGTTCCCTGTGATTTCGAGGCCACCCTGAGACTACATAGTGAATTCCAGGTCAGCCTGGGCTAAAGCAAGATACTACCTAAAAAAAAAAAAAAAAAAAAAGACAGAGAGAGAGAGACACAGAGAGAGGACTGGGGAAATGGCTTAGCGGTTACGACATTTGCCTGCAAAGCCTATAGACCCGGGTTCAATTCCCCAGGGCCCATATAAGCCAGATGCACAAGTGTCTGGAGTTCGTATGCATGGCTAGAGGCCCTGGCGTGCCCATTCTCTCTTTTCCTCTATCTGACTCTTTCCTCTCTCATAAATAAATAAGATATTGCAGAGAGAGAAAGAAGCTCAGCTACTCACACCGGCTGGTACAGCGCCTGCACCACTATGCACCTTAGAGTGAGCCAGCATTTTTGTGAGCTAGATAGGTGATTTGCAACCTTGCAACCTGGCTGCCACCTGGAGAACCTACCTAAGATAACACTGAACCCCAGGAACAATGACTGAGTTGATCCAGACCGCAGTCCAAATACCACCTTCTCAAACTGCCCAGGTGAAACCCGGATGCTGCCACGAATGAGAATTACTGATATAGACCTTGGTTTCCCCTCTGGAAGGATCCTCTAAAATGAACTATTGACCCATGACGCTTAGAAGCAGCTCCCTTTCGGGTCTGTTAGAGGCTCTGCGGATCCAGAGCACAGTGGGGTGAAAGTTCACTTGGATTTTCCCATCAGCTTTGCATGAGAGGAGGAAGCAGTGACCACCAGCCTCCCCAGAGTGGTTGGATTGATAAAAATCACATTCTCAACCCGTCTCCTTCCCTCTTTCATTTGACCCAAGTTCTGTCCTCCAACACCAGAGCCAATAAACTAGCAACTGTCAGGCTAAAATTCTGGCCTATAATGTCTTATTTGGTCTAGTTGATGTTTCATAAATATAGGCCAACACTTAACATTATTAGGTTTCTCTTTTAAAATCCAGGTTAGGGCTGGAGAGATGGCTAGCGGTTAAGGCGCATGCCTGCAAAGCCTAAGGACCCAGGTTCAATTCTCCAGGTCCCATGTAAACCAGATGCACATGGTGGCACATGCATCTGGAATTTGCAGTGGCTAGAGGCCCTGGCATGCCCATTCTCTCTCTTTCTCCCTTTCTATGCCTCTAATAAATAAATAAATAAGAATAAAAATCCAGGTTAGGAGCCAGGCATGCTGGTGCACACCTTTAATCCCAGCACTCGGGAGGCAGAGTTAGGAGGTTTGCCATGAGTGTGAGGCCACCCTGAGACTACATAGTGAATTCCAGCTCAGCCTGGGAGAGAGTGAGACCCTACCTTGAAAAACAAAACAAACAAACAAATAAATAAATAGATAAATAAAATAATAAAAATCCAGGTTAGGGCTGGAGAGATGGTTTAGTGGTTAAGGCACTTGCCTGCAAAGCCAAAGAACCCCGATTCAATTCTCCAGTAAACACATAAAGCCAGATGCACAGGGTGGCACATGCGTCTGGAGTTCGTTTGCAGTGGCTGGAGGGCCTAGCGTGCCCATTCCCCTTCTCTCTCTCTCCTTGCCTGGCTCTCTTTCAAATAAATAAATTAAATTAATAAAACTAAATAAAAAAAGAAAATTTTAAAACCGGGCATGGTGGTGCACCCCTTTAATCCCAGCGCTCAGGAGACAGAGGTAGAAAGACTACTGTGAGTTCAAGGTCAGCCAGAGCTAAAATGAGACTATGCCACAAAAAAAAAAAAAAAAAAAAAAACCACTCAATGAATTTCGGCTTCAGATTAGGGCATTTCTGAAAATATTTATTTGAAGTTGTGTTCTCAGCATCAATGATTATAAAATCAAAATATCAATCAGCTCTGAAAATGTTCAATGTCCTATAGTATCAAATAGTCATCCAAGTTCAACTTTTTAAATTTTTTTACATTAAATTTAATTTTATTTTGGGGGGAGTGGTTTCGAGGTAGGGTCTCGCTCTAGCCCAGGCTGACCAGGAATTCACTATGTAGTCTCAGGGTGACCTTGAGCTCACAGTGATCCTCCTACCTCTGCTACCTACGTGCTGGGATTAAAAGTGTGCACCATCATGCCTGGCTTTATTTATTTGAGAAAGAAAGAGGCAGATAGAATGGGTGCACCAGGGTCTCTAGCCACTACAAACGAACTCCAGACTCATGCACCACTATGTGCATCTAGCGTAAATGGGTACTGAGGAATCGAATTCCAGCCCCTTTTCTTTTTTGCTTGTTTTTTTGAAGTAGGTCTTCACTCTAGTCTAGGCTGACCTGGAATTCACAATATAGTCTCAGGCTGGCCTCGCACTCACAGTGATTCTCCTACCTCGGCCTCCCGTGTGCTGAGATTAAACGCATGGGCCATCACGTCCATCAGAAAGAGACATAGTGCAACAGGGCCTCTAGTCACTGCAGACAAACTCCAATTTCTACTTTCTGCATTTGGCTTGACTGGATACTGGGAAATCGAACTAGGGTCATTAAGCTTTGCAGACAAGCATCTTAATTAACCACTGGGCAATCTCTCCAGCCAAAGTTTAATTTTATGTGCTAATAAATATGCATATTCATGTTGTTTGTAGCTAAATTTGCCTTCATCTTTAATAAGTGGAAAAAATATATATATATATATAAAGAATTGGGTTTGTTTTTTAAATATTTTATTTATTTATTTATTTATTTATTTGAGAGAGAGAGGCAGATAGAGAGAATGGGCATACCAGGGCCTCTAACCACTGCAAACAAACTCCAGATGTATGTGCCACCTTGTATATCTGGTTTATGTGGGTCCTGGGGAATTAAAACTGAGTCCTTAGGCTTCTCAGGCAAGTGCCTTTAATCCCAGCACTTGGAGACAGACAGGATCGTCATCACCCATTCAAGGTCAACCTCACCTACATAATGAGTTCTAGGCCAACCAGAGCTACATAGTGAGACCCTACCTTAGAAAAGCAAAACAATCAGGTGTGGTGGCACAAGCCTTTAATCTCAGCACTTGCAAGGGAGAGATCAGAGATAACATACAAAGATTCACGCATGCGGTCATAGCAGCTTTATGAGCAAGGTCAAAAACTGGAAACAAACTGTCCATAAACAAGAAAGTAGAAGAAATCATTGTATATTCATTAAATGAAATACTTCTCTGCAATAAAAACGTACACTTTCTAGAGGGTAAGTTTTGTTTTTTGTTTTGTTTTGCTTTTCCAAGGTAGGGTCTCACTGTGGCCCAGGCTAACCTGGAACTCACTCTGTAGCCCCAGGCTAGCCTCAATATCACAGTAATCCTCCTACCTCGGCCTCCCCAGTGCTGGGACTAAAGGCGTGTGCCACCATGACCAGCCTGAAGGGTAAGTTTTATCAAGATATAATTCAAGGGCTGGAGAGAAGGCTTAGCGGTTAAGGCAATGCCTGCAAAGCCAAAGGATTTGGGATTAAATGTGAGCTCAACAACCACACCCAGCTTTGATTCAGTGATTTTAAAAAAAAATTCAAATATTTTTATTTATTTGAGACACAGAGAGAGTAAGAGAGAGAGTGAGAGAAAATAGCTGTGCCAGGGCCTCCAGCTGGAGAGATGGCTAGCGGTTAAGGCACATGCCTGCGAAGCCTAAGGACCTAGGTTCAATTCTCCAGGTCCCACGTAAGCCAGATGCACATGGTGGCATATGCGTCTGGAGTTTGTTTGCAGTGGTTGGAGGCCCTGGTGCACCCATTCTCTCTCTCTCTCTCTCTCCCCATCCCCCCCCAAGCGTCAGATTCAACGATTTTTTTTTTTTTTTTTTGGCTTTTTTCAAGGTAGGGTCTTGCTCTAGTCCAGGCTGACCTGTTATTCACTATGCAGTCTCAGGGTGGCCTTGAACTCACGGCGATCCTCCTACCTCTGCCTCCCGAGTGCTGGGATGAAAGGCGTGCGCCACCACGCCCGGCTGGATTCAATGATTTTTTTCACTCAGTCACAGAGCTGTGCGGTGACCACCACAGCCAGCCTTAGAACGTTTTCAGCTCTGGGAAGGAAACCCTGTCTCTAATAGTTATCACCTTGTGAACTTCTAGAGTTCCGGGTCCTAGGCAGGCACTAATCCTATTCTGGCCGTTTTATGTACATGGAATAATACAATATATGATCTTCCATGTCTGGAGGTCTGGGCCCAGGAGAGAGCAGGCTGGAGGCAGACACCACCCCACCGCACGGCTCCCTGGCTCTCTGTAAAGTCATTATCAGGATCACCAAAGAGAATTACCATGCAGTATCTTTTTTCCATAGAACATATTTCGGAAGGAAATGAAAACCACACTTAGGCTTCTTACCTTACTTTCAGTAAGCGGAGGCTTTATTGGGGGTTCAACTGCTACAGCCTTAAAGAGACAGAACAAGACCTTGTTAGCAAGGCGTCTTAGCAACTTGCACTCACAGCTTATTAAGGCTCCTGGCTAATCACACTCAGCAAGAGCAATTACAAGGAGCCAATTCAAACATTAATGGTTCATTGGCTGAGATACTGGGAGTTCAGAAATTTCTAGTTCATGAATTTATTCACATAAACACTTATCACATACTTACAAATGCGCCAGGCATTGTGTAGGTGCTGGCATTGCAAAGATGGAAACAAACTGGGCATGGTGGCAGAGGTAGGAGGATCGCCCTGAGACTGAGGCCACTCTGAGACTACACGGTGAATTCCAGGTCAGCCTGAGCTCGAGAGAGAGCTTACTTCGAACGAAAAAAACATCACAGATGGCAAACTGCAGTCAGCCCTCAGGGAGCCTATAGGCCTTCATTCTGTCTCTTTCCACTAGGGACTGTCCGCTTAGACAGATGTGCTGATCAATAATGAAAACACAGCCGGGCATGGTGGCGCACGCCTTTAATCCCAGCACTCGGGAGGCAGAAGTAGGAGGATCACTGTGAGTTCGAGGCCAGCCTGAGACTACACAGTGAGTTACAGGTCAGCCTGGGCTAGAGTGAGACCCTACCTCAGGAAAAATAATAATAATAATGAAAACACAGCGCTGGGGAGATGGCTCAACAGTTAAAGACTCACTTGCATTCTCCAGTACCCAAGCTGGATGCATAAAGTGGCACATGCATCTGGAATTTGTTTACAGTAACCAGAGGCCCTGCCATGACCATTCTTCCCCCAATGAAAATTAATTTTACAACTAAAAAAAAAAACATTTATTTGCAAGGGGGGAAAGAGAACAGGCACACCAGGGCGGCTAGCCACTGCAAACAAACTCTAGATTCATGTGTCACTTTGTGCATCTGGCTTGTTGTGGGTACTGGAGAATTGAACCCCAGGTTGTTAGGCTTTGCAGGCAAGTACCTTCACCGCTGAACCATCTCTCCAGCCCACTGACTTCTCTAACAGAAGCTCCTGGGCTGAATTCTATGGCCCCGTAAATGCAGCTCATTCTGACATCTTAGAGAGTTTCGCTGAGACAGTGCGGCTAACACTTGTGTGTGTGCATGTTAGTGCGTGCATGTTCGTGTGTATGCGTGCATGAGCACGTGGGCACGCGAGCGCACACATGAAGGTCACAGGGTAACCTTGGCTGTGGTTCGCACCTTCTACCTTATTGTAGGCAGAGTCTCTCGTTATCATTCAGTATGGCACTCTGCCAAGCTAGCTGGCTCAGGAGCTACTGGAAAGTCTCCTCTCTCTACTTCTCTGCTTGCCATAGGCATCCTGGGATTACAGAAGCCCACCACAGCATTAGCTTTTAAAGTGTTTTATTAAAATATTTGTTTGTTTATTCATTTATGAGAAAAGAGACAAAGAATGGGTATGCCAGTGCTTCTTGCTGCTACAAACAAACTCCAGATGCATGTGCCATTTTGTGCATGTGACCTTACGCGGGTACTGGAGAGTTGAATCCAGGCCAGCAAGCTTTGCAAACACATGCCTTTAACCAGTGAATAATCTCCCTGGCTCCCCACTTTTTCCTTTGCAGAGAGAAGAGAAAGACAGAGAGGAGAGAGAGAATGAGCACGTCAGGGCCTCCAGCCACTATACACGAACTCCAGATGCCACGCCACTTTGTGCATCTGGCTTTACAGGGGTACTGGGAATTCAAACCCAGGTCCCTTGGCTTTGTAGGCAAGCATCTCAACCACTAAGCTATCTCTCCGGCCCCAGGGCCCCCCTTTTTAATGTGTGTTCTGGGGACCCAAACTTAGGTACTCAGGCTTCCATGACAGATACTTTATCCACTGAGCCCTCTCGCAACCCAAAACTCTATCCTGGTGAGTAACTGGCTCATTTGCAATGCATCCTGCTGCTGCACATGGGCCCCCTTTCAGGGACTGGGAACTTGAGGACAAACGTGTGCCCTGGGGACCAGAGCCACCTGAGAGCCAGGTGCAGTAGCCTGCTTGTTTGGAGAAGACCTCCCGCCATCAGCCTTTGGGTGCTAAAGTCATCCCAGATTAGGCTCAGAAACTGGGGAGAGCCAACTCAGGGAACTGCAGTGGACCAGAAGTGAGGGGCACAAGGACCAAGGGGCCCCCAACTTCCCCTCAGCTTGGTGGGAGTACTTTAAGTGCTCCCGGAGAAGGGCTCTACAAAGCACTGCCACTGTGTCCGTCCTCCCTCACAGGCTGGGAGCATTGAAGTCCTTGGCCCTTCTCCCTCTTCTGCTCCCCTCTCCTCCCGTCTCCTGCCCCCTCCTCTCCTCTCCCTACCCCTCTCCTCTGCTCTAGTCTCTTCTCTCATTTCTCCCCTCTCTCCACCTCCTCTTTTTTGTTTGTTTGTTTGTTGTTGAGATAAATTCTCTTCGGCACCAGGCTGGCCTTGAACTCACAATCCTTACAATTATGTACCACCACATCTGGTTCTTTCCTGTTTCTAACCCCCAAGTGGAAAGTGACCATCTCATTTTTTTAAAAGATTTATTTTTATGTATGTGTTTATCAGAGACAGAGGCATGGGGGGGTAGAGAATGGGCACACCAGGGTCTCCAGCCAATGCAAATAAACTACAGATGCATGCCCCACCATGTGCATCTGGCTTACACGGGACGTGGAGAATCGAACCTGGGTCCTTAGGCTTTGCAGGAATGTGCCTTAACTACTAAGCCATCTCTCCAGCCCCCCCCCCTTTTTTTCTTTTTTTCTTTTTTTTGTTTTTTTTGTTTTTTTTGTTTTTTCGAGGTGGGGGTCTCACTCTAGCCCAGGCTGACCTGGAATTCACTATGTAGTCTCAGGGTGGCCTCAAACTCACAGTGATCCTCCTACCTCCGCCAGACCTAAGGCGCCTGGTTGGAGTAAACTATGACATGGAGGTCCCAAAAAGCACAGTCTGAGGCTCCCCGGGGACTCTGGACCTCTGAGACCTCCTCCTTTTCTCCTTCTTCATCTCCCAGCCCGTGTGCAAAATAGGAGAGGAGAGGCAGTTCCAAGCCACGAGGTTTGTTTGGGACGTTGTCGCCACCTCTCAGAGCCCCGCTGTCCCCTTCCTGTGCCCCTGCCTGGCTCTGCCAGCCCCAGGCAGAGCGCCACTAGGAATTTGTAAAACGGGCTAGGGTGGCCTTGGAGAAGTGGCACAAAGCAGCCAGTGTCACGGGCACCATGGGACAGTCAGGAGGCTGGGGTACTTGTCCGGAATTCAGTGACGACCTGTGGGCTTAGGGTTGGTCCTTTGTGTTATTTAGGGATCTAGATATACTAGGGGAGGGGGCTCTGGGATCTCAGACGCAAGATGAAAACTCCGACATTGGTGTTTGGGTTGACCCCTCAAGTAGCCCAGGGTAAGCGACTGTTCTCAGTGCCCCGTGGCCCTGCCTGGAGATGATGTGTGATGCCGTTCAACGACCCACCACACGGCAGCCAGCCTTGGTATTCATGCTTTCTACATCCATCCATTCATCCAGTGGTGGGCTGGAAATATTCAGAAAGGGCTGAGGAGATGGCTCAGCGGATAAAGTGGCTGCCACGCAAGTCTAAGGACCTGAGTTCGGATCCCCAACACCCGTGTAAAAGCTGTGTGCAGCAGTGTGTATGCCGGTCATTCTCAGTGGGAGGCAGAGGCAGGAATATCCCTCAGTGGTTGCTGACTAGCTAGTCTACCTGACTCATTGAGTTCTAGGTTTAATGCAAGACCTTGTCTCAAAAACAAAACAAAACAAAAAAAAGCCGGGCGTGGTGGCGCACACCTTTAATCCCAGCACTCGGGAGGCAGAGGTAGGAGGATCACTGTGAGTTCAAGGCCACCCTCAGACTACATAGCAAATTCTAGGTCACCCTGCGCTAGAGTGGGGCCCTACCTCAAAAAAACAAAATTAAATAAATAAGTAAATAAAGGGCTGGAGGGATGGCTTAGCAGTTAAGGCATTTGCCCGCAAAGCCAAAGGACCAAGGTTGATCCCCCAGGACCAACATTCGATTCCCCAGGACCTACATTAGTCAGATACATAAAGGGGTACATGCATCTGGAGTTCGTTTGCAGTGGCTGGAGGCCCTAGCATGTCCATTCTCTCTCCCTCCCTCTTTCTCTGTCAAATAAATAAATAAATAATTTTAATTTTAAAAAAAGTTAACAAACCCTGCCCTGCCTGTACTGAGTACATGCATACTTTCTCCCTTGTCATCGGTCCTTAAACATGCGGTTTAATTTTCTTAGTGATTGTTCTGGTAAACAATTCCCAACCGTAGCCGGGCGTGGTGGCTCACGCCTTTAAGCCCAGCACTCAGGAGGCAGAGGTAGGAGGATCATGGTGAGTTCAAGGCCACCCTGAGACTCCATAGTGAATTCCAGGTCAGCCTGGGCTAGAATGAAACCCTACCTTGAAAAACCAAAAAATAAAATAATAAAATAATAATAATAATAATTCCCAATCATGAGTACGCAGGCATTCCTGACTCAGCTCAGCGGGTCACACAAATACACAAGAAAAAGAGACACCAAAGTAGAAGAGAGAAGACGTGGTTTAGTGGAAGGAGGATGGAGGGGCGATAAGAGAAGGTAACAGGAGGGAATTTTGATGAAAATACCAAACATACATGTATATAAATTGCCAATTGGAGATGGAGAGATGGCTCAGTGGTTAAGGTGCTTGCTGCAAAGCCTAACGACCTGGATTTGATTCCCTCGGAACCTATGTAAATCCACATGTACAAAGTGGCACGTGCATCTGGAGTCTGCAGTGGCTGGAGGCCCTGGTGCACCCATATTTTCTCTCTCTCTCTCTCTCTCTCTCTCTCTCTCACTCTCACTCTTTGTCTATCTCTCTCTGCTTGCAAATAAATAAAAACTTAGTCCGGGTATGGTGGCGCACACCTTTAATCTCAGCACCCGGCGGCTGAAGTAGGAGAATCACTGTGAGTTCAATGCCAGCCTGAGACTACAGAGTGAATTCCAGGTTAGCCTGAGCTAAAGTGAGACCTTACCCCCCCCCCCAAAAAAAAAAGAAAGAAAGAAAAAACGCTCCTGTGTTCCTTTGTACAACTCATACTCATCACTTCCTAGTGTAAATGACCAAGAAGTGACTAGCCAGATGTACCAAGACTCCAGGTCCCAATGGAAAGCTCCTGCCCACCCTGTGACACATTCCTGCTACGTCCCACGCGCCTGACGGACCCCAACACAACACCCCAGCAGGACGCAGTGCAGGGGACCCTCGGGGAGCTGGGCACAGCTGGGCGAGCTCACCTGTCCCCGCTGGCAGTTCTGCCCCATGGTGGGGGGTGCTGGCCGCGCTGGGTCCTGTCCTGCCTTCTGCTCTCAGTAGCTGGGTCTCCAAAGTCTGGAGAAAGGTCAAGTTCAAAAGAGGCAGATCAGAGTCTCCCCACACTCTCCTCCCAGTCCTCACCAACCGAGGAGTTTAGCAACCTGATACTGAGGGCTGACCAGGGACAGAATGCACACTTCTGCTTCTAGAAGGATCCATAAACCCAGGTAAAATGTCCTAAAGTTATTCTAGCAGGTTTTTATTCTGGATCAAATTCCCTAGAGTAGCCGGCCGTGGTGGCGCACACCTTTAATCCCAGCACTCGGGAGGCAGAGGTAGGAGGATCACCGTGACTTCGAGGCCACCCTTAGACTACACGGTGAATTCTAGGTCAACCTGGGCTAGAGTGAGACCCTACCTCGAAAAACCAAAAAAAAAAAAAAATTCCCTAGAGTCTTGTGTGGGGTGGAAATTCATCATCAGCTACAACTTTTTTTTTTTTTTTCGAGGTAGGGTGGCCTCGAAGTCACGGTGATCTTCCTACCTCTGCCTCCCGAGTACTGGGATTAAAGGTGTGCGCCACACCCAGCTGTTCCCCTCCATATTTTTTCTTTAAGACAGGGTATCATGAGTCCTGGACTGGCCTTGAATTCCCCTTGTAGTTTAGGATGATTTTAAATTTCTGATCCTGCTGGCTCAACCTGCCAAGTGCTGGGATTACAGACATGGGCCACCACACCCAGTTTATGTGGTGCTGGGTACTGCAAAATAAAAAAATTAAAAATAAAAATAAAAATAAAAATAAAATAAAATAAAAAAATTTTCCTGGCTTACATAGGTACTGGGGAATCTAACCTGGGTCCTTTGGCTCTGCAGGCAAGTGCCTTAACCACTAAGCCATCCCTACAGACCCCCACCTTTAAAATTTTTTTATTAACAACTTCCATAATTATAGACAATAAACCATGATACTTCTCCCCCCCCCCACTTTCCCTCTTCACAATTCCACTCTCTAATCTCTAATCCCTTCCCTCGCTCAATCAGTCTTTCTTTTATTATTTATTTATTTATTTATTTTTGGTTTTGCAAGGTAGAGTTTCACTCTAGGCCAGGCTGACCTGGAATTCACTATGTAGTCTCAGGGTGGCCGTAAACTCTCAGCGATCCTCCTACTTCCAGTGCTGGGATTAAAGGTGTGCGCCACCACATACACACCCAGCTTTGATAATAACGATCTTTTTTTCTTTTTCTTTCTTTATTATTATTATATTTTTTTATTTTATTTATTTATTTATTTTTTTGGTTTTTCGAGGTAGGGTCTCACTCTAGCCCAGGCTGACCTGGAATTAACTATGGAGTCTCAGAGTGGCCTTGAACTCACGGCAATCCTCCTACCTCCGCCTCCCGAGTGCTGGGATTAAAGGCGTGCGCCACCACGCCCAGCTATTATTTTTTTATAATAGCCTTCTTCAGAAGTATGAAGTCTTAAGATTTGAATTTTTTTCTTAATATTTTTATTGCCAGACATGGAGGCACACACCTTTTGTTGTTGTTGTTGTTTATTTTTATTTATTTATTTGAGACTGACAGAGAAAGAGGCAGATAGAGAGAGAGACAATGGGCATGCCAAGGCCTCCAGCCCCTGCAAACGAACTCCAGACACATGCTCCATCTTGTGCATCTGCCTTACGTGGGTCCTGGGGAATTGAACCACGGTTCTTAGGCTTCACAGGCAAGCGCTTAACAGCTAAGCCATCTTTCCAGCCTTGTCTTAAGATTTGAATTTGCCTTAAAAGGTACTTGCTTAGCCGGGCATGGTGGCGCACCCTTTTAATCCCAGCATTTGGGAAGCAGTGATAGGAGGATCATTATGAGTTCAAGGCCACCCTGAAACTACATAGTGAATTCCAGGTTAGCCTGGACTAGAGTGAAGAAACAAATAAAAGGGACTTGCTTGCAAAGCCTGCCGACCTGGGTTAGATTCAAGTGGCCCCTGCATTTGGAGTTCATTGACAGTGGCGGAAGGCAATGGCACGCCCATGTTCATATTCTCTTTCTCTCTCTGCAAATAAAGAATAAATAAGAAGCCTGGCGTGGTGATGCACGCCTTTAATCCCAGCACTCAGGAGGCAGAGGTAGGAGGATTGCCTTGAGTTCAAGGCCACCCTGAGACTACATTCCAGGTCAGCCTGGATCAAAGTAAGACCCTACCTCGAAACACCCCCCCCCCAAAAAAAAAGAGAAAAGAAAGAAGGAATAAATAAGAAAGGAAGCTGAGGAGAGAATCCCTATTCACTAGACAGCCTAAGTCAAAACAGAAGGCAACTTTGTTAAATTTCTAACATAGCCTGAACAGCTTGCAGATGCCACGTGCTTTGCCTAACAATCAGTGTGCTAGCAACTGCCACAGCGTCCCTTCCTTCCCTCTGAGACCTTTTCTACTCTAAGAGGGAAGCCAAGAATCCAGGCTTTTCAATGTGGGCACGGTGCTGGGAGGCCCGCCACTGATTCACAAAAGTCGGGGCAATGGTGAGTTGTGCTGCAGCTTGGTTCAAAGATACAAATAAGGGCTGAAGAGATGGCGTAGCGGTTAAGACATTTGCCTGCAAAGCCAAAGGACCCAGGTTCAATTCTCCCCGAGCCCACGTAAGCCAAATTCACAAGGTGGGGGCGTGCATCAGGGGCAGGAGGATGGTCACTGGGATGATAGTGAAAATAATATAGCCAGGCGGGCCGGGGAGGACTTTGTTCGTAATCAGAGCATGTAGAATGAAATGCTCCGAACCTAGTGTGCCCTCAGGGTAGTTAGTAGACTGTTATTGTGGGCTGATGGGTAATTTTACTAAAATTGAAACAGGCTTTTTTGTGTATTTGCACACACCTATGTGTGCATGCACACGTGCGTGTGTGTGTGTGTGTGGTGGCTAAAAGATGACTTCAGGCATTGTTCCTAAGGCACCATCCATCTTTTTATTTATTTATTTATTTTATTATTAATATTATTTTTTGTTTGTTTGTTTGTTTCGTTTTGTTTTTTGAGGTAGGGTCTCACTCTAGCTCAGGCTGACCTGGAATTCACTATGTAGTCTCAGGGTGGCCTTGAACTCACGGTGATCCTCCCACCTCTGTCTTCTGAGTGCTGGCATTAAATGGGTGCGCCACCACGCCAGGCTTTCCCGGATTTTTCTTTTTTTTGAGACAGTCTCAGTCTGTAGCCCAGGCTGGCCCACAATTCTAAACTAGGCTGTAAATTATAAACTAGTCTGTAAATTCTAAACTAGGCTGTAAATTCTAAACTAGGCTGGCCTCAAACTTGTGCCAATCCTTTGGCTTGTGCCTTCCAAGTGCCTGGACTACAGACGTGAGCCATCACAACCGGCATCGCTTATGACTTCACTGTGTTCTCCTAGCTATGCTGGACAGCTTTACTAACTCCAGCGGCCCCGCACACACCTGTGTTCCTTCCGGACAGAAAGGCAGCTTCCCAAGGCTGCCCGGGACCGCGGTACGTTAGAGAACCGGTGTTTGCCCTACCCCATTGGTATCTACGTCGCGAGGGCCCGCAGGTGATGGAGAAGGGGACCGCTCACCCTGCGGTCCAGCTGCTTCCTCCCGTTACCCAGGAGACCAGTGGGGGAGGGAAGGAAGGATCTCTGCGCCCCTCTGAGCCCTTCCACGAAAGGCAGGTTGCCCTTTCTCCCGAAGCTGCTTGGTCTCAGGCAGAAACTTCAGGAAAGCATATATTCCCACCAGCAGGCGCTCTTGGATGCATGCCTTCATCTCTGTTTCAACTGACGAATCATGGGGCTCCCCCCCCCCCCGCCCCCGCCCCGCCGCCCTGCACCGGATTTCCAGCTCTGGAGTCCCCTCCTCCGTGAGGAGTCTGTGTTCTCTCTCCCTCTCTCTCTCTCTCTCTCTCTCTCTCTCCTTCATTTACATTTATTGATTTATTTAGGTTTTTCAAGGTAAGGTTTTGCTCTATCCCAGGTTGACCTGGAATTCACTATGTAGTCTCACGGTGGCCTGGAACTCATGGTGATCCTCCTACCTCTGCCTCCTGAGTGCTGGGATTAAAGTGGTACGCCGCCATGCCTGGCTAGCCTCATGTTTTGTTTTGTTTTGTTTTGTTTGTTTTGTTTTGTTTTTTGTAATTTTACTTTTATTATAAAATAAACGTTGGAGCCAGGAGTAGTGGCACACGCCTTTAACCCCAGCACTTCAATAGGCAGAGGCAGGAGGATCGCTGAGAGTTCAAGGCCACCCTGAGACTCCATAGTGAATTTCAGGTCAGCCTGGACCAGAGTGAGACCCTACCTCAAAAATAAATAAAATAAAATAAAATAAAATTTGCTCTTTTAAACACTTTCCTGCCTTTTATATCTTTAATAGGCAGAGAAAAATGAACCTCAAAACCCAAAGGGTAAAACATCCCTTCCACTGATGGAAGCATCTGTATAATCAAGTTACCTTTCTCTAAATTTCTTTTTCTTTGTTTTGCTTTATTTTTCGAGATATGATCTCACTTTAGCCCAGGCTGACCTTGAATTCAGTATGTAGTCTCAGGCTGGCCTCAAAATCAGCAATCCTCCTACCTACTGCCTCCCTAGTGCTGGGATTAAAGGCGTGCACCACCACGCCCGGCCCTTCTCTAAATTTTTGACATAGGCACCATTTCAACGCAGTTTCAATGAGACGTTCCATGTCTTGGGTCATTTTTCTGAATTAAGACATCCTGATAAATCTGGCATTTTTTTTAAACATCCAGGCATGGTGACACACACCTTTTTCAGTTTTAAAATTTTTGTTTATTTGAGACAGAGAGGGAGTGGTGGGGAGAGAGAGAGAGAGAGAGAATGGGCACATCAGGGCCTCTAGCCACTGCAAATGAACTCCAGACGCATGTGCCCCCTTGTGCATCTGGCTTATGTGGGACCTGAAGAATTGAACTTGGGTCCTTTGGCTTCACAAGCAAGTGCCTTAACTGCTAAGCCATCTCTCCAGCCTTTAAAGAAAAAAAAAAAAAACACCTTTTTTTTGAGGTAGGGTTTTACTCTAGCTCAGGCTGACTTAGAACTCACGGTGATTCTCCTACCTCTGCCTCCTGAGTACTGGAATAAATCTGGTGTTTCCTTTGTGTTGTTTTAGCCCGTTTCAGTGACTTCCTGCCTTGCCTTACCTACTCACTGGGAAGTCATTACACAAGGTGTGTACGAGGCTCTTGCTAGCAATGACTCAGGCATTCGTTAGCAAGAACCCTCCTAATATGACCCCCTTTAACAGACAAATAAACCTGGGCTTGGGCTGCAAAGATGGCTCAGTGGGGTTAAGAGCTCTTCCTGCACAAGCCTGAAGACCAGAGACCACCTGAGTCTAACTCCCCAGCACCTACATAAACAGCTGGGAGTGGCCACGCACATCTGTAATCCCAGTCCTGTAGGGAGCAGACTCAGGAGACTCCATGGGGCTCGGGGACAATTCAAGCTCTGGAATCAGTGAGAAAACTCTGTCTCAAGGAAACATGCGGATGAACGATGAAGAGACATCCAGTGTTCTCCTCTAGCCTTGACATGTGTGCACATGCGCTTATGCCACACACACTACACACAGACAGAAAGGAACAGAGAACCCTCGTTCATGGTGGATACACTTTTAATCCCAGCACTTAGGAGGCAGAGGTAGGAAGATCACAGTGAGTTCAAGGCCACACTGAGACTAGATAGTGAATTTCAGGTCAGCCTGGACTACAGTGAAATGCTACCTTGAAAAACAGAAAAATGAACAAACGAAAGAAAGAAAGGAAGGAAGGAAGGAAGAAAGAAAGAAAAAACGACAGGTGTACAAAGTGGGACATGCATCTAGAATTCGTTTGCAGTGGCTAGAAGCCCTGGGATGCCCATTTTCTCTCTCATAAAGAAATTAATTAGGGCTGGAGAGATAGCTAAGCGGTTAAGCGCTTGCCTGTGAAGCCTAAGGACCCCGTTCGAGGCTCAATTCCCCAGAACCCACGTTAGCCAGATGCACAAGGTGGCGCACACGTCTGGAGTTCATTTGCAGTGGCTGGAGGCCCTGGCGCACCCATTCTGTCTCTCTCCATCTGCTTCTTTCTCCCTCTGTCTGTCGCTCTCAAATAAATAAATGAAAAAAAAAACAAAAAGAAATTAATTAAAAAATGTTTTATAAGTGGCTGAGTCACTTCATGTACTGTATAATCCTTGGAAAGTGTCCCTCTCTGGGCTTCACCTGTGAAACCCAGGGGTTTAGGTGACAGGATCTACCTTTCAGACCCAAGACTGAAATCTCAGCATCTTTTTTTTTTTTTTTTTTAATGAGGTACGGTCTCACTGTAGGCCAGGCTGGCCTGGAATTCACTCTGTAGTCTCAGGGTGGCCTCGAGCTCACAGCCATCCTCCTACCTCTGCCTCCCCAGTGCTGGGATTAAAGGCGTGTGCCACCACGCGGGCTTCCAGGCATTTTATTATTCACAGAGCCGCAGGAAGCTGCCTGGCACAGAAGGTGAGAGGGAATGTGAGAGCCCTGCGATCTACTGCCCAAGCCCAGGCCACGCGCCCACTTGCCTTGGGAGGACTTGAGTCACCTCTGCTGGCTCGTCACTTGGGGTCACTCTCATCTTTCCGAAAAGGACAACATATGGCGTCCTCGCAGTGAGACGGAAGTTGCTGGGGGAAAGCAGGTGGGGTGGAGGTTGAGCTCTTCGTCCCGTGGCAACAATGCTCTGGGTAATGCTTCTTGCTCCAGCTAGTGGTGACCTGGAACAGAAAGAGACAAAAGTACATTTGTCATTCAAGCTAGAGTCACCAGAGGCCTGGAAGGGGTAGAGCCTGCAGAGCATCCTATGGAAAGAAAGGTGCGGGTCTGGGATGTCCCTGCCGGCCTCGTGGGCACGTGGATGCCCCTGACCTTCAGACAGTGCCGGCTAACGATGAGGCTCTTTGTCTCACTCAAGCCTCACAGACGCAGTGAGCGGGGAGGAGAAGATACTGATGTGGAAGATGGAGACGCCGGGTGTCGGGCCCTGCACTGAAGGACCTCCGTGCATGGCCACCTGGAAGCTCCCCAGTAGCATGGGGAAGCCGAGGTCACACAGGTAGCTCACATACTTGTGCAACTTGAGCTTGGAGCTTGAGAACTGGGTTCTGAACTCTCGTCTGTCTCTTCAGCCCCGGAGCCTTAACTAAAACAGGGCTGCAGTAGCTGACACTCGGAGTTACTGAATCCAACTCAAGTTTGCTGTTGCTGTTGTTATCGGTTGTTCTTTCTCCTTAATTTTTATTTACTTGAGAGAGAGATAGAGAGGAAGAGAATGGGTGCTCCAGGGCCTCCAGCCGCTGCTAATGAACTCCAAATGCATGTGCCACCTTGTGCATCTGGCTCACGTGGGTTCTGGCAAGCTCCTTAACTGCTAAGTCATCTCTCCGGCTCCTGAGTGCCAGGATTGAAGGGCTGTGCCACCACACCCAGCTGATATTTTTTATTAATATTTATTTATTTATTTATTTATTTAAGAGAGAGAGAGGCAGATAGAGAGAATGGGCATGCCAGGGCCTCTAGCCACTGCTCCAGCCACTTCAAACTAACTCCAGATGCATACGCCACCTTGTGCATCTGGCTTACATAGGCTTTATAGGCTAGCACCTTAAGCAGTATCTCATGTAGGACTCATGTGGTCCAGGCTAGCCCTAAGCTTGCTGTGTAGCCCAGGATGATCTTGAACTTTATTTTAAATTATTTATTTATTTATTTATTTATTTATTTATTTATTTGATGGTGACAGAGAGAGAAAGAGGCAGATAGAGAGAGAGGGAGAATGGGCACGCCAGGGCCTCCAGCCACTGCAAATGAACTCCAGATGCGTGCGCCCCTTGTGCATCTGGCTAATGTGAGTCCTGGGGAATCGAGCCTCAAACCAGGGTCCTTAGGCTTCACAGGCAAGCCCTTAACGGCTAAGCCATCTCTCCAGGTCCCCCCACCCCCACCTTTTCTTTCTTTTTTTTTTTTTTTCATTTTAGGTAGGGTCCCACTCTACTCAGGCTGACCTGGAATTCACTATGTATTCTCAGGGTGGCCTCAAACTCAAACAGTGATTCTCCTACCTCTGCTAGGATCAAAGGCGTGTGCCTCCATGCCCGGCTGATCTTGAATTTTTGATCTTTCTGCCTCCACCTTCTGAGTGCTGGGATTAAGAACAGGTGTGACCACCACCCTTACTTTACATGGTGCTGGGTATCAAACCCCAGGGCTGAGTGAATGCTAGGGAAGTTCTCTGTCCACTGAGCAATAGCCTGAGTCGCCAACTCAGAATTTTTAAGTCTATAAAGAAATGACTTTAACCCCAGCCCTTGGGAGGCAGGGGTAGGAGGATCACTGTGAGTTTGAGGCCAGCCTGAGAACACATAGTGAATTCCAGGTCACCAACCAAACAAACAAAAAACTGAATCTAGCAGGGCGTGGTGTCACACACCTTTAATCCTAGCACTAGGGAGGCTACATAGTGAATTCCAGGTCAGTGTGGGCCAGAGTGAGACCCTACCTCAAAAAAAAAAAAAAAAAAACCCTGAATCTGATGTTTCCGGCAGCATCCCACTCACTTATGTGGCCTTATTGAGCCACTTAACTGCAGCCTTCTGAGCGCACAACACGCACCTTCCACTGCACGTGCATTCAAGCCAGGAAACGCCTCTGAACACGGCCCAAGACCCAGCCCAGATCTCAGACTACTTGATGTTGTATGCTCTGAATTGCAGTGCTGCTGCTGCTGCTGCTGCTGCTCCTCCTCCTAAGTTTTCTGCTTATAGGCTAGGGAGATGGCTCAGCTTGCAAAGCCTGCCAACTTGGATTCAATTCCTCAGTGGGAAGAGGCCCTGGCTTGCCCATTCTTTCTCTCTCCTGACAAGCAAATTAAAATAAATAAATAAATAACAGGGCTGGAGAGATGGCTTAGCATTAAGGTGTTTACCTGAGAATCCTAAAGACCCATGTTCGACTCTCCAGATCCCACCCACATAAGCCAGACACACAAAGGTGATGCAAGCCCAAGGTTGCACATGCCCAAGGTGGCGCAGCGTCTGGCATTTGATTGCAGAGGCTGAGGCCCTGGTATGCCAATTCTCTCCCCCTCTCTCTCTCTCTTGATCTCGAAAATAAAAAATAAAAACAAAACAGAAACAAAAACCAAAAAGAATCATCTGAAATCTGGTGGTGGCACAAGCTTTTACCTCAGCACTTGAAAGGCTGAGGAGGAGGATTGCTGTGTTTGAGGCCAGCCTGAGGCTACAGAGTAAGTTCCAGGTTAGCCTGCACTAGAGTGAAACCCTGGGGGTTGGACAGGTGGTAGGGAGACAAAAAACAAAAACTTTTCTGGCCGGGTGAGGTGGCGTACACCTTTCATCCCAGCACTTGGGAGGCTGACATAGGAAGATTGCTGTGAATTCCAACTTCGATTCTCCAGGACCCACGTAAGCCAGATGCACAAGGGGGCCATGCGTCTGGAGTTCGTTTGCAGTGGCCAGAGGCCCTGGCATGCTCATTCTCTCTCTCAAATAAATAAATAAATAAAATATATTTTTGTTTACTTTTATTTATTTATTTGAGAGAGACAGAGACAAAGAGGCAGATAGATAGAGAGAAAGATAAAGAGAGAAAGAATGAGCACTCCAGGGCCTCCAGTCACTGCAAACAAACTCCAGACACGTGCGCCCACTTGTGCATCTGGCTAATGTGTGTCCTGGGGAATCAAGCCTCAAACCAGGGTCCTTAAGGCAAGCGCTTAACCACTAAGCCATCTCTCCATCCCATAAAATATATTTTAAAAAATTCACTCAAGGGCTGGAGAGATGGCATAGCAGTTGGGGTGCTTGCCTGAGAAGCCCAAGGACCCAGGTTCAATTCCCCAGCACCCACATAAAGCACATGCACAAGGTGACACATGTGTCTGGAGTTTGTTTTCAGTGGCTAGAGGCCCTGGCATGCCCATTCTTTCTCTCAAATAAATAAATAAATAAAATATCTTTTTAATCACTCACAGGCTAGAGAGATCGTTTAGCAGGAAAAGTGCTTGCCGTGCAAGCCTGAGGACGAGTTCTGATCCCCAGAGCCTGCATAAAGCAGGGTGCACTGTATCCCAGCGCTGCTGTGGTGGGAAGGGAGAATCCCCAGAAACTCAATGGCCAGCTCGCCCAGCCTGCACGGTGGTGAACAAGACACCCTGCCTCTTTAATCCCAGCACTCGGGAAGCAGAGGAAGGACAAAGCCACCCTGAGACTACATAGTGAATTCCAGGTCAGCCTGGCCTGGAGTGAGACCCTACCTCAGGAAAAAAAAAAAAAAAAAAAAGACATTTTTAGGCCCGGCCCAGGCCTGCTGAGTTGAAAACTCTGGGGGCAGAACTAACAGTGTTTTATCAAGGCCTCTGGGCACTTCTGTGACATGCTGAAGTCTGAAAGCCATCTTCGTCTGGTCATGAAGAGTGTCATAGACCCTGATCTATGTCTGTGTCTCACAGTCACCACACAGAACAGAATCTGTAAATGAGATTCTGAGAGAAGAGCCGACAGGACTCCTGCAGGTGGAGGGAGAACTAGGGGAAGTGGTTGGATGGGGTACAGGGTGGGCAATACCCAAAGGTGTTAGTAATTGCTCAGGGGATGAGGCTCAGGAGGCAAAAGCATGTTATCTGAAAACTGGGGGAAGAACTACGCACATCACTTTTACTTCCACTCCCACTGTCTTGGTGCCTTTGAGCTGCTATGACAAATTACCAGAGGCGGGTTAACTTATTTCTTTATTGACTTTGGTTTTTTTTTTAATTTTTTGTTCATTTTTATTATTTGAGAGTGACACAGGGAGAGAAAGAGGCAGATAGACACAGAGAGAGAATGGGCACACCAGGGCTTCCAGCCACTGCAAACAAACTCCAGACGCATGCACCCCCTTGTGCATCTGGCTAACGTGGGTCCTGGGTAATCAAGCCTTGAACCAGGGTCCTTAGGCTTCACAGGCAAGCGCTTAACCTTTAAGCCATCTCTCCAGCCCTGTCTTTTGTTTTTTTGGGATAGGGTCCCACTCTAGTCCAGACTGACCTGAAATTTACTATGTAGTCTCAGGCTGGCCTTGAACTCACAGCAATACTCCTACCTCTGCCTCCCAAATTCTGGGATTAAAGTTGTGCACCACCATGCTGGGCACTGGGTTAATTTATAAACAATGGAAATGTATTGCTCAGTTGTGAGGAGTCCAAAATCACCTGGGGTCTGGTGAGGCTTTTGTCTCACTGATGAGACCTGCTCTCTTCGCAGGCCAGTTGGACAAACAAGTACTCTGAGGCCTCTTTTATAAGGACACTAATTCTACTCAAAAGGGAAGAGATGGCTGGAGAGACAGCTTAGTGGCTAAGGTGCTTGCCTGAGAAGCCCAAGGACCCAGGTTCAATTCCTCAGTGACCATGTAAGCCAGATGCACAAGGTGACTCATATGTCTGGAGTTCATTTGCAGTGGCTAGAGGCCCTGGCACACCCATTCTCTACCTGCTTCTTTCTCTCTCTCTCAAGTAAATAAAAAATAAATAAATAAAAATATTTTTTAAAAAGATGGTAAGTTTTTTTTTAAAGGAAAGGAAAAGGGATCCAGAAGAAGGGGTTAGAGAAATAACAGAAGGTGATATGGGGACAATTATAATCAAAATATATTATATACATGTATGAAAATATCACTATGAAGTCCATTATTTTGTATAATCAATATATGATAATAAAAATGTTTTGAGATGCATGCAGTTCAATAGGAGAGAGATACCACCAGTGAAGATATTCAGCAGTGGACACTGCAACCCTTATAATTGGCCAGCCAGGCCAAATGAGCCAACGGGTGCAATAGTGGCACGTCTGTCATGGTGGAAACCAGCTGCCCTCCAGTTGGACTGGAGGCCCACTCCATGGAAGGGAATACATCCCTGATACTGAAAACCTAAAACAGGGGTAGTCATGAGCCGTAGGGGTGTAACGTCTGCTGATGTCTGGATAAATGTATATATTATGCTTATCAAACTGCCCAGTAAGCACTTCTCTTAATGTTCATACGCTTATATTAATGCTACTCTCACTTTGGGTACAGAATCTTCTCTTTTCAGATGGCAGTGACCTTGGGACGACTCAGAAGGTATCATAGTGCTGGAAAGAAGTGACTGGAGTACTCAGTAACATCTCAATCACACCTTCCAAGGCTCAGGGTCTAATGCGGAAGAGGTGGAATATGATGGAGAATGGAATTTCAAAGGGGAAAGTGGGGGGAGGGAGGGTATTACCATGGGATATTTTATAATCATGGAAAATGTTAATAAAAATTGAGACAAAATTTTAAAAAATGTTTTGAGAGGGGCTAGGGAGATGGCTTAGTAGCTAAGAGCACTTGCTGCTCAATTATGAGAGCCTCTAAGGCTGGAGACCACCAAGTTCAACTCCCCAGAACCCATATATAAAGCTAGCCATGGGGCTGCAGAGATTGCTCAGTGGTTAAGGCGCTTGCCTACAAAGCCTAACAACCCGGGCTCAATTCCCTGGTACCCATGTAAAGCCAGATGCACAAGATGGCACATGTGTCTGGAGTTCGTTTGCAGTGGCTAGAGGCCCTGGCACGTATATATTCTCTCTGCCTCTTTCTTTCCCTCCCTCTCAAATAAATAATAAAAGAGTTTAAAAACAATTCTGGCTGGAGAGATGGCTTAGCGGTTAAGGCGTTTGCCTGCAAAGCCAAAGGATCCCCATTCAACTGTCCAGGACCCACATAAGCAAGATGCACAAGGGGGCACATGCATCTGGAGTTCATTTGCAGTGGCTGGAGGCCCTGGCATGCCCATTCTCTGTCTCTCTCTCTTTCTCTCTGTCTGCCTCTTTCTCTCTTTCAAATAAATAAAAAATATATTTAAAACAATTCTAACTTGTATTTACATGCTGCCCTGACTTAGAAATACAAGGTGGAGACGTGATTAGGCCATGTCAGAGAAAGCTGGCTGAAGATTCAGAAGACAACCAGACAGGGATCTACTTGGTCACCTCAGCACCAACCAATGAGCCCAGGCCTGAAAAGGCTCTCTGGGATGCCACCGTCTGGAGGTGCTGTCACCCTTTTGTGATGATACGACATAAGTCAAAACAAGACAGTGGCCAGGCATGGTGGCACACGTCTTTAATCCCAGCACTCAGGAGACAGAGGTAGGAGGATTGCCGTGAGTTTGAGGCCACCCTGAGACTACATAGTGAATTGCAGGTCAGCCTGGGCTAGCATGAGACCCTACCTCGAAAAACCAAAAAAAATTAAATTAAAAAAAAAAAAAAAAGACTTGGGAAGAACTTACTGTGAGCGGAGCTTGGGCTCTTCTGGCTTGGAGATGGTCTTGGGAGTGGCCCAGTAAGGAAGGGACTCTCTCCCTTGAGGTTGCGGTCACAGCTCCCCTGCACACTTGACAATGCTGGATAGAAATGTGCCCACACGCTCTCAAACCTGCTTTCTCATCCAGCACCCGGCAAAAAATGCTCATCGGCCCAGCACGCCATAACATCCAAACCAAATCTGTTGTGTTTTTACCAAAATCTAGCTCAAGTCCATTGAATGCAATCCTCTTCTCAGAGGAAGCAAAAGGCTTCCTCGTCTCAAGAAAAGAAAAAAAAATGCCAGCTATGCGCTCCCACAGACTTCCAGGCCTGGAGGCCAAGGGCACAGGGGCTCTCTAATGAAACCTCCCAGCTGATCTACAATTCAATTCTCTTTTGTGCACAATCTCAGACGCTGTCCAACTCTTCAGATCCAAGCTTCCATCTCAGGGTGGCGCACCCTTGCCCTCAACCTTGAAGCATTCCCTGACCTCAAAAGCAAACTCAGGGGCTGGAGAGATGGCTTAGCGGTTAAGCGCTTGCCTGTGAAGCCTAAGGACCCCTGTTCGAGGCTTGATTCCCCAGGACCCACGTTAGCCGGATGCATAAGGGGGCGCACGCGTCTGGAGTACGTTTGCAGTGGCTGGAGGCCCTGGTATGCCCATTCTCTCTCTCTCTCTCTCTCTCTCTGCCTCTTTCTCTCTCTGTCTGTCATTCTCAAATAAATAAATAAAATACATTAAAAAACCCTACTTAAAAAAAAAAAAAAAAACTCAGAAACGGAGACAGACTAACATTGGACCACAGACTGACATAGCTCTGCTGTCTTTGGGAAGAGAGATGGATTTCCTATTTAGCCCAATATGTGCCACCTTGAATGTACCAGGCCCTGGAGGGAAGGGGCATGGTGAGTGGAGAGTGAGCAGAGTCAAGCTATGAAACCTCAAAGAGCTTTATAGACAAGGCATAGATTAATCACACACATACCCAAGAAGGCGAGCCAGGCAGTCAGAGTGGGAGCAGGGAGCACGTTAGGTTCCAGAGAAGCAACAGGGTGGCGCAGAGAAGACGGTCCGGCCTGGGAACATTGGTTAGCCTGCCAGCTCCCTGAGGAGCTGTCCATCTCATCTCCTCTTCCCCTCTGCCTTAATGCCACCATCAGACCCAGTCCTGTCGCCTACCCCTCCACAGCCACTATACAACAAATTATTTAGATCACCACCCAAGGTAAGCAGTATTGTATCTATGCTTATAAAGAGCTATAAGATAGGAAAGATGGGAAGCTAGGCATGGTGATGCACGCCTTTAATCCCAGCACTTGAGAGGCAGAGGTAGGAGGAACACCATAAGTTCAAGGCCAGCCTGAGACTACATAGTGAATTCCAGGTCAGCCTGGACTAGAGTGAGATCCTACCCTGAAAAACAAAACAAAACAAAAAACAATAGGAAAGATGGCATAAATTCTAATGGTGGTTATTCATCATATTTGTTGAGCAACCCTGTCACAAAAAGAGGTGGGTGGGGCTGGAGAGATGGCTCAGCGGTTAAGGCACTTGCCTACAAAGCCTAAAGACCCAAGTTTGATTCCTCAGTACCCACATAAAGCCAGACGCACAGTAGTGCATGCATCTGGGGTTAATTTTCAGCAGCTAGAGACCCTGGGGTGCCCATTCTCTCTGCTAGGCGTCGTGGTTAATCCCAGTATTCAGGAGGCTGAGGTAGAAGATTCCTGTGAATCACCTGTCTGAGACTACACAGTTCCCACCCTGGGACTACATAGTGAATGCTAGGTCAGCCTGGGCTATGGTGAGATGCTACCTCAAAACAAAACAAAACAAAAAAAATCTCCCCCCCCCAGAAAAAACGGCTGGACATGGTGGCGCACACCTTTAATCCCAGCACTCGGGAGGCAGAAGTAGGAGGATCGACATGAGGCCACCTTGAGACTACATAGTGAATTCCAGGTCAGCCTGGGCTAGAGTGAGAGACCCTACCTCGAAAAACAAAACCAAAGAGGTGGATGGCATTCCTAAGGATAACACCGATGAGTACTTTGGCCTCCACATGCATGTATACACACATGCAAATGTGCATGTGTGCATCCACATACATATAACTACCCACACACACACACACACACACACACACACACATGAATACCACACACAAAAAAAGAAGAGTATGAGCCGGGCGTGGTGGCACACGTCTTTAATAATCCCAGCACTCAGGAGGCAGAGGTAGGAGGGTCACTGTGAGTTCGAGGCCACCCTGAGACTATATAGTAATTTCTAGGTCAGCCTGGGCTCGAGTGAGACCCTACCTTGAAACACCAAAACTAAATACAAATAAATAAAAAAGAAGAGCACGTGTAAAATGAAAGCACACCTCTGTGTACCACTTGTCCCCTAGGAAGTGACCCTTTCTGCGGGCGAGAAGGACGAAGGTGGAGGAGAGTGACTTAGACTCCTCTGGGCTTCGGCGGGGCTCGGTGGTGGAGTGCCGGCTCAGCACACGCGTCAGCATCACAAGAAATCAATCCCGCTTCTGCTTTTCCGTACGTGTAACTGAAGGCGACGTTTCCCGCCACTTACCTGAAAGCCCAGTGAACGACGAGAGGTTGGAGCTAAGCCTGCTGAGTGAACAGCTGGGGGGCAGCGGGTGGGCTTGTTGCCCCTTAGGCCCTCACGCACCAGCCTCTGGGGTGGGCAGACCAAGACAGTGGCCTCTGATTCCGAATAGATTATAACCCTGCCCAAGGAGGGGCTTGCGACTGGCAGGAGGGTTTCCGTGAGGATTTGGGGTGCCCAGGACTCTCCTCCCTTGAGGTCAGCCTCTCCCTTCTCACTGAACTCACTGAAATGACTCAGCCTAGGGTGGCCCCGGGCCAGGACATTCCAGGACGGAGCCGTGGGTGCCCTGTGGGTGAATATAAGCTCCCGGAGCAAAACTCATCCGACCTAAGCATGTGGACAACGGGGAGACCTGCGCCAGCCCAGACGGGGATGTTGGAACAGGCCACCATGGAAAACAAGGGACGGCACAGACGTGGGATGCGATGAGGAAGAAGGAAAGTGTACGAAATAAGAGGTGAGATCATAAAAAGAACTAGTACTCTTACACATGAAACATGTAATATAGGTCACTGAAAAATAAAACTTAGGAACTGGGCATAGTGGTTTTTATGTGCTTTTTTTTTCTAGGTGCGGCAACACACACCTTTATGAGAGAGAGAGAGGAAAAAGAGATAATTGGCTTACCAGGGCCTCAACCAAACAGTCAAACTCCAGATGTGTGCACCACCTTGTGCACATGTGCAACCTTGAATATTTTCATCACCTTGTGCGTCTGGCTTACATGGGACCTGGACAGTGGATCAGGGGTCCTTAGGCTTTGCAGGCAAGCACCTTAACTGCTAAGCCATCTCTCCAGCCCCATAGTGGTTCTTTAATAATATTTTTATTTACTTATTTATTTTTAAATGTTTTATTTTATTTATTTGAGAGGGAGAGAGAGACAGAGTGGGCATGCTAGGGCTTCCAGCCACTGCAAACAAACTCCAGACGTACGTGCCACCTTGTGCATCCGCCTTACATGGGTACTGAGGAATCAAACCTGGGTCCTTTGGCTTTGTAGGTAAATGCCTTAACCACTAAGCCATCTCTCCAGCCCTATTTTATTTATTTATTGGGGGGAGTGCACATTGGGTCCTCTAGTCACAACAAACGAACTCTAGACGCATGTGCCACCATGTGTATCTGGGCTCTATGGGTTCTGGGGAGAACCTGGGTCCTTAGACTTTGCAGGCAAGCATCTTAACCACTAAACCATCTCTCCAGCCCTATACTGGTTTTAGGAGGACTGCCATGAGTTCAAGGCCAGCCTGGGCTACAGAATGTGTTCCAGTAAAGCCTAGGCTAGAGTGAGACCTTGCTTCAAAATGACCAAAAGAAAATTAAAATAAAAAAAAAAGTTAGGTAGTGCTTGGTTGGTTGGTTTAGACAGGACCCCAAAAACCGCAAACCATAAAAGAAAAAAATAATAAACTTCATTAAAATATCTGTTCTTTTGGTTTGTCTTTTCAAGGTAGGGTCTCACTCTAGCCCAGGCTGACCTGGAACTCACTCTATAGTCTCAGGGTGGCCTAGAACTCACAGCAATCCTCCCTACCTCTGCCTCCCGAGTGCTGGGATTAAAGCATGTGCCACCACGCCCAGTTTTGTTTTGTTTTTTTATTGTTGTCATTTTGAGACAAGGTCTCATGTAGCCCAGGCCTCAAACTCACTATGTAGGGGCTGGAGAGATGGTCCAGTGGTTAAAGGAACTTGTTTGCAAAGCCTTTTAGCCTGGGTTCAATTCTAAAGCACTCATGTAAAGCCAGATGCACAAAGTGGAGCTCATTTGCAGTAGCCCTGGCATGCTCATTATCTGTCTCTCTCTGCTTGCAAATAAATAAAAATATTTTTAAAGGGCTGGAGAGATGGCTTAGCAGTTAAAGCAGTTGCCTGTGATGCCTAAGGACCCAGGTTTGACTCCTCAGAACCCATGTAAGCCAGATGCACATGGTGGTGCATTGTCTGGAGTTCGTTTGCAGTGTCTAGAAGCCTTGGTATGCCCATTCTCTCTCTCTCTCAAATAAATAAATATAAATAAAATATATATTGAAAATATTTGAATTAGAAGATACATTTCTTTCGATTAGCAAAAATGATTGGTGACATGGAAACCTGACTCTCTTTTTTGTTTTTGTTTTTCGAGGTAGGGTCTCACTCTAGCTCAGGTTGACCTGGAATTCACTAGTCTCAGGGTGGCCTTGAACTCATGGCGATTCTCTTACCTCTGCCTCCCAAGTGCTGGGATTAAAGGTGTGAGCCACCTCGCCCGGTGGAAACCTGATTCTTAAATCTGTACCCATCAACTCTTTCTGTTCCAAAGGTTGCTAAGAGATAGTGACCATAGGGCTATATAATTTAAGGGCAGTCTCGTGTAGCTCAGGCTGACCTGAAACTGGTTATGTAGCTAAGAATGACCTTCAACATCTGGCTTCCTGCCTCTCCCTCCTGAGTGCTGGGATCGTAGACGTGTGGTGCCACACCTACTTTATGTGGCACTGGGGTTGTAGATGTGTGGCACCACACCTACTTTATGTGGTACTGGGTTGAACCCAGGGCTTTGTGCATAGTAGGCAAGCATTCTACCATTTGAGTCACACCCCCAAACCAAGAGGCCTCCTTCCTCTGCCTCCCAAGTGCTGGGATTAAAGGTGTGCACCACCACACCCGGCTTCTTTCTTTCTTTCTTTAATTTTAATTTATTTTATTTTCATTTGTTTATTAGAGACAGAGAAAGGAAGAGAAAGATAGAGAAAATGGGCATACCAGGGCCTCTAGCCACTGCAAACGAACTCCAGACACTTGTGCCACCTTGTACATCTGGCTTACGTGGTACTTGGAGAATTGGACCTGGAGAATTGAACCTGGGTCCTTAGGCTTTGGAGGCAAAGTGCCTTAACTGCTAAGTCATTTCTCCAGTTCAAATAAAATATTTTAAATATTTATTATTTATTTATTTGACAGGGAAAGAGGGAGAGAGAGAAATGGGTGTGCCAGGACCTCCAGCCACTGCAAATGAACTCCAGATGCGTGTGCCTCCTTGTGCAACTGGGTCCTGGGGAATTGAACCTGGATCCTTTGGCTTTGCAGGCAAATGCCTTAACTGCTAAACCATCCCTCCAGCCCCCAGATAAGATATTTTAAAGAGGAAAAGTCTGTGACGTTCTCCCGAGGACAGTTTACCTTTGTGAGGTTGCTGGCGTGGCCTAGTAAACCTTGAGAAGTGGACCCTTCATTGCTCCCAGGTGTTTCAGGGGTTGGCCCACACAGTCGTAGGAGATGTCTGCCCACTCTGGAGTTCCATTTCTGCTTCAAGGGTTCTATGATGCCATCAATTACTTAGAATGGTCAAGGTTGCCTAGATACCTCCAGGGCTCCTTTTTCTTCTAAGAGATCAGAGTAGAGTCGTCTTTTGAGAAGTAGGCTGGGTGGCTTCCTCTAACCTGCATACATGTGCCGACAGACCAGATGACAGGAGGACTGGGACACAGTGACCCGAATCTCTGAGCCAGATCACCTGTCCAGGCAGGATGCCGCAAGCCCAAGGGAAGTAGGACTGGAAGCTGAGGGTGTGGGGCCCAGAAATGGGAAGGCTGGGGCTGGGTTCAATTCCCCAGTACCCACATACAGCCAGATGACAGAGTGGTGCATGCATCTGGAGTTCGTTTACAGTGACTAGAGGCGTTGGTATGTTCGTCCCCACTTATCTCACTCTCTCTATATATATACATATTTTTAAATTTTTTTCCCCTGGAAGCTGAGGGTGAGGTGCCCAGAAGTGAGGGGACTGGGGCTAGAAAGCAAGGACAAGCCAAGTTTCTGGCTAAGACAAAAATCTAACAAGATTCCCCCGGGTTTTGCTGTGGTGTTGCATGTCTACCAACCCAGCACTTGCAAGGCAGAGGCAGAAGGATTGCCACACATTTTAGGGTCGCCAGGGCTACATAGTTACAATGTCACAAAAGCACCAAAAGGAAAAAGAAAAGGAAGAGGAAGAAGAGAGGGAGGAAGGAGAAGGAGGAAGGAAAAGGAGAAAAAGAGAATAGGAGGGAAAAGAGAAGTCTCCAAAGAGATCTAACCATCAAGTGCATACATACATGCATTTGTGCATACATGTATGCATACATACATACATGATTTTTTTTTGGTTTTTTTTTGTGGTATGGTCTCACTCTAGCTCAGGGTGACCTGGAATTCACTATGTAGTCTCAGAGTGGCCTCGAATTCACGGTGATCCTTCTACCTCTGCCTCCTGAGTACTGGGATTAAAGGTGTGAGCTAGTACGCCCAGCATGATTTTATTTTTTTATGAGAGAGAGAGACAATTGGAGCACCAGGGCCTCTAGCCACTGCAATAGAACTCCCGACACATGCACCACCTGTGTACATGCATAGCCTTGTGCACATGCATGACCTTGTATGTCTGGTTTATATGGATTCTAAGGAGTCAAACCTGAGTCCTTAGACTTTGCAAGCAAGCGCCTTAACCACTAAGCAATCCCTCCAGCCCCATACATGATTTTTTTGAGACATGATCTCATGCAGCCCAGGGTGGCCCCAACCTCTATTTTCCAAAATGTTTATTTATTTGTAAGGAGAGAGAAAGAATGGGTGCACCAGGGCCTTAGCCACTACAAACGAACTTGAGATGTATGTGCCACTTTGTGCATCTTGGCCCCAAACTTTTTTAAAAAAATATTATTTATTTATTTATTTATTTGAGAGAGAGAGAGAAAGAAGCAGATAGATAAAGAGTGAGAATGGGCACGTCAGGGCCTCCAGACACTGCAAATGAATTCCAGACACATGCAGCGCCACCTTGTGCATCTGGCTTACATGGATCCTGGGGGATCGAACCTGGGTCCTTAGGCTTCACAGGCAATCACCTTAACCGCTAAGCCATCTCTCCAGCCCCCAAACTCTTTTTTTTTTTAATTTTTATTTATTTATTTATTAGAGACAGAGAGAGGGAGAGAGAGAATGGGCATGCCAGGGCCTCTAGCCACTGCAAATGAACTCCAGATGCATGTGCCACCATTGTGCATCTGGCGTACGTGGGACCTGGAGAAGCAAACCTGAGTCCTTAGCCTTCACAGGCGTGTGCCTTAACCACTAAGCCATCTCTCCAGCCCCCAGCTCCCAAACTCTTTATGTAACCAAAATGATCTTGAACTCCTAATCCTCCTTCTACCTCCTCAGTGTTGGGATTACAGGTGTATACCACCCAAACTGGCTCCAAAACAATAATTTTTTTTCAAATTTTTTTTATTAACAACTTCCATGATTATAAAAAATATCCCATGGTAATACCTTCCCTCCCCCATTTTCCCCTTTGAATCAAAACAATAAATTTAATAAATCCTTTCCAGGTGTGCTGGCACACACCTTTAATCCCAGCACTTGGAAGGCCAGGGTAGAAGGATCGCCATGACTTTGATGCCACCCTGAGACTACAGAGTGAATTCCAGATCAGCTTGGGCAGGAGTGAGACCCTACCTGGAAAAACCAAAATAAATAAATGAACAAATGAATAAATCCTCACATTTCTCCAAAGAGACTGTCAGAGTTCGCTCTCCAGGTCCCACATGCACAACTGACCACAGGCACCTGTAACCCAAGTCCCATAGGGGAGCAGAGATCTGACCACTGTCGGAGCCCTTGCATGCTCCAGAATCCATAAAGAGACCCCACCCCAAAACAAGACAGGGCAGAACAGTGGTGGAGTGGGACACCCCATGTTCCACTCCAGCCGCCTTACGCAAATGCCCCTTGAAACAGGCGAGCATGTGGGGCACTACCCCCACGGCACCTTCTGGTTCTAGAGGTCCGTCATGCCACCAGCTCACAAGCAGATACCAAGGGAGCCTCCCAGAACAAAGACCAACACCTCACGCCAAGTTCTGTGGGCAACCAGATATGTTTAATTCATTGACTGGATGTCATGTACCTCACGGTCCTCGAAATGACTCAGAGCACAAAGCGCATCACAGATACTGCAGCAGCGGGCCACCCGCGACACGCACATGCTAAGGAACGAAACCCGGAGGCCTCACACAGTCCCTGAGATGGAAAAAGATGCCCGTAGGGCTGTCAGCACCTCTGTGTTCTGAGCTGCCTATGCCCAGAGATAACACATGTTAGGGCCAAGTTAGATTTGACCCCCCTAGTTCATCACACTAGTCTCTCCCTCTCAGAGGTTCATCCATCAGCCTAGGGTCCAGTTCACTGGCAGAGATAGCTTTAAATATCCTAGGGAGGAGCTGAGCCAGCTGCCTGGACAAATTCTGTGTACAGTTCTGGGTCTAGTAGCCACGGGACCCAAAGCCATGAAGATCTGAGAAATCAGGCCTCAACTAGAAATTTTTATCAAAAAGTGATCCCTCAGGCCAGATACTTTGATTTCACACGTTGGCCCGTCTTTGTCCCAAATATTCCAAATAGTGGTTGCTGATGAGTATCATTGCAAAACCAGTAACAAGATGCTAAGAGTACCCAGGGAAGCTGAGGTTCTCGTTCAGCCACGGACGAGGGAGGCCAGGCAGGAGTTCCTTGCTGGTCCCTGGCCCACGGGTGTGCAGACAGGGCTGGTTGGCACCGGCAGCGCATCGGGCCCAGCCAGGGACCCCTAGTTCTCCTTCTGTGATTGCTGTAACCTCTTGGCCACAGCCGTGATTAGAGCCGCTCCCTTCCCGCTGCCGTCCTCTGACAGCATGAACGTCACATCGCACTTGGGGGCAAGTTCTTTCACTGTCTCCTGCAGTATCCGAGAAAAGCTGTGGCAAAGAGAGAGAAGTGTCATCAGGCTTTGGGGTGGGATCAGTAAGGTATCCATCATTGTGATCTTATTTCTTCCACCCTGGCCTTAAGAAGAAAGGACACGTTCTTTGGTTATTTGTTTGTTTTCTAAGTAGGGTCTCACTATAGTCCAGGCTGAGCTGGAATTCACTATGGAGTCTCAGGGTGGCCTCAAACTCACGGCAATCCTCCTACCTCTGCCACCCGAGTGCTGGGATTAAAGGCGTGTGCCACCACGCCCGGCTAGGACACACTCTTTGACCAACCAAGTGGGAGGTTGCTTGTGGGTTTTGATCGGGCTCTTTACCAGTTAAGGAAATTCACCCATTCCTAGTTTTCAGTGCTTTTATCATGAAGGGGTGTTAGATATCACTAAGTTAGATGGCTCTAGCACAAGGTTCATGTGTTCTTCCTATCCCCAAGTCAGTCTTGGTTCAAGGAAGAGAGTTGTAGAAACTAAACCCCCAAATATGTGACCCCAAAGGGAAAGCTAAGAGAAGCTATAATCCAGTTGTCAACCCAGAGGATTTTTTCTGGAGCGGAGGGGGGCTAGTGTCTCACTCTAGCCCAGGTGACCTGGAATTCACTATGTAGTCTCAGGGTAGCCTCAAACTCAGGGCGATCCTCCTACCTCTGCCTCCTGAGTGCTGGGATTAAAGGTATGTGCCACCACACCCAGCTCCAGAGCAAGTTTATAAGCTTATTATTACATGTCCTTGCCACCAAAATAAAATGGGAGGCAGATGTAGGAGGATCACCATGAGTTTGAGGGAGGCCACCCTGAGACTATATAGTGAATTCCAGGTCAGCCTGGGCTAGAGTGAGACCCTACCTCATGGTGGTGCACGCCTTGAATCCCAGCACTCGGGAGGCAGAGGTACGAGACATTTGAGCTCAGTGGTTAAGGCGCTTGCCTGCAGAGTCTAATGACCAGAGTTCGATTCCCAAGTACCTACAGATGCACAAAGTGCTCATGCATCTGGAGTCTGTTTTCAGTGACTAGAGACTGCTGTGCCCATTTTCTCTATAGCTGGGTGTGGTGGCTGACACCTTTAATCCCAGCAGAGTAAGAGGATCATCATGAGTTCAAAGCCACCCTAAGACTACAGAGTGAATTCCAGGTCAGCCTGAGCTAGAGTGAGACCCTACCTCCAAAGAGCAGAAAAAAAAAGTGAGACATTTAATCAAAATAATAGCTTTTGAGCATTCATTGCTCGCTTGTTGCTTCACAATGGACTGAATGTGACCTGCTAACCTCAAGCTCCTACTACCATGTCTTCCCCACCATGAGACTGTAACCTCGAACTAGACGCTGAAATAAACCTTCCCTTCCTTCCTTAAAAATATTAATAGCTCTTATTATTATTTTAAAAATACTTTATTTATTTGTAAGGAGGGAGAGAGAGAATGAGTGCATCAGGGCCTCCTGTCACTGCAAATGGACTCCAGATGCATGCACCACTTTGTGCATCTGGTTTACATGGGTGCTGAGGAATTGCACCTGGACTGTCAAGTTTGGCAAACAAGTGCCTTTTTCCTAAACATTTTTATTATTTATTTACTTATTTGAGAGAGAAAGAAGCAGAGAGAGAGAGAGAATCGGCACGCCGGGGCCTCTAGCCACTGCAAATGAACTCTAGGCACATCTGGCTTACATGAGTCCTGGGGAATTGAACGTGGGTCCTTTGGCTTTACAGATAAGTGCCTTAACTGCTAAGCCATCTCTGCAGCCCCATAAGAGCCTTTTTCAAAATTTTATTAATTTATTTATTTGCAAGCAGAAATAGAGAAAGAGAGCCAGATGCATGTGCCACTTTGGGCATCTGGTTTTATGTGTGTACTGGGGAACAGAACCCAGGTCATCAGGCTTTGCAAACAAGCACCTTTAACCATTGAGCCATCTCTCCAGCCCAACAGCTCTTATTATTGAAGGTAGTTTGTGTTTTTGTTTTTCAAGGTAAGGTCTCACTCTAGCCCAAGTTGACCTGGAATTCACTATGCAGTCTCAGGGTGGCCTCAAACTCACCACCATCCTCCTGCCTCTGCCTCCCTGATTGCTGGGATTCAAGACATGCACCACCACACCTGGCTAAGCTATTTAACAACAACCTAAGAGGTAGGTATGAACTTTTTGGTCTTCATTCAATAGGAAAAGAACTGAGAAGAAGGTAAGAAACCGGATCTAAGTCTCCTAGCTTCTACTTGTTGGAGCCTGGAAGTAACCTGATGTGTGATGGGCTCTTCTGTGCACTGACCGAGCTGAGACTATTACAACCATCTCATACTTGACAAACGCTGTGTGGCGTGTTCTCACCACCGCCCTTTGAGGCCAAGGGGAAAGGAGTCATGATGCGTGCACCCTGAGGACGGTGCCGAACCTGTGACAGGTGCTGGCCCATTTAATCTGCATGCATTTCAGCGTAAGTGTCAGGGGTCATTGCTGGTGACCTTGTTCAGACAGAAGCCTGGAGTTTAGAGGCTGGCGCACACAGACAGCCAGACAGCAGAGACCCCTTGTCTCGGGTTCAGTAGGGCTAGGGTCACCATGCTGGGGTACCTTTCTACCAAAGGCCAGGACCTCCTCCTTCCTCTCTATGTAGCTGAGAAGGCTGTGTGTGTCCATCCCTGGACACCAGAGTGGCCACCTCCTCCCCGTTCCTGTCTCGGGCACTCACTGAGGGTGCAGCTTGTACAGGGTGCCGTCCACACCCACGGTGATCTTCAGGTGCTCCAGTCCCTGGTCCTCCCGCCTTTTTTCCACGATGGCTGCCAGGCCCGCGCCGCAAAGCTGGGCCGCCCGCCGGGACACGGCTCCGCACACCTCTTTCACCACGATGCTGTCTTCGCACGTGCTGTCCAGGCCCAGCTGCTGCAGAATCCTCCTGACCTGCAGCAGGGCCAGCCGGTCGCTGTGGGTGAGCAGAGCCGGCCGTCAGTACCTGCTTCCTGGGGCCTGGCACCTCTTGCCATGACCCAGGGCCTCCGCCTCCCGCCAGGGTCTAGCTGGGGCCAGGGGAGGAAGATCCACGTAGCCGCTGAGGCTGCATGCTGTGGTGTGCCCTAAAAGTTAGGACACAGAAGGTCCAGGACCCCAGAAGTCTCATCCTTTTTTTTTTTTTTTTTTTTTTTTGAGGTAGTGTTTTGTTCTAGTCTGGGCTGACTTGGAAATCACTATGCAGTCTCAGAGTGGCGTCGAACTCATATCATCCTCCTACCTCTGCCTCCCAAGTGCTAGAAGATAGCTCAGTGGTTGAAGATGCTTGCTTGCAAAGCCTGCTGGCCCAGATTCAATTCTCCAGCCACTCACATAAAGTATTCATTTGCAGTGACAAGAGTTCTTGACACTGGCATGTACGGACACACACACATGCACACACATAAATAAATTATTTTATTTTTGGTTTCTTTTTTCAAGATAAGGTCTCACTATAGCCAAGGCTGACCTGAAATTCACTCTGTAGTCTCAGGCTGATCTCAAACTCACAGCTATTTTCCTACCTCTATCTCCCTAGTACTAGGATTAAAGGCATGCACCACCACACCTAGCCTAAATTAATATTTTTTAATTTTCTTATTTGGGGGCGGTGGGGTTTAAGGTAGGGCCTCACTCTCACCCAGGCTGACCTGGAATTCATTTTGTCTCACGGTAGCCTTGAACTCACAGCAATCCTCCTATCTCATCCTCCAGAGTTCTGGAATTAAAGGCATGCATCACCATGCCCGGCTAAAAATACTTTTTAAAATTCATTTGCAAGTAGAAAGAGACAGAGAAAAGAGACAGACAGAGAAAATGGGTGCATCAGGTCCTCTAGCCACTGCAAACTAACTCCAGATAAATGCACCACTTTGCACATCTGGCTTTACATGGGTACTGGAGAATTGAACTGGGTAATTAGGCTTTGCAGGCAAGTGCCTTAACTGCTGAGCCATCTCTCCAGCCATCTAAATAAATAATTTTGGGGGGATGATAATATGTCAAGCATGGTGGCACACGCCTTTAATCCTAGCACTTGGGAGGCAGAGGTAGGAGGATGCTATGAGTTAGACGCCACTCTGAGACTGCATAGTGAGTTCCAAGTCAGCCCAGGCTAGAACGAGACACTACCTCAAAATGAAAGGATGATAACACACAAAAATTTTTAAAAATTGTAATTGGTAACAAGGGTTCCCTTCCCTGACTTTTCTTTCATGTTATTGGCATATCATCATTTTGTTTCTTTGTTTTTCGAGGTAGGGTCTCACTCTAGCTCAGGCTGACCTGGAATTCACTATGTAGTCTCAGGGTGGCCTCGAACTCATGGTGATCCTCCTACATCTGACTCCCAAGTGCTGGGATTAAAGGCGTGCACCACCACGCCCGGCTTACATCATCTTTTGAAATTAATTATTTATTTGAGAGAGACAGAGAGAAAGAGTATAGACCCTCAAGGGCCTCCTGTCACTGCAAATGAACTACAGATACATGCACCACTCATGCATCTGGCTTACCTGAGTATTGGGCAACCAAACCTGGGCCATCAGGCTTTCCAAGTAAGCACCTTTAATCTCTGAGCCATCTCTCCAACCCACATATCATCTTTTCAGGAATAAAGGAAGATTATTTTTTGCACCTTTTAATTTAACTTAATTTTATTTTACTTTATTTTATTTTGCCCTGTGCAGTATTTTAGGAACCTCAGCGGAGAACCCAGTCCTTTTGTCTAAGTAACCTAAGACCACTTAGGCAGTTGCCAGACCCCTGCCTGCCAGGACCTTCCTGTCTGCCTACCTTCCTTCCCTCCTTCCTTTTCTTTCTTTCTGGCAAGCCCAGAGAGAATGGGCATGCCAGGGCCTCTAGTCACTGCAAACAAACTCTAGATGTGTGTGCCACCATATGCATCTGGCTTACGTGGGACCTAGAGAATTGAACCTGGGTCCTTATGCTTCACAGGCAAGCACCTTAACTGCTAAGTCATCTCTCTAGCCTTCTCCAGCTCACTCGCTCCTTCTTTCTTTCTTTCTTCCTTCCCCCCCTCTCTCTCTCTCTCTCTCTCTTTCCTTTTTTTTTCTTTTTCATTTCAGATAGGGCCTCTTGCAGACTAGGCTGGCCTCAAACTTGCTGTGTAGCCAAGGATGACCTTAAATTGCTGCTCCTCCTGCTGGGATTCCAGACATGCATCGCCACATCCGGTGCATCAGATGCTAGAGAAAGAATCCAGGGCTTGGAGTGTGCTAAACAAGCACCCTGCCAACAGAGCTACATCCCCAGCCCTGTTCCCATTTTGTGAGTGTGTGTAATGTGTGTGGTGTGGTGTGGTGTGTGCAGATACACGTGCCTCGTGCACGCGTGCAGAGGTCAGAGGAGAATGTCAGATGTCTTCCTCTTTTTGCTCATCCACGTTTCCTTGAGATGGAGTCTCTCACCAAACCTGGACCTGCTGGTTCATGAGCTCCACAGATTCTCTGATCTCCGTTCCCCACGGGACTTGGGAAAACATAGTCTAGCCTAGCTATTTGTGTGGGTGTTGGGGACTCAAACTCAGGGCGAGCCAGGCCTTCTCAGGCCTTCATGCTCATACAGCAAGCGCTCTTACCTGCTGAGCCATCTCCCCCAACCCTGCTTTCATGCCCCACCCTGGCAGGATGACAGCCCACCCCCTTCAGAGCACCCCACACTAAGCAGGTCCATTTGAGCACACATCACCTTTCGATCTGAGACAGGAACTTGGTCTCAAAGATACCCCTGGTCCGGAGGCGCTCTGAAATCTGGCCTCGGAAGAGGAACCCCTGCCTGGTGAGGTCGATCAGGATCTGCCGCACAATCTCCCCCAGGTACATCCCACTGGTCATTTTCTCATACCTGTTCGGGGAGGAAGGATAAGGCTGATGAGAGTGAGGGGGGGGTGCTTCTGAAAGGAGCCAGGACTGGGTATGGAAAGCGTGTCACTGGTTCTTCTTGTCTGCGGTTCAGAATGGCCTAGGGAGGCTCTCTCCACAGCAGACCCAGAAGACAGTGCGATGTGAGAAAGGCAGGCGTTAGAGCCACATGGACCAGGGCTTGGGTCCTGACTTCCCCCACCTTGGCTACAGGGTAAGTGGCAGCTCTGTGGGCCCTCACAAGACTGCAGGAGGCACCGGGAGAAGTCAGCCCTCGCCTGGCCCCAAAGCCAGTTCTTCCTGATGGTTTTGCACTGCCAGTCTATTCTGATGGAGACGGTCTCAGTTTTATGGTCTCCGTGTGTGATGTGGTGTGTGTGCAGATGCACGCACCTTGCACACACATGTGTGGAGGCCGAGGGAGAGTGTCAAGAGCCTTCTTTCACTCCTCCGCTTGTTTCCTTGAGATGGGGGTCGCTCACTGAACTAAACTGTCTTCTTGGTCTCTGCCCCACAGGACTGGGGTTACCAGTGTACATGACCACCCCCAGCTATTTACATGGGTGCTGAGGACTGAACTGAGTCTTGCTCAACAAGAGTTCTTACCCATTGAGCCATCTCCCCACACCCTCTTTTTTTTTTCTCCCAGTCTTAGATATAGGCCATTGGCTCTGCAAGAGACCTTGTCTCAAAGGAAGCAAAGCATAGACACCTCAAAATTGTCCTCTGAGCCGGGCATGGTGGCTCACGCCTTTAATCCCAGCACTCGGGAGGCAGAGGTAGGAGGATTGCCGTGAGTTCGAGGCCACCCTGAGATTACATAGTGAATTTCAGGTCAGCCTGGGCCAGAGTGAGATCCTACCTCGAAAAACCAAAAAAATAAAAAATAAACCATGAAGAACTCTATGTCACACGTCCCTGCTGTGTGACACCCAGGCCCTTAGCAAGCAGTCATGTGATAGCTCCTGCCTCACCTCCAGAGCCACCACTCACCCTTATGATGCCTGACAGTAACTAGGAAAAGGGGACTGGCCTTCCTTCACTCCGGTCAGACCCTTCACTGCCAGAGACACGTACTAAGCATTCCCAAAGCTATCACGCTCGTGCTATGAAGACAGACCAGGGTCGAAGTTGCCTCCTGCACAAGTGACATCAGCGCAAACATGTGCCCTCCTCACCTCTGCTTGCCGGGGTTCAAGGAGCCCTCGTCCACCTCCCTGTCATACTGCGTGCGGATGTCGTCTATGCAGCCATTATCTCCAAACCCTCCCCACTCCGTGTTGATGCACATCTTCCCCTCGTCCCCATGCACCAGCTCGATGTTCCTCATCTCCTCCATGTAGCACACATTGCTTCCTGTCCCTGGAAGGAATTGAGACACCACTGGGTCTGAGAGAGGCAGCAGAGTGTTGTACGCTAGAGCTGGGTGGGATTCCAGCTTTACACTCAGCTGGACGGCTTAACGGATAAGGGGAAGGGAAGACTTGTCTTCAGTGGTGCAGCCCACGGTATATTATCCATGCCCCCCCCCCAAAAAAAACCTCACCCATGTTCATGCAAGCAACCCTAATTAAACTCATTGGACCAAAAAAGAAAAAAGGCACCAAAAAAAAAAAAAAAAAAAGAGCCGGGCGTGATGGCGCACCCCTTTAATCCCAGCACTCGGGAGGCAGAGGTAGGAGGATCACCGTGAGTTCGAGGCCACCCTGAGACTCCATAGTGAATTCCAGGTCAGCCTGGGCTAGAGTGAGATCTTCCCTTGAAAAACAAAAACAAAAGAAAGAAAAGAAAAGAGAAAGAGGGGCTTGGAAAATGGCTCAGCGGCTAAGGGCACTGGCTTGCAAAGCCTGCCAGCCTGGGTGTGATTCCCCAGCACCCATAAGGAGCCAGATACAAAAAGTGGCACGTGCATCTGGCATTTGTTTGCAGCAGCAAGAGCCCCTGGCATATCCATTCACACACACACACACACACACACACACACAAATTAAAAAATATTTTTTTAATATTTTATTTATTTGAGAGAGAGAGAGAGAAAGAGGCAGATAGAGAGAGAGAGAAAATGGGCACGCCAGGGCCTCTAGCCACTGCAAATGAACTCCAGACACATGCACCCCCTTGTGCATCTGGTTTACATGGGTCCTGGGGAATAGAACTGGGGTCCTCAGGCTTAGCAGGCAAATGCATTAACCACTAAGCCATTTCCCCAGCCCAAATAATGTTTAAAAATATTTGTTTTACTTTATTTTATTTATTAGAGAGAGAAAGAATGGGCACGCCAGGACCTCTAGCTCCTGCAAACAAACTCCAGACACCTGCACTACTATGTGCAGCTGGCTTATGTGGGTTCCGGGGAATTGAGCCTGGGTCCTTAGGCTTCACAGGCAAGTGTCCTAAGTACTCTCCAGCACTCGGGAGGCAGAGGTAGCCTAGACTAGAGTGAAACCCTACCTCGAAAAAAAAAAAAAAGACATCAAAGGGGACTGGAGAGATGGCTCAGCAGTTAAAGGTGCTTGCTTGCAAAAGCCTGATGACCTGGGTTCGATTCCCCAGTACCTACATGAAGCCAAATGCAGAGGCAAATAACCCTAATTAAGTGGCACATGCATCGAGTTTGTTTGCAGTGGCAAGAGGCCCTGTCATGCCCATTCTCTTCCTGTCTCAACTCTCTTTCTTTCTCTCTTTCTCTGCTTACAAATAATAACTTTCTAAGTTTTTATTTTATTTTTACTTATTTAGAGAGAGAGAAAAAATGGGCAGAGTAGGGCCACCAACCACTGCAAATAAACTCCAGATACATGTGCCACCTTGTGCACCTGGCTTATGTGGGTTCTGGGGAATTGAGTTTGGATCCTTAGGCTTCACAGGCAAGACTGCTAAACCATCTCTCCAGCCCCAATTAAATTTTTTTTTTTTTTTTGGTTTTACGAGGTAGGGTCTCACTGTAGCCCAGGCTGACCTAGAATTCAGTCTATAGTCTCAAGGTGGCCTCGAACTCATGGCAATCCTCCTACCTCTGCTTCCTGAGTGCTGGGATTAAAGGCGTGTGTCACCACGCCCAGCTGATTCTTCTAGTTCTAAACTCCACTGATCAACAGACCCACTTACCCACGGAGCCATTTCCCTGGGCCCTCTTTTTCATTTTTCTCAGTCTTAAGATATGGGCCATTGGCTCTGCAAGAGACCTTGTCTCCAAGTAAGAGGAGCACAGACACCTCAAAGTTGTCCTCTGAGCCGGGCGTGGAAGTCACGCCTTTAATCCCAGCCCTTGGGAGGCAGAGGTAGGAGGATCGCCATGAGTTCGAGGCCACCCTGAAACTACATAGTGAATTCTAGGTCACTCTGGACTAGAGCAAAACCCTACCTTGAAGAACAAACAAACAAAACAACAAGCATCAAAGTAAAAAGGGAATTCCATACATATATGAAATTATCAAAAATGAGGTAAATTTTCTCCACAGGGGAAGTATGCAGTGAATAAGCCCTGTCATTTGTCATCATCACCATCATCATCCTCATCAAGCCACAGGCACACAGACGTTCCAAGGAGCCCCAGACTCAGCCAGCAGCACTGGAAGGAGCCTTAAGAATCACCCAGCCTTAGATAAGCAGACATTTGACTCGAGGCGGCCACACTCTTCTCCCCTGCCCAAGACCCGGCCCCAGGGCCACACTCCACACAGGAGGCCAAGCGCCTGTCACAGTCTTTCTCATAAGCCTCAGCTCTTTGGCTTTTGGGATCTGGCCCAGACCTCCCCACCGAGGCAGACACCCAGTGCACCTGCCCCAATTCACAAGTCCACAAGCAGGACAATAACCTGATAACTCGATGGATTTGAGTCTGCCTGTCTCACCTTTTGCCCTTACTTCTGAAAACAGACCCCCTCTGGAGCTGCTTCCGGTTTTGTCCTTACCCTTTTATACCTATCACTCAGTTCCCTTGTTCTCACTTTCACTGTTCAAATCTCACCCCTTGGAGAGAGACTCTCCCTCAGGAGCCCACCCTTGGCCTTAAGCTAACCACCGCCAACTTCTTCTCCAGACCCAGGGGGGGCCTGCACCAGCCCAGGCCACCCTCTTCCCTGTGTCTAACTTTCCTTCCAACTTTTCCCCTCCACATGTACCGGGAGAGCCAGAAGAGTCCAGGGAACGGAGAGATGCCCACTAGACCAGCGTGAGAAGCCATCCAGCTCCCTCCACAATCTCCTTCCCCCCAAGACAGCCAGGCCCACGGCCATAAGCTGAAAATCCCTTCTTCAATGAAAACAATGACCTTGGTTCAGAACCTGACTGGAGAAAGACGTTAAGGAGAGCTTTGGGAATTCGGCAACCTGGAATCGTAGTTGGAGTGAGCGTCTGAGCAATGACCCTCAGGCCCTTGCCTGAGTTCAAAGGGAACCTCAAGAGGGTTGGATGGGATTAGGCCAGTGGACCGTGCCTGACCACTTACCTGCAATCAAGCCGACCTCACAGTTAGGGTCTTCGTAGCCACATGTCATCATAGTGCCCACCGTGTCATTCACTACTGCAACTATGTCCAGGTCAAACTCCTGCAAAAAAAACAGCTTCTGGATGGCAGAAGAGAGGGCCAAAGGGAAAGGGGCAAGGTTGGGCATGGGCCTCCCCACCATAGCCTACATTTCTCCTCTTGATGGCTTCCCTGAGCATGTCCACCACGTCCTCCCCTTCACATTCAGTGGCCTTGAAGCCTTTGGTCCACCTTATGAGCCGCCCCTGAAAGAGAGGAGAGTTCGCCTGGAGCCCAGACAGAGGAACTCAGCATCTGCTAAACGCAAGGCGCCGACCGTGATTGCTGGTCCCGTGCGTGTGTCTGTGACTCAGTGTCGGCCTTCTCGGCCCTCACATAGCCCAGAGGTGGAGCCAAGCACGATGCCCGCACAAGTGCCACTGCCGAGCGGGTTACAGAGGCACTGCATGTTCTCCAAGGCTCAGATGTGTCCCTGCCATGCCTGGGGTCAGACTGACCCCACCTCCAACAGACTGAGACACCATCACATGCAGAGCTGCAGAATGTCTGTCAAGGGCTGGAGAGATGGCTCAGCACTTGAAGGTGCTTACTTGCAAAGCCTGCCAGCCCAGGTTCAACTCCCCAGTGCCCATGTAAAGTCAAGATGCACAAAGTGACACGTGCATCTAGATTTGTTTGCAGTGGCTAGAGGCCCTGGTGCACCCATCGGCTTGTCCCCTCCCCTCTGTAAAATAGATAAAATAGTAAAAAAAAAAAAAGTTTTGTTGTTTTATTTCGAGGTAGAGTCTCACTGTAGTCCAAGCTGACCTAGAATTCACTACATAGTCTCAGGGTAGCCTTGAACTCATGGTGATCCTCTACCTCTGCCTCCTGAGTGTTGGGATTAAAGGTGTGCACCACCATGCCCTGCTAAAAAAAATTTTTTTTAAAGCAAAGAAATACATTTCCTTTTTGGGGGGAGATGGGTGAGGCAGGGACTCTCATGTAGGCCAGGCTGGCTTTGAACTCCTTATGTAGCCAAGGTTCGCTTTCAACTCCTACCTCCATCTCCGTCCTGAATACTGGAGTATGAGGCATGCACCCCCAGGCCCGGCTCAAGAAATGCATTTCTTAACCAGATGTGGTGGAGCACGCCTTTAATCCCAGCACTTGGGAGGCAGAGGTAGAAGGACTGCTGTGAGTTCAAGGACACCCTGAGATGACATAGTAAATTCCAGGTCAGCCTGGGCTACAGTGAGACCCTACCTCAAAATAAATAAATAAATAAAGAAGAAATAGGGCTGGAAAGATATCTTAGCAGTTAAGTACTTGCCTGTGAAGCCTAAGGATCCCAGTTAGAGGCTTGATTCCCCAGGACCCACGTAAGCCAGATGCACAACGTGGTATATGTGTCTGGAGTTCATTTGCAGTGGCTGGAGACCCTGCTGCACCCATTCTCTCTCTCTCTCCCTCTTTCTCTCTCTGTCTGTTGCTCTCAAATAAATTTAAAAAAAAAAAAAGAAAGAAGTAAAAAAAAAAAAGAAGGGCTAGGAAGCCAGTCATGGTGGCACACGCCTTTAATCCCAGCACTCAGGAGGCAGAGGTAAGAGGATTGCTGTGAGTTTGAAGCCACCCTGAGACTACATAGCTACATAGTGAATTCCAGGTCAGCCTGGGTTAGAGAGAGACCCTACCTTGAAAAAGCAAAAACCGCAAAAAAAAAAAAAAGAGGGCTAGGGATATAGCTCAGTGGTAGAGCACTTGTCTGGCATGGGTTCAATTCCCAGACCCACAAAAAGTTGTAACTTTGGGGGGTTGGGAGACAGCTCAGTAGATAAAGCACCTGCTGCACAAACCAGAGGAACCGAGTTCGGATCCCCAGAACTCACACGAGACTGGACCCAGAAGCTCACGGGCCAGCTAGCCCGGTGTGATGGTCGGAACGCCAAATGTCCCCCATGGCTCAGGTGCTCATGATGAAGCCTCCTACTTAGTCCCCAGCTGGAGGAGCCTTTGGGAGGCGGAGCCTTGCTGCAGGAGGTGCACTTCTGGGGACAGAGCCGCTCTCTCTGTGTCACGGCTGCGTGATGTCGTGAGCTGGTTGCCTTTCTGCACCATGGTGAAGCTCCTCCTCCCGAAACACTGAGCCTGAAATAAACCCTTTCCTCCCATCCGCTGCTTTTGGTTAGGTGTTTGGTCTGGCCCTGAAAAGATTAACTGCCACACCTGGTATACATGAGAGACCCCATCTCGAACAAGGTAGGAGGAGAGGACCGCACCCGAGGTAGGGTCTCACTGTAGCCCAGGTTGACCTAGAAGTCACTCTGTAGTCTCAGGATGGCCTCAAATTCACAGCAATCCTCCTACCTCTTCTTCCCAAATGTTGGGATTAAAGTCACGCGTCACAATGCCTGACTTCAATTTTTTCTATTTTATTTATTTATTTGAGACAGAGAGAGGGAGAGAGAATGGGTGTGCCAGGGCCTCTAACCACTGCAAATGAACTCCAGACGCATCTGCCACCATGTTCATCTGGCTAACGTGGGACCTGGAGAATAGAACCTGGGTCCTTAGGCTTCGCAGGCATACACCTTAGCTGCTAAACCATCTCTCCAGTCCCCGACTTCAATTTTTTTTAATTTTGAAATTATTTTATTTATTTATTAGAGACAGAGAGAGGGACAGAAAGAGAGAGATGGAGGATAGGCACACCAGGGCCTCTAGCCACTGCAAACAAACTCCAGACGCATGCGCCACCATGTGCATCTGGCTTACATGGGACCTGGAGAGTCAAACCTGGGTCCTTAGGCTTCACAGGCATGCGCCTTAACCACTAAGCCATCTCTCCAGCCCTTCAATTATTTTTTTAAATCCTCTGCACCATTTGTTCCCAGCTGCCCTGAACCTCTGATGCCCTACATAATACAAGAGAAATAGAGAAGAATCTTGCGATGCCCGTGGTGGTGGATGGCAGCCCCGGGGCGGGCTGAGTCTCACCTTGTCGATGCTTGTCTGATCGCAGGGAAAGGAGAAGGTAAAGCCCAAAGGCAGCTGGGCGCCCTTGAGGCCCATGTACTCCAGGAAGTCGGCAATGCACTGCACGATGTGATCGAACAGCTGCAGGGAGAGAGCGGCGTTCAGGCGAGGCAGGCTCGGTTGGGGGCAGCAGCTGGCACGCGGGCCTGGCACTCACCTCCTCACCAGTGCCCTGCATGATCTCCAGGGGGATGGCAAAGATTTTGTTGTACATCCGCACCGACTTGCGTCCGCTTCTGATCTTCACCAGGAGGACCCGGAAGTTAGTGCCTCCCAAATCCAAGGCAAGAAACTTGCCTTTCTCTGTGGTGGAGAGAGCCGGGGCTGCATCTACCAGTATGAAGCGAGTAGGGACCTAGGCCACGCATTGCAGGAAGAGGAGATGGCAGGCCCTGGAAGGCAGCCCGAGCCTGTCTTGGGCCAGAACACTTTTCTCAGCCTCTCCTTCCCTGGACACCCCGGTACCACCTACACTACTCTAATGAGGTAAAATGCCTTGGGCTGATGGCAAGGGACCTGGTGGTTCTGAGGAACAGATTTTCATCGTAAGCAAGGGTGGCCGCCTCTGCATCCACGGATGGACCGGGGACAGTTTGTGGTTCTTGTGGTTTGCACTAGGGTGCAAGAGTAAAGAACCCCATGTTTCTGCCTGTCTTCATGGCAGCCCAGGATGAACTGGGGACTACATCAACACGGTAGGGAAGTTGTGCGCAAGTTGGCCCTGTTTTCACAGTAACACTTCGGCGGTACTTTGGACCTTTCCCCTGTCGTCACAGGCGGCTGCTGCTGCCGCCCATCCAACACCAGGACTAGACGAATGGAGCTGATGCCATCTGGACTTTTAATTTTGACTGATTTATTTGGAACAGAGGCATCATTTTTTGTTTGTTTTTTTTTTTTTTTTTTAGGTAGGGTCTTGCTCTAGCCCAGGCTGACCTGGAATTAGTCTCAGGCTGGCCTTGAACTCAGTGATCCACCTACTTCTGCCTCTCAAGTGCTGGGGTTAAAGGTGCGTACCACCACACCTGGCGAGGCATTGTTTTTTTGAAGAAAAAAAAAAACTTTGTGTGGGTTGTCTAAAAATAAAGTGCATTTAAACTAAAAAAGGGGGGAGGGGGCTAGAGAGATGGTTTAGTGGTTAAGGCGCTTGCCTGTGAAGACTAAGGACACATGTTCAACTCTCCAGATCCCATGGAAGCCGGATGCACAAAGGTGAGGTAAGCGCAAGGTCACACATGCCCACTAGGTGGCTCAAGTGTCTGGAGTTCAATTGCAGTGGCTGAGGCCCTAGTGTACCAATTAACTTTCTCATAGAAAAAAATTACATAACAACAACAAAAAAATTTTAACATGTCATGTAGGTTGTCTAAAAATAAAGTTCATTTAAATTCAAAAAACAGAAACAACAAAGCAGCTAGGCTCTGTGTGTGCAGTGAGGAGGTTGGACCTCCATGGACTCTTCTAGTTCTTTTTCTTTTCCTCCTCCTTCTTCTTCTTCTTCTTCTTCTTTTCTTTTCTTTTTCTTTTTCTTTTTCTTTTTCTTTTTTTTGAGGTAGGGTTTCACTCTACCCAGGTTGACCTGGAATTCACTATGTAGTCTCAGGGTGGCCTTGAACTCACAGTGATCCTCCTACCTCTGCCTGCCAAGTGCTGTGATTGAAGTCATGCGCCACCACACCCAGCCCATTCTTCTAGTTCTAAACTCCACTGATCAACAGACCACAGCCACCATATTCTTGGTGTAATGGACATCCATCCTTCTATCCATCACGTGTCTGTCATTCATCCATCCATGATGTGTCTAGCCATCTATCTATACTGAATAGTCATACAGGGTCCAGGGTCCACTCTTGTTCTTACCTGCACGCATGTGCATGCACACACACACACACACACACAGTCTAATCAAGACACCCAGATTCAAGACTAAACTGGGAATTAAGAAAATGGTTGTGTCCTGCACACCTGGTATTGGTTTCAGAAGCATGAAAAATGCATTAAGTGGTCATGAATTGCACACGGTTCCAGGAGCCGCTGCTGAGATGTGGCATGAGGCAGGGCCTGATGCTCTGATAGGCTGAAAGAGCCTTTAGAAGATGAACCGTGGTTTACAGGAAGACCTGAAGATGTTTTGGATATACCAGGACTATGCAAGGGTTACCATGGAGTGCACTGTTGGCCTAGGATGAAAGTGTTCCCTGGCTACTCTGCCCAGCTGGAGGGGCAGAACTGGAAAATCTGGAGACTGTTGGTCTCTGGTTTTATTGAACTTGAACTGCAGAAGTTTGATGTTTGTTTGATGGTAGTTGAGTTTGCATTGTTTAGTCTCTCCTTGTTATGCCTTATACCAGTTAAAAATGTTTACTCTGTGCCTTTATATGTTGGAAGTATTTAACTTGTTTGATTTTATAGGACTTGCTATCTTAAATTGATCAAGACTGTGGGGACCTTTGAAATTGGACTGAGTACAATTTACAGGGTGTGATGGTTATGAATGTATTGGGAGCCAGGGGCAGAATGTGGTAGTTTGAGTAGATGGCCCCCAATATATTCACTGTTTTATTAGTTTGTAGTTTGCATCTGCAGCCACCTGGCTGGAGGCAGTGTCACTGGGCGGATCTTAAGGCATGGTGGTGGGTTTGAGATTTCAATCTAAAGCTATGCAAAGTGTGCCTAGCTGGAGTTCCTGCAGTGTGCTGTGCTATCTGGCTTTTGGTTTGTGCTTCTCTCTGTGTGTTTGGTCCTGTGGAAGCAGGCCAGCTTCTTCTGCCATTACAGAACTTCCCCCGGATCTGTAGGCTTCAATAAATATCCCTTCCTCAAAAAAGAGAGAGAGAGAGAGACTAAACTGTTCTCCAACTCCTGTTCCCTTCATTCAAACCTCTAAAACCCCAACTTTCACTGGATTTACGGGGTATGGACGGGAGCTCTGGCCACCCCTTCAGAGCATGTGACCATGCCAACCCACCTGTGCCATCAGGCATCCCGTAGACATAGGTGGGGAGCATCTTGACCGTGGCCTGGGCCCGGGTCTTCCTCTTCAGTCCATACTCGAGCTCAGCCCGCATCTTGTCCCGCACACCCACCAGTCGCTCTCGGGTCATCTGGAACAAGGCTAGCACCCGGTCAATCTGCTTCCGCTGGGTCTGCACGCGGGAGGCCACTGCGGTCACCATGGCAGCCCCCTTGGTACTGCCGCTCTCAGACAGGAGGAAGCGGACGTCACAGTTTGGGACCAGTTTCCTCACCACCTTGTGCAGGCGTTTGGGGTACCTGTAGATGCAGATCGATGGATGATAGATAGGCAGATAGATAGACAGACCGACAGATGTGCATGTTGACAGATAAATAGGTGGACGCACGATGGATAGATGGATGGATGACAAAACCTTGAACAGTTATGTGGCTAATCATGAATAATAACAAGAGAGATCTTTACACAGCTTTGTGGTGCAGTGCTTGTTCTGTAAATATGAGCGTGTCTCTGTGTTGCCATTTACATTTGGAATGTGATTTCATAGTTTTGCTATACGTGGCTTTAATTCTATATTATCTTTTGGAGATATTAATATACACTTTCCCATAAAAGATGTATCACAGGTCTCATTCAGTCCCTATGAGGTAACAGGGAGCCATAGATCCATTGATAAGACAAGAAGATAGCCGGCTGCCCACCATGAGATTTTCCACCTCCACCACGTCTGCCAGGGCCCAGGAGAAATTGCAGAGGAAGTAATGTCATGAATATTGTTCTTACTGCTAGCCTGACAACCAGCCCCAGACACTTAGAATAATCAAAACCTATGCAAGCAGAAATCCAGAGGCTACAGAGAATTCAGCACTAAATCAGACTGCCAACAGGCCTGCCATGACTCAGGGAACTTTGCCGAAGAGGGGACAGAAAGATTATAAGAGCCACAGGGTGGGTGCAAGTGCCCCCTGGGCAAGGAGTGTTGCGGTGAGGGGACAATAATGTGTAACCTGTTATGCTATATATATAATTAAATTTAAAAAGAAAAATGCATATTGAACAGTCATAAAGACTGGGTCTGTCCAATGGAAATAAGACCCAGTGGTTGCAGCCAATGGGACCTGGAGGCCCTGCTGGGCCAAGACTCACCCTTTCACCTGCTGGATGGTGGGGAAAATGGCTAGGACAGCTGGGGCAATGGGAGGGACACTGGGGAGGCTTGGGAAAGTGCCTCTTGTTTGTTTGCTTACTTGCTTGAGGTAGGCTCTCACTCTAGCCCAGGCTGACCTGGAATTCACTACGTAGTCTCAGACTGGCCTCAAACTCACGACCATCCTCCTACCTCTGCCTCCCGAGCACTGGGATTAAAGGTGTGCGCCACCACGCCCGGAAGAGGCAAATGCCTTTTCAATCAGCTAATATTTCAACCCCTAGGCATGTCCACAAATGGTATGGTAAGTGGATGTCATCTCCCCAGAAGGGGAAGATTTACTTCCTCAGCTCTTTCTAGGGTGTACCCTCCTGACTTCCAATGCCATCTCTGTTAGCTAAAGCGCCTTTTGCTCTCCATCCTCCTGAGAACTGTTCATCTCCTCATGTCCTCCTACCAGGTTCTTTCATGAGAATTTGGCAACCTCTGCCGTGTCTGGTTCTCCCCATCAATAGCTAGGTATATCTTCCTTCACAGTCTCACCACCAGCAGGTATTCATAAGTAATGGACAGGTAAATAGATACATACGTGCACGGACAGACAAGCGGATGGGTGGACACATTCATAGACAGATGGATGAATGCACACGTGGGTACATGTATCCATGTATGGCTTTCCTAATTAGGAAACTGGCTTTAGCAGATTCTTTATTTTATTTTATATTTATTTATTTATTTGAGAGAGAGAGAGAGGTAGATAAAGAAAGAGAGAATGGGCATGCCAGGACCTCTAGCCAGTGCAAACAAACTCCAGACACATGCACCACCTTGTGCATCTGGCTCAGTGGTTAAAGCTCTTGATGGCAAAGCCTAAGGACTCAGGTTCGATTCCCTAGGACCCACATAAGCCAGATGCACAAGGTGGTGCATGCGTCTGGAGTTCATTGGCAGGGGCTGGAGGCCCTGGTGTGCCTATTCTCTCTGTCTCTCTTCTATCTCTCTTTTCTTGAAAATAAATAAAATTTCCCCCCCCACTGGGCATGGTGGTGCAAGCCTTTAACCCCAGCACTTGGGAGGCAGAGCTGGGAGGATCGCTGTGAGTTTGAGGCCACCCTGAGACTACATAGTGAATTCCAGGTCAGCCTGAGCTTGGGGAGAAGGTGCTCGCTTACAAACCTTACCAGCCTGGGATTCAATGCTCCAGTGCCCATGTAAAGCCAGATGCACAAAGTAGCACATTCATCTGGAGTCTGCAGTGGCAAGAGACCCTGGTGAGCTCATCCTCTCCCTCTCCCTCTCTCAAATTAATAAATAAATTGTTTTTAAAAAGAAGTGATTGGCAGAGGTAGGAGGATCGCCAAGAGTTCGAGGTTACCCTGAGAATACAGAGTGAATTCCAGGTCAGCCTAGAGTGAAACCCTACCTCGAAACCCATCCCCCCCCCCACAGAAAAAGAAGTGGTTGGTTCTGACTCTCCAGACCATTGAAAGCACTAGGACTCAGTTCTGAGGGATGCTCCGTTGTGGGGTGAAGGCTAGCAGGCACACTCACTGAGGGTGTATCTTGTAGAGGGTTCCATCCATGCCCACCGTGGTCCGGAGCCTCTCCAGTTTCTTATTCTCCCGGAGGCGCGTCAGGATGGCCGCCAGAGCCGCGGCACAGAGGTTGGCCGAGCGGAAGGACACGATGGTGCAGACGTGCTGGACGGCAATGCAGTCAGCCTCGGAGGGCTCCAGGCCCAGATCCACCAGGATCTCTCTGGTATTAGCAAGGCCTTCTTTAGTCCTAGCCAGGGGGACAGGAATGAGAGTTCCATACTTCTCCATGCTGTGCCCATACTCCTGGGCGAAACCAGCTCTCAGGGTGATGAAAATCAATGGGCTAGTTCATAGTAACATGTTACGGTCAATAACAATATCAACGCCGATAATCGCATCTACTGTGTATTAAGCACTCACTGAGTGCCGGGTACTTGTCTAAGGACTTTGCACGCAGGTTAACTCATTTAATCCTCACGCCAATCCTGATGAATTGCGGCCAGTACCACATTGTGCAGGTGGGAGATGTGAGACAGATAGAAGGTAAATAACTTGTCCCTGTCACACAGCTCACATGGGCTAGAGCCACATTTTGAACTCGAATAGCTAGATGACAGAGACCACATTGCTAAGCACCCTGTACTAGAATGCCAATCACAGAGACTGTGTCCCCTGCCGAGCTCTGCCCAGACACGGATGCTGGACATCAGGGCTGCCCTGCTTAGTTGAGAATTTAACGCTCAGGGCAATGCCAGGGATTCCATGTCCGAAGAGCAGGTTCCAAAGTTAACTGAGCCAGGATCCTTCACCAGCCAGCTCTCCAAGGCAGGGGTCTGAGGGTAAGCACTCAGATCAACAGATACAAAGCCAGCCCTGCCGGGGAGCAGGAGTTCTTCACTTAGACCCCACGCGTGGGCTTTACAGGGCCCAAAGATGCCCTGATACTGCAAGCAACATGGTATGAAAATTTGCATTTGGGGATAAAGCACCCAGAACTTGAATCAGATTCCCAAAGGGGCTTATAACCCAAAAAATATTACAAGTTATGCCAGGGAGGAAGAAGACAGAAAAACATGACAGAAGGTGGCGCTCTGACAGTCGAGTCTCTGTGTAGTTAAGCCAGCAAAACAAATGTGGCAGGACAGAAATTGCTAACCTGAGGGCTGGAAGGATGGCTCCGCAGCTAAGGCGCTTGCCTGCAATGCCTAAGGACCCAGGTTCTCAGTACCCACGTAAAGCCAGATGCACAGATGGGCATGCATCTGGAGTTCATTTGCAGTGGCTAGGTGACCCTGGCACACCCATTCTCTCTTTTTCTCCCTCTCCCAAACAAATAAATAAAATATTTTATAAAAGCCAGGCGTGGTGGCGCATGCCTTTAATCCCAGCACTTGGGAGGCAGAGGTAGGAGGATCGCAGTGAGTTCGAGACCACCCTGAAACTACATAGTGAATTCCAGGTCAGCCTGAGCTACAGTGAGACTCTATACTGAAAAATCAAAAAATCAAAAAATAAAAACGAAAAAAAAATGCTAACCTAAAACTGGGAAGATATCTCAGTGGTTAAAGACACTTGCTTAGGGCTGGAGAGATGGTTTAGCAGTGAAGGCACTTGTCTGTAAAGCCAAAAGACCTCGGCTCAATTCACCAGGACCCGCATAAGCCAGATGCACAAGGTGGCACATGCGTCTGGAGTTTGTTTGCAGTAGAGACCCTGGCGTACCCATTCTCTCGAATGTCTGCCTCTCTCTCTCTCTCTCTCTCTCTCTCTCATAAATAAATAAATAAATAAATAAATAAATAAATAAGCCACCCACATAAATAAGATGCAAAAAGTGGTGCGAGCCTCAAGAGTTCCTTTGCAATGGCAAGAGGCCCTGGCATGCCCATACACACGCACGCATGCACACGTACACACATAAATAAAACTAAAAGTTAGAAGTTGTTTACCCATCTGAAGCCACACCCAGGCCTGAAGTTCACCATGAAGGTGAGAGATCTGCTCCCCATTGGTGCGACTTGGTCATCCAGCCCACCCACCCCTCTCTAGAGACCAAGCAGGAGGGGTGTCCCAGCGGCTTACTTCTCCATGGCAGCCACGTGCTGGGTGTCGATCTTGCCCTTGGTGTGGAGAGCAGAGGATTTCTTGCCCCCAAACAGGAGGCCAGCCTTGGCCATCTTCAGCAGGATGAGCCTGACCAGCTCCCCCATGTACAGGCCGCTGATCATCTTCTCGAACCTGCAAGGCAGTCACATGACGCAGCACCGTCCATTCCCCGAACGCCACAGGCCAGGGGCAGAAGCCAGCAGGACAGGAGCTCTGCCCGTCACGAGGTCCCGGTACGGCTGAGGGACGGGGTGCCCTGTCCCGTGTGAGCTGCGCCCTCCTCGCCTACATCAGGGCAGAGCTGAACGGGAGGAGAGCTAAGGAACCCTTTCCGCTCCCATGCTGGACTCCAGGGCGTCACCTCAGATCACCCTGGCCATTGGGGGACCATGCGTACTGTGGAAGTAAGGAACCACGGTGCCTCAGATTTCAGATACTGACTTAGGGGTACTTCTAACTCCTCCTGCACTGAACTTCTGTCCCAGTGACGTGATGTTTGTTAAAGATTCTTTTGTTTTTATTTTTGGAGTTTTCCAAGGTAGGGTTTTGCTCTATCCCAGGCTGACCTGGAATTCACTGTATAGCCTTAAGGTGGCCTTGAACTCCTGGTGATCCTCCTACCTCTGCCTCCCGAGTACTGGGATTAAAGGCATTGTGCCACCACGCCTAGCTGTTAAAGGTTCTGTTCTCAGTCTATGGGGCTCTACTGGGAGGAGGTGAGAGCCTTTATGAGATGCTCCTATGCCGGGAGTGGCGAGACTACATAGTGATTTTTAGGTCCACCTGGGCTAGAGTGACACCCTCATTCAAACAACAAAACAAAACAAAAAAAAGGGTGCTGGAGAGATGGCTTAGTGGTTAAGGCATTTGCCTGCAAAGCCAAAGGATCCCGGTTCAATTCTCCAGGACCCACATAAGCCAGATGCACAAGGTAGCGCATGCATCTACAGTTCGTTTGCAGTGGCTGGAGGCCCTGGCATGTCCATTCTCCCTGCCTCTTTCTCTCTCTCTCAAATAAATAAATAAAATATATTTAAAAATAAATACAAGGACGAACCCAGTAAAGAGTCATCCAGCCATTTGAGGGCATTTGTGGTTACACAAGAAAATGTTCTTGTTTTTAGATAATGCACCCTAAAGTATTTAGGGGGTAAGAAAGGCAACTTAAGTCTCAAATAGTCCAGAAATTTTGTTTTGTTTTGTTCTTGTTGAAAGAGGGCCTTCCTCCGTAACCCAGGTTGGCCTGGAACTCACTATGCAGGCCAGGCTGATCTTGAACTCCACCTAGCAGGTGCTAAGCTTTACAGGTATGAGCCACCACACCTGGATAGAAAAAAATAACTTTAGGGCTGGCGAGATGGCTTAGTGGTTAAGGTGTTGCCTGTAAAGCCAAAGGACCCAGGTTCAATTCTCCAGGTCCCATGTAAGTCAGATGCACAAAGTCACATATACATCTGGAGTTCTGCAGTGGCTAGAGACCCTGGCACACCTATTCTGTCTCTCTCTCTCTCTCTCTTTCGCTCTGTCTCTAATAAATAATAAATAACTTTATACATACAATAGGTGTATATAAACAGAGACTAAATGCAGACACACAGAGAGAGAAAGAATGTATTTAGGAAATTTGAATGAAGGGTCATGTTGGGAAATTTTGTAATATCTTCACAAGCTTTCTGTAAATCTGTAAATTGTTTAGAATGACTTAAAACATTTCTTTTTAGCCAGGAGTGGTGGCTCACGCTTTTAATCCCAGCATTTGGGAGGCGGAGGTAGGAAGATGGCCATGAGTTTGAGGCCAGCCTGAGAATACATAATGAATTCTAAGTCAGCCAAGAGATCCTACTTTGAAAAAACAATTTTAATAAAAAGAAAGAGAGGGCTAGAGAGATGACTCAGTGATTCAAATGCTTACTTGAAAAGCTTAACAACCTGTGTTTGATTCCCCAGTACCCATGTAAAGCCAGATGCACAAAGTGGCACATGCATCTGGACTTTGCAGTAGCTGGAATTCCTGGTGCACCCATTCTTTCTGTGTCTATCTCTCTATCTAGCTCTCTCTCTCTCTTGCAAATCAATAAAATCTTTTTTCTAAAAGGAAGGAAGGAAGGAAGAAGGAAGAAAGGAAGGAAGGAAGGAAGGAAGGAAGGAAGGAAGGAAGGAAGGGGAAAACAACTGTGTAGTGAATGCTCGCTGAGCTCACCAGGTAACTGAAGAGCTGTGAGAGACTCCTCAAAACCTGTTCTGAGGGCTGGAGGGAACGGCTCAGCGGTTAGGGCGCTTGCGTACAAAGCTTAATGACCCAAGTCTCAATCCCCAGTACCCATGTAAAGTGACGCACACATCTCAGTGCGTTTGCAGTGGCTAGAGGCCCTAAGCGCCCATTCTCTCTCTCTCTCTCTCTCTCTCCTTGCAGATAAATAAATAATTAAGGAGAAAAAATGTTCTGCAGGCGAGTGAGGGCTGAGGCTGGGAAGATACGGATGGATGATGACAGACATGGAGAGAAAGCCTTACAGGGCCCCTAGTGCTACGAGGTGACGCCTCTGAGAAAGCAGTGTGGCCAGGGAGCCACACAGACACACACAGGGCACTCGGCAGATTTCTGTTCCCTTGTGACCCGTGGCTGACACGCTCCAAGCGGGCAGGACCCCTCGCATTTGGTTCAAGGTCTTATCGCCAGCACCTTGTATGCGCACGCGTGCTCCGGCCACACAGCCTGCACTGGCACTATGGTTGTGACCTGGGAGACATCACTGTATTCCCTTGGTTTCTCATCTGTCAAACAAAACTGCTTTATGCACTAATTGTGCTGGGTGACTAGTGACAACTAGAGATTCCCCTCTCCCCTAAGTACTGTGCTGATGCTCAGCGCCCATGCCCAGACTATATAGCCAAAAGGCACTCACAGCTGCTTTCCAGGGTTGAGCGAGCCAAGGTCCAGCTCCCTGTCAAACTCGGTGCGGATGTCCTCCAGGGCCCCGTCGTCCCCGAAGGCCCCCCACTCCGTGTTGATGCACATCCGCCCCTCGTCGCCTTCCACCAGGTCAATGTTGCTCATGTCCTCCATGTAGCACGCGTTGGTGCCGGTGCCTGCAGGAACCAGGGATGAACAAAGAGGAAAGGACGCCCGTGCCCGCTCTAGTGACCATTCCCCAAGGCCGAGGCCAGCCCGGGCTACCTAGTGCGACCTTGTCTCAGCAAACTACTTAGTGCTACTGACCCCCAGCTGCCTTCACATGGACTCTCCTGGCAGGTGGACACGTCCCTTGCAGCCAGCTCCTAGCCCAGGCCCTCTCTGCATCTCTCTTGACCTCATTTCTACCCTTGTACCAAAACTTGATTCTCACCAGGCGTGGTGGCACACGCTTTAATCCCAGCAATCAGGAGGCAGAGGTAGGAGGATTGCAGAGTGTTCAAGGCCACCCTGAGACTACATAGTGAATTTTAGGCTAGCCTGAGCTAGAGTGAGACCCTACCTTGAAAAAAAAAAGAATTAATTCTCCTCAGAGCAGTCCAGTTGAACTGCTTCCTTTTTTGTTTTTCATATATATATATATATATATATAACTTGAGAGAAAGAGGCAGCTAGAGAATGGGCATGCCAAGGCCTCTAGACAGACACATGCACCAATAGGTACTGGGGAATCTAGCCTGCATCATTAGGCTTTGCAGGCAAGTACCTTAACTGCTGAGCCTCCTTTTTTCTCTGCTTTTTTAAAAATATTTTATCTATCTACCTATTTAGGAAGGGAAAAAAGGCAGATATATAGAGAGAATGGGCACACCAGGGCCTCCAGCCACTGCAGATGAACTCCAGTTGCATGTGCCACCTTATGCATCTAACGTATGTGGGTACTGAGGAATCGAACCTGGGTCCTTAGACTTCACAGGCAAGTGCCTTAACCACTCAGCTATCTCTCCAGCCTCCCCCCTTTTTTGGGGTACAGTCTCGCTCTAGCTGGAATTCACTATGTAGTCTCGGGGTAGCCCCAAACTCACGGCGATCCTCCCACCTTTGCCTCCCAAGTGCTGGGATTCTAGGTGTGTGCCATTATGCCCGGCTCCTTTTCTTTTTTTAGTTGTGTGTGTGTGTGTGTGTGCATATGTATGTATGTGTGTATGGGCATACACATGTCATCGCGCTCATGGAGAGGTCAGAGAACAGCCTCAAGGTGTCAGCTGTCTCCTTCCACCTTGTTTGAATGAACAAATGGGTGTCTGTCCCCTGTGCTGCCCTCTTGAATAGCACTGGTGCTTTACCTATTTACTCAGATTTTGCTGAAGCTCAGCCCTAACGAAGCCCTTCTCACACCTCCAAGAAGCAAGTCCCACTGAGTTACCAATGATGACACCGACTTCGCAGTAGGGATCATCATAGGCACATGTCATCATGGTCCCCACGGTGTCGTTGACCAAGGCCAGGATGTCCACGTCCAGGTCCTGGTGAACACAAGGCGCCCAGGCGTGAGTGGAGGAAGGGTGCGCCCCTCCTCCCCCCCACACAGGAAGGAAAGGCGGCGGAGGCTGCCACGGCGACATCTCTGGGCACCGCCTGCTGGGCCGGCCTGCAAGAAACTGGCTTTTTCCAGGGGAGCAGGAAAGGGGGCCCCAGGCACTTGAAGTGAGGGTAAAGGCTTCTGTAAAAGGAGGCTACGAGGATAGCCTATCAGGACTCTAACCTGGGAGACAGAGGTAAACGTGTCTGTCCTAGGAGCAATGGTGTTTCCAAAAGAAAACCCCGCAGTCCTGGTCCACAGGATGCTGTCAGCCAGGAAGCACAGCTTCAGCCGGGTCCCCTCTGACAGCACCTGGTTTCCGGCCTGCCTTTCCCGTTCTGCTGAGTCAACCTGAGTCACCAAGGTTCCCCGAAGTTTGGAGAACCATCTTATTTATCTATTCATTTATTTACAAATGCTTTTATTTATTTATCTATTTGTAAGCAGAGATAGAGAGAGAGAGAGAGAGAGAGAGAGAGAGAGAGAGAATGGGTGCACAAGGGCCTCTTGCCACTGCAAATGAACTCCAGATGCATGTACCACTTTGTGCACCTGGCTTTATGAGTTCTGGGGAACTGAACCCCTGAGGCTGGCAGGCTTTGCAAGCAAGCATCTTTAAGCAGTGAGCCATTTTCCCAGCTCCATTGGAGGACAAGTGTATTTATTGATTGATTGATTTATTATTTTTTGGTTTTTCGAGGTAGGGTCTCACTCTAGCCCAGGCTGACCTGGAATTCACTGGGTAGTCTCAGGGTGGCCTTGAAGTTGCAGCAATCCTCCTACCTCCGACTCTCGAGTGCTGGGATTAAAGGCATGTGCCACCATGCCCAGCGCAGGACAACTTTAAAATGAGCCCAATAAGAGAGCTATGCAAGTTGCAAAGTACTAGAAACTTGGCTTGAAAGATAAGAAAAGACCAGAAGGCTACACATCCAAGTACTCCCTGTGGCCTGGGGTGTAGCTCAGGGGTGGAGCTCTTGCCACCACTCAAGAGGCACGGGGTCACAAAATGGCCTGGACATCCATGACCTCACAGTGCCCGACACTACCTACACAAGACCTTCAAAATAGGAGGAAAAGATGATGACATCAAAATAAAAGAGAGACGGATTGAGAAGGGGAGGGGATATGATGGAGAGTGGAGTTGCGAAGGGGAAAGTCTGAGGTGGGGGGAGGGAATTCCATGGTTTATTGTCTATAATTATGGAAGTTGTCAATAAAAGAAAAATTTTTTAAAAGAGGTTTGATCAGCAGCACTGTTGGGGGTCCTCTTGCTGTCACCAGCACTGTGGGGGGTGAGATCCACTTGCCATCAGGCAACAAGCAATCTGGATTTTATTAGTAGGCCTTCAGCTCGGCAAGGAGCAAGTCTTACTTTTGAAGTTATGTAAATTATTGTCAAATATATTCAACAGGAATAGAGTGTCAAGTGCAACAGAGAGACTAAAGAGAGCTATGTGTGTGTGTGTGTGTGTGTGTATGTCTGTGTGTCTGTGTGTAGTTGGGGATTGAATCCAAGGCCTTGTGCATGCCGGGTAAGTGCCGTCCCATTAAGCTACATCTTAAGCCCCATCAGGTAATCTTGTAAATTTTAGAGAGAAGTAAACAGTGGCGTTTAAACATAGCTCAGGTCTATCCAAGTCCCCCTGAAGAGCTGTGGTGTCTGGGGACCCAGGGAAGTGCAGTGGTGGGCACTGGCCCCACATGTGGGGAGGTTCACCAGCGAGCTTGTCCAAGCTGGCCACATCTGCACCCCAGTGGGGTCCCTCTGTCCCCCCCTTTGGCCCTTCTTTCATGCAGGTTCAGTCCAAGGGCCCCAAGATGAAGGGGCGAGGACTGGAAGACCCCCAGGCCAGGGCCAAGGTGCGTCTCTCACCTTGTGTCTTTGCATGGCGTTTCGCAGACGGCTCACCACATCTGTGTCTTGAACTCCCCGCGCCTTGAACTTCTTGGTCCATGAAAGCAGAATGCCCTGTGGGGAGAGTTTAGATCATGCGGGTGCCCAGCGTGGCACTGAGCAGCGGGCTGCCATGCTCAGAGCACCCCATGGCTTCACGTCTCAAAGCTGAACCACCCCGTTCTTTGGTTTTCCTCTCTCTCTCTCTCTCTCTCTCTCTCTCTCTCTCTTTGTTTGTTTGAGTTAGAGTCTCGCTTTAGCCCAGGCTGACCTGGAATTCACTATGTAGTCTCAGGGTGGCCTTGAACTCACCTGAGTGCTAGGATTAAAGGTGTGTGCCGCCACACCCGGCTACATACATACACACACCACACACACGTACATGCACACATACGCAAAAGAAGAGAAAAAGGGGCTGAAGAGATGACTCAGCAGTTGAGGCACTTGCTTACAAAAGAGGAAAAAGTAAACAAAAACACACTTAGGACCTGACTTCAGTCCCTTGACTCTCCAGGGCCCTCCTGAGGATTCTGGTGCACACCAAGGTTGAGAACTACTGACACCATTCTCTCCCTCATGCTGTGCCCATGCCAAGTGCAGAATCAAGACCACTGTGTTAACCAGCCCTCAGTCTCACAGTGCTACCTCTTCATTAGCAAAGGCAGAGAAAAGGGGGCTAGGGAGATGGCTCAGCAATTAAAGTCCCTTGTTTGCAAAGCCTGCCAACCCACGGTTCAATTCTCAAGCCACCCATGTAAAATGGATACAAAAAAAATGGTGCAAGCATCTAATGTTCGTTTGCAGCAGCAAGAGGTCCTTGTGCACATATGTGCATGCACACACATGTGCAAATACATTTTTTAAATATTTATTCGCAAGCAAAGAGATACTGAAACAAAGAGAAAGATCCACACACACATAGAGACAGAGAGAGAGACAGCATGGGCACACCAGGGCCTCCAGCCACTGCAAACGAACTCCAGATGCATGTGCCACTTTGTGCATCTGGCTTACGTGGGTCCTGAGGAATCAAACCCAGGTTATTAGGCAAACACCTTAACTGATGAGCCATTATCTCTCTAGCCCAAATACATTAAAAAAAAAAAAAAAGCAGAGAAAGAGGGACTGGAGAGATAGCTTAGCGGTTAAGGCACTTGCCTACAAAGCCTAAGAACCCAGTTTCGATTCCCCAGTACCTACGTAAAGCCAGACGCACAAGGTGGCGCATGCATCTTGGGTTCATTTGCAGTGACTATAAGCCCTGGCATGCTCTCTCTCACGCTCTCTCTCTCTCTCTCTCTCTCTCCCCCCTCCTTCTGTCTGTCTCAAATAAATAATTAATTTAATTTAATATTTTTTATTTTTTTATTTACTTATTTGAGAGCGACAGACAGAGAGGGAGGGAGAGAGAAAGAGAGAGAGAGAGAGAATGGGCGAACCAGGGCCTCCTGCCACTGCAGACGAACTCCAGACACATGAGCCCCCTTGTGCATCTGGCTAACATGGGTCCTGGGGAATTGAGCCTTGAACCGGGGTCCTTAGGCTTCACAAGCAAGCGCTTAACCGCTAAGCCATCTCTCCAGCCCTAATTTAATATTAAAAAAACAAAAAGCAGATGGTTTAGCAGTGAAGGAGATTGTCCGCAAAGCCTAAGGACACAGATTCGATTCCGCAGCACCCATGTAAGCCAGATGCACAAGGTGGAGCACATGTCTGGAGTTCGGTATGCGCAAAAGCTCCAACCCAGGGCCTTACCTCCTCCAACTTGGTCTGTCTGCAGGGGAAAGAGAAGGTGAAGCCAAGGGGCAGTTTCTTGTGCGTCAGCTCTTTGGTCTTCATGAAATCTGCCAGGCAGTCAGCTACGTAATCGAATAGCTGCAGGGAGAGAAAGCGCAGGGCACCAGGCTAAGGCACAGTTTCTCGTGACTGGTAGCCAGGCCTTGCCCGCCGGCTGGCCGGTACCTCCGTGCCATTGCCCCGGGTGATTTCATTGGGCGTCGGGTAGAACTGACTCTCCATGTGGACGTTCCGTTTTCCCTCTTCGGAGACTTTCACCTTCAAGACTCGAAACTTGGATCCTCCAAGATCCAGGGACAGGAACTCCCCATTTTCTACAAAGAAACAAAACCAGCCACCACTCAGTGAGGGTCTGTCTGCATCTCGGTAAGCGAAAGACCTGAGCTTGGGTCCCCAGCACCCAAGTAAAAATGTTGGGCATGGACCTGGAGAGATGGCATGATGGTTAAGGCGCTTGCCTATAAAGCCAAAGGATCCAGGTTTGATTCCCCAGTACCCACATAAAGCCAGATACACAAAGTGGCACAAGTGTCTGGATTTTGCTTGCAGTGGTTGGAGTTCCTGGTACGCCCATTCTCTCTCTCTTTAAAATGATATATTTTATTTATTTATTGAGAGAGAAAGAGGCAGAGAGAATTGGCACGCCAGGGCTTCCAGCCACAACCACTGCAAACGAACGCCAGACTCATGTGCCCCCATGGGCATCTGGCTTACGTGGGTCCTGGAGAATCGAACCTGGATCCTTTGGCTTTGTAGGCAAACACCTTAACCTCTAAGTCATCTATTCATCCCCTCTCTCACTCTCCTAAATAAATAAGGGCTGGATGGATGGTTTAGCAGTTAAGGTGCTTGCCTGCAAAGCCAAAGGAACCAGGTTTGATTCCCCAGGACCCACGTAAGCCAGGTGCAGGAGGTGGGGCATGCTTCTGGAGTTTGTTTACAGCAGCTGGAGACCCTGGAGCACCCAATCTCTCTCTCTCTCTCTCTCTCTCTCTCTTTCCCTCTTTCTGTCAAATAAATAAATATAAATTATATATATAAATATATATATATATATATATATATATATATATATATATATATATATGCTGGGCATGGGGCTGGAGAGATGGCTTAGCGGTTAAGCGCTTGCCTGTGAAGCCTAAGGACTCCAGTTCAAGGCTCAATTCCCCAGGACTCACATTAGCCAGATGCACAAGGGGGCGCACACATGCACACATCTGGAGTTTGTTTACAGTGGCTGGAGACCCTGGCGCGCCCATTCTCTCTCTCTCTCTCTCTCTCTCTCTCTCTCTCTCTCTGTGTGTGTGTGTGTGTGTGTGTGTCTTTCTCTCTCTGTGTCTGTCGCTCTCAAATAAATAAAAATAAACAAAAAAAAATTTTAATGCTGGTCTAACTGACTAGTTCATTGTCAGACTGTCTCAAAGAGACAACAAAGAGACTGTCTCAAGAGAGCAACTGAGAAGGAGACCCACCATTGACCTCGGGCCTCCACATGCATACTCACGTGTGCATGTGTACCTGCATACACACGTACACCCACACTCCCATAAACATGCAGCAACACATACACACCACGCCACACAACACAACACACACAGATCTTGGGATGTTTCATGGGCTAGTGTCTTCATCCCCCTTGCTGAGGGTTGAGGCATGTGGCCATTTGTCTGCATCACACAGCAAAAGGTAGAACTAGGGAGTGTCTGTCTGTCTGTCCTTGCACCCTGAGCCCGTTCCACTCAGGACCCACGTAAACCAGATGCACAGGTGGCGCATGTATCTGGAGTTCATTTGCAGCAGCTGGAGGCCCTGGAGTGCCCATTCTCTCTGTCTCTTTCTCTGTCTCAAGTAGATAAATTAAAAAGTTAAAAAATATTTAAAGAAAAATAAATAAAGAGCACAGGGGAGCGCCAGCTCCAGTTTTTGCTCCCGTGGAGACTTCTGGAGATTATCCCCAGAGTAGTCTTGAGAGGAGCCACTTACGACTGTTCCAAGGAACCCAGGGACCAAATCTGGCCTGCTTATCACAATGCCAGCAAGAGGCACTCTCACCACGTGTGTTATATCGCTGTGGAAGTCGTGCAAACATCCACACAGCACCTACTCCAAATCACATGCCAGGTGCTGGGGAGGCAAGGATGGCTGGCTGAGGGCATTCTGAGGAAGTTATTAGAAATATCAGGATGAGGAGGATCACTGTGAGTTCAAGGCCAGCCTGAGACTACATAGTGACTTCTAGGTCAGTCTGGGCCAGAGTGAGACCCTAACTCAAAAAAAAATTGTTTGGGGCTGGAGACATGACTGGGTTCAATTCCTCAGTCCCCACGTAAAACCAGATGCACAGAGTGACACATGTATTTGGAGTTTGCAGCTGCAGGAGGCCCTGGCATGCCCATTCTCTCCCTCTTTCCCTCCCTCCCTCTGTCCTGATAAATAAAGAACTTTTTTTTTAGGGCTGGAGAGATGGTTTAGCTGTTAAGGCACTTGACTGTGAAGCCTAAGGACCCACGTTCCACTCTCCAGATCCCATGTAAGCCAGACGCACAAGGTGATGCATGTGCACAAGGTGGTGCACATGTCTGGAGTTCGATTGCAGTGACTAGAGGCCCTGGTGTGCCAATTTTCTCTCTCATTCTGTTGTTTGCTCTTACTCTCTTTCTCTCTCTCTCATAAAAAAATGATGTTAAAAAATAAATACCAGGCCAGGCGTGGTGGCTCATGCCTTTAATCCCAGCACTCAGAAGGAAAAGGTAGGAGGATCACCATGAGTTCGAGGCCACCCTTAGACTACAGAGTGAATTCCAGGTCAGCCTGGACTAGAATGAAACCCTACCTCAAAAAAACCAAAATTAAATAAATAAATAAGAAAAAAGAAAAGAAATATCAGGATAGGAAACTGAAATGATAGATCAGAGGATAAAGGCGCTTGTTACAAAGCCTGACAGTCTGGGTTTGATTCCTCAGGACCCATGTAAAACCAGATGCACAAAGTGGTACACGTATCTGGAGTTGGTTTTCAGTGGCAGGAGGTGCACTCATATTACTTCTCTCTCTCACTCAGATAGATAAATAAATAAATAAAATCTTTAAAAGAGAGAAGGAGAATGGGAGAGCTGGCTTAGTGACTAAGGAATTTGCCTGCAAAGTCAAGGACCCAGGTTCGATTCCCTAGGACCCACGTAAACCAGATGCTCAAGGTGGTGCGTGTGTCTGAAGTTCTTTTGCAGTGGCTAGAGGCCCTGGCATGCCAACTCTCTCTATCTGCCTCTCCCCCCCACACACAGCCTATTTCTCTCTCTCTCAAATAAATAAAGAAAAATAAATTTTAAAATAAAGAATGGAAGTTGTCAATTAAAAATAACATAAAAAAGCCAGGCGTGGTGGTGCACGCCTTTAATCCCACCACTCGGGAGGCAGAGGTAGGAGGATCACCATGAGTTCAAGGCCACCCTGAGACTACATAGTGAATTCCAGGTCAGCCTGAGCTAGACTGAGACCCTACCTCGAAAAACCAAAATAAATAAATAAATATTTGAAAAGAAAAAAAATTAAATAAATAAAAATAAAAAATAACATAAAAAAAGAGAGGAAGATATTAGTTAATAAATTAATCGATGCCAGGGCAGACAAGCAGCATGCTGGTGGAAAGTGTAGACAGAGGTACCCATATCAGAGGTGACCCCAGGGAGGTGAGACAGCGCTGAGAAGAGAGAGAATTAGGCAACCAGTGGGTGTCCCGGTGAGAAAGGGTCATAGTGGAGGGATGAGAGGACCTGCAGGTCTATAGCAGAAATGGGGACAGAAGGTGTTGGGGTAAATCAAGAAGGTTTTGGAAACACTCCCCCCCACCACAGGAAATGTGGTCTTCATCCGTGTGAGGGTAAGCTACAGGCGGATTTGAAAGAAGAGAATGCCAGATCTGATCCAGATTTGGGGCAAACATCTCTGGCAGCCAGCCAGGGTAGACCAAGGGTTTGGCAAGGGATGAAGTGTCACATGAACAGGGGTGTAATGAGGAAGACTGACTGGTGGCCGTCCCTTCCTCTGTCTCCCACATAGCGTCCTTCTTACTGTGCAAACACTTCCCTCCACCAGTGACTCAAGGTGCCATCTCATGGAAACCATGTGGCACATCCCTTCCAGGGTGTGACTCTGACCCCAGAGGACTTCCTGGGCCCTGGGAGAGGGAGGCCCTGCCCAGGCAGAGGAACCTTGCAGGGTCACTACAGAAACCAGAGTGCTAAGAGAGGAGAATTCTACCTGCTACTAATGGCCACCTTCAGGACCCATGCCTCTGCTCCCTCCTCATTCCGTCGGACAGTGTCCCCTTAAGGATACAGTGGCCCATACATAGATTTCCAGAAACTCAGGGGCCAGAGGAAAGAGGCCTAGGAAACTGCCTTGGAATCCCGGTGGCAGTTGAACATTAAGTTCAGGCAGGTCTGGAACCAGACCCTAGCACAGTCCCGGGCCCAGCAGCCGGCCCTGGAGGACCATCTCAGGGTCCGGTGTATATTCTCAGCACTGGGGAGGCAGAGGTAGGAGGACTGCCATAAGCTCAAAGCCAGCCTGGCCCACAGTCACGCCTCTCACTGAAACGTCATTAACCACCCAAAGTTAAACTCAAATCACAGTGGGGACTGAAAGTCAAGTCAGACCCCAACCCCTGCAGATGCTTTGTCCAAGCCTTGGTCTGTTCTTGGGGCTCCTTCATTCCTCTCTATTTTTATTTGTTTATTTATTAGAAAGAGAGAGAGAAAGAGAGAACGAGAACGAGCATGCCAGGGCCTCCAGCCACTGCAAACAAACTCCAGATGCATGCGCCCCCTTGTACATCTGGCTTATTTGGGTCCTGGGGAATTGAATCTGGGTCCTTAGGCTTTGCAGGCAAATGTCTTAAGCACTAAGCCACCTCTCCAGCCCCTCACTCCTCTCTCAATCATTTTCTACTCTCTGAAATTGCTTAGAGCCTCACTTCCCTCTGCCCTCTGAGAGCGGTATTGAAGCCACAACCTTTCCTGGAGCTTCACATTGTACATGGCTCCCACGCACACAGGCACCTGAATAAAATGGCAAGCTCTTTCTCCCGCCACTCTCTGTCCCTTGTCTGTTTATTTCAGCAGACCTAAAGACTTGAGTCTTCAGAGGGACGCAGAAAGTTCCTTGGCCCCTCCATCAACAATCCTACAAGTCTGTGGGCCACACCGACCACCCCTTCTACTGATGAGGGTGATAGCACAGTATCCCGGGGTTTACCGTAGCACCTGCTCACTGGGAACTCTGGGTCCCGACACATCAGTGCAACCAAATGACAGGCAGGGCACTGCATCATGTGAGGAGAGCTCTTCAGCGGACAGTGAAGAAAAAGGGGATGCGTGTCTTGGCTTGAGGAGGAGGGAGTGCGAGCACTTGGTCAGTCTCACTTCTGAACCTTTTGGAACCAGACTACTCAAGGTCACTTTCCCTTGCTACTGGGGCCACACCTCGCTGGTATCTGAAAGAGGTGCGGCAGCTCAGGAGGACTTAGCTCCAGCGCTCCTCACCACGCCCCACACACACACACCCCATGACTCAGATGCCAAATGGCCTTGGCTAACCTGCCGGGGACCACAGTCCCCTCAGCATTCTTACCCAATGTCAAGGCGCAGCAGAGATTTCCAGAACACACGCTCCTCTAGGGTGGTACACTGCTCATCACAGGCAGAAAGGAAGCAACATCTCTCCCTTCGCTGTCCTGGGCTTCTCTCGCATAAAGCAGCCAAGCTACTTTGCCCGAGCATTGCCCCAGAACTCTGCTAATCCAATCCAAGCCCCCACCCCCAGAAAGCACCCACACCTCAGGCCTTGCTCCTTCAACAAGGGCACCCTGAAACTGGCTCTGAGCGCTGACGCTCTGACACTGGGGCGCCCCATGCTTCCGGTGCTCTCACTGGACGGTGTTCTAGCAGCTGCTCCTCAGCGTTCCAGGAGGATCACATGACGCAGGGAGACCCTGGCATCCTAGGATGGCAGCGCATGCTCAGAAATAATAATAATAATAATAATAATAATAATAATAATACAGCCGGGCGTGGTGGCGCACGCCTTTAATCCCAGCACTTGGGAGGCAGAGGTAGGAGGATCACCGTGAGTTCAAGGCCAGCCTGGGATATAGAATGAGTTTTAGGTCAGCCTGGACTAGAATAAGACTCTACCTCAAACAAAAAAAATAGTTCTTCTGGGTGGAGAGATGGCTTAGTGGTTAAGGCACTTGTCTGCAAAGCCAAAGGAACCAAGTTTGATTCCCCAGGACCCACGTAAACCAGATATACAAGGGGGTGGACGCATCTGGAGTTCATTTGCAGTGGCTGGAGGCCCTGGCACACCCATCCCATCCCCCCTCCACCTGCCTCTTTCTCTCTCTCTGAAATAAAATTTTTTTTAAAAAGTTCTCTCATGCTTTTTCCAGAGCCAGGTGGGTCTTGCAAATCCCCCTGCAGAGAGCTATAGGCTGTGGTGGGCAAAATTATACCCTCATCCCCTAAAATATCCATGCCCCAATTCCTGGGTCCTCGGGGCATGGAAAAGGGGAATTAGAGCTGCAGATTGTAGATGGAATCAAAATTGCTCATCGGCTGACTCTGATGTCGGGAGCTTATCCTGGATTATCTGAGTGGGCCGGATGTTGAATGTAGAAGAGGGAGGCTGAAGGCCAGAGCCACAGGGAGATTTTTTAAAAAATATTTAACTTATTTCTGGGCATGGTGGCGCATGCCTTTAATCCCAGCACTTGGGAGGCAGAGGTAGGTGGATCGCTGTGAGTTCGAGGCCACCCTAAGACTACAGAGTGAATTCCAGGTCAGCCTGGGCTAGAGTGAGACCCTACCTCGAAAAAAAACAAAAAAGAAAGAAAGAAAGAAAATGTAACTTATTTAGTTAGTGGCACTGCATATGTGTGTGCATGCCGGGTCTCCTGTCACTCACTGCAAATGAACAAAAGATGCTTGCATCTTGGTGCATCTGGCTTTATGTGGGTATTGGGAAATCAAACTCAGCCCACAGGTCTTGCAAACAAGTGCCTTTAACCGCTGAGCCATCTCCGCACCCAGGGAGAGATTTGAAGACACGACGCTGTCGGCTCAGAAAGGGGCAGAAGGCTGCCGGAAGCTGGAGGAGAGAAGGAAAGTCATCCTCCCCACAGAGCCCTGAGAAGGAATACACCTGCCAACATTTGGATTTTAGCCTAGCAAGACCCATCTCAAACTTCTGACCGTATAAACTATAACAGAATGAGTCTGTGTTGTGTTCATCCTGGAAGTTTGTGGGAATGTGTTACCAGGGCCTCCAAGGAGAGAGGTCCGGGGCATGGCATGTTGAGATATTGTCCAGGAAGAAATTATTTATGCTCAGGTAACTAAGGAGCACGGGTCCTAATGCAGACTGCTGAGTGCATCAGCCAGCCCAAGCTGACTTATCTGAGGCCTCCTGAGCTCACCTCTGAGAACAGAAAATAGCAATGGGAGCCTACTACATAGATGCTGGGGACAGCTCAGTGGTAGAGCATCTACCTAGCTCAGAACACACACACTCTCTTTATACTTCTGTCTCTCTCTCTCTCATTAGCACATAGCTAGGCCAACTCTCCTATTAGACAAGGCCAATCACTGCATGGGGTCACTAAGTAATGACAGAGTAAGCCTAGAACCTAAGTTTTGTTTTGTTTTTTTTTATATTTTATTTATTTATTTATTTATTAGAGAGAGAGTGAAAGAGGCAGAGAGAATGGATGCACCAAGGCCTCCAGCCACTGCAAATTCCAGACACATGCGCCACCTTGTGCATCTGGCTTACATGGGTACTGGGAAATTGAACCTGGGTCATTAGGCTTTGCAGGCAAGAGCCTTGAGTGCTGAGCCATCTCTCCAGCCCCCTTGGTTTCTTGAATTGTCACTTAATAATACTTTTACTACATACTTCCTTTCACTAGTTACTGTCTCTAGCCTAGAATCTAAACTTAGGAATGAAGGTCACATACCACTGACTCAACACTCATGTCAAGGTCTAGCTGGGAGCACTGGTGAATAAGTCCTAGCCTCAGGACTGGGGAAATGGCTTAGCGGTTAAGGCATTTGCCTGCAAAGCCTAAGGACCCAGGTTCGATTCCCCAGGACCCACGTAAGCCAGATGCACAGGGGACACGTGTGTCTGTAGTTCATATGCAGTGGCTGGAGGCCCTGGCATGCCCATCCTCTCTTTCTCTCTGTCTCTTTCTCTCTCATAAATAAATAAATAAAATATTTTAAAAATAAAAATAAAAATAAAGCCTGGCCTCCAGGGACTGTCACCCACAGCTGTGGCAAGGGCGCTGGCAAACTCCCGTCCCAGAGTGAGGAAACTCGCCAGAGAGAGGCAGTGAGTGATGGGTGGCCTGGGCTTGGGAAGCTAAGACGGCACTTGCCAAGGCAAGAGTGGGGGATGCGGGGCTGGAGAGATGGCTTAGTGGTTAAAGCCCTTGCCTACGAAGCCTAAGAGCCCCAGCTCAATTGGCCAGTACCCCCCGTGAGCCAGATGCACAAGGTGGTGCATGCCTCTGGAGTTTGCAATGGCTAGAGGCTCTGGTGTGCCCATACTCTCCCTCTCCCTCTCTGTAAAACAAATAGATAAATAAAATATTTTTGAAAAGAGAACGGGGGATGTGGCAGGAGAGCAAACAACACGAGCAGTGCCTGGCCCGGCCGCGCAGGGAGCCCAGGTCTGTGGAACCCAGTGGTGCTCAACAGGACCCGGGAGGGACCAGGGGATGGGGAGAGAGAAGCTGAGGTGCAGGGAGCATGCGCCAAGCCACTGAGGGGCAGGGGGTCCCTGGGAGCTCCACTCACCCGAGCCATCTGGAATGGCCCTGACGAAGGTGGGCAGCATCTTCACCGAGGCCGTGGGGTTGGTGTCCCTGGCCAGGCCTTTCTCCATCTCAGCCCGGAAGCGCGCCATGATGTCCAGCAGGGTGTCGTCCGAGAGCCGCAGGTGATACAGGAACCTGTCCACCTGGAACGGAGGCAGGCCGGAGTGCCCAGTGACCGCGACTGGCAGCGGGTGCCCTCCACCGAGGCTGGGCATGCCCAGACTCGCCAGAAAGCTGCACTCCTGACTCTAACATGCACTCCCAAAGGCTCCTTACCCGAGGCCCCCATCAGCTAGGGGACAAGGCAGGGAGTTGGGAGAACAGAGCTAAAGGTCGATGCAGGGCGGATCTGTTCCTCTGAAGGGGAAACCGAGGAAGACGTGACTCTCCGTTATTCTGATGGGACGGTGGGAGGAGAGTGAAGAATGAATCAGGGTTTCTACTTCCCATTCTCTCTCTCCACTGGAAACGACTAGCTATACCTTCAGTTGTGAGTTCCTAAGCCATTTCTTCCCCCTGGTCTTTTAAGATCAGGCCATGTAGACATGCAGGCCAGAGTGGTCTAAAATTTGCTAAGTAGCCCAGGCTGGACTCAAACTTGTGACCTTCCAGCCTCTGCCTCGTGGTTCTGATTACAGACACGTGTCAGCATGCCTGGATTAATATCCCAGTATGAGAACAATATATTGGCCAAGCTTGGTGGCTCATGCCTTTAATCCCAGCACTCAGGAGACAGAGGTAGGAGGATCGCGGTGAGTTCGAGGCCACCCTGAGACTACAGAGTGAATTCCAGGTCAGCCTTTGCTAGAATGAGACCCTACCTTGAAAAAAAAAAAAAAGTCTTGTGCAACCATGCCTGGTTCAAGCCTAATTTTAAAACATTTATTTATTTAATTGAAAGAGAAGCTGGGCATGGTGGTACACACCTTTAATTCCAGGTCAGCCTGGGCTAAAGTGGGACCCTACCATGAAAGAACAAAAAAAAGAAAGAAAGAAAAGAAAAGAAAGGAAGGAAGAAAGAAAGAAAGGGAGTGAATGTGAGTATAGGCACTCCAGGACCACTTGATGCTGCAAACAAACTCCAGTTGCATATGCCACCTCATGTATCTGGCTTTACATGGGTACTGGAAAATTGAAACCAGGCTAGCAGGCCTTTGCAAGAAAGTGCCTTTAACCACTTTCTTTAAAAAGTTATTATTTATTTATTTGAGAGAAAGAGGCAGAGAAGGAGAGAGAGAGAAAGAGAAAGAGAGGGAAAGAATGGGTGTGCCAGGGCATCCAGCCACTGCAAACGAACTCCAGATGCATGTGCCACCTTGTGCATCTGGCTTACGTAGGTCCTGGGGAGTTGAACCAAGGTTCTATGGCTTTGCAGGCAAACGCCTTAATCGCTAAGCCATCTCTCCAGCCTCTTTTGTTTTTTAACTTAGCCTTGTTGTTTATTTATTTGCAAGCAGATAGAGAGAGAGATACTGAAAGAGAAGAATTGAATTTGGGTTGTTAGGCTTTGCGGGCAAGCATCTTAACTGCTGATCCATCTCTCTAGCTCCTCTTTTTTCCTCTTTTTCGAGACAGGATCACCGATTCCTCAGATTGGCCTGCAGCTCACATGCTTGCTTCCTCCCTGCCGATGTGACGAGAGGAGATGCTGGCTGACTGCTCTGCCTGCCATGCTCTGCCTGCCATGCTATTCCTGCCATGCTATTCCTGCCATGCTGAGATTCCCCTGAAAGTGTGAGCTGAAATAAACCCTTTCCTTCCATGAGCTGCTGCCGCTGGCCAGGTGTTTTGTTCCAGCAAGGAGAAGGTCACTGCTACAGAAAGTTCTCACCGGGAGTCACGGATAACCTTGAACTTTGTATCCTTCTGCCTACACCTCCCAAGTGCTGGCATTCAGGCCCTCATCATCACACGTAAATCACGCTAGCAATTGAACTCAGGGCTGTGTGCATGCTAAGCAGGCAGGCATGCTACCCACGGAGCCACATCTCAAATCCCTGGAAGTTTTTTTTTTTTTTTTTTTTCGAGGTAGAGTCTAACTCTAGCCCAGGCCTACCTGGAAGTCACTGTGTAGTCTCAGGGTGGCCTCGAACTCATGGCCATCCTCCTACCTCTGCCTCCCGAGTGCTGGGATTAAAGGTATGCACCACCACGCCTAGCATGAAGTCTAATTTTTGCAGTCATGTCAAAACTGGGGCATAGTAGCATATGGCTGTAACCCCAGCACTTGTGAGGTGGTGGCAGGAGGAACAGAAGCTCAAGGTCATCTCAGTTACATAGGGAGTTTGAGACCATCCCAGACTATATGAGACCCTGTAACAAAAAAGAGGAAGGGCCAGGTGTGGTGACGCACACCTTTAATCCCAGCACTCGGGAGGCAGAGGTAGGAGGTTCGCTGTGAATTCGAGGCCACCCTGAGACTACATTGTGACTTCCAGGTCAGCCTGGGCCAGAATGAGACCCTACGTCAGAAAAAAAACAAAACAAAGAAAAAAAGGGGGGGGAAGGGCTTGTCAAATTTCTCTTGGAAATGAAAGAGGATGTCACTTAAATAAACAGGGACTGGGACTGGAGAGATGGCTCAGCCGTTGAAGGCGCTTGTGTGTAAATAATAAGCAAAGGACCACTGTCTCAAAGGAGGAAAGTTACAAAAGGAATATAAGTCACTGTGACGTGTTCGGTCCACCTGGTGGTGACACGTCACATTAGGAATGCAGAAAGGCTGCTGGGCCCCTGCATTCCCGGGACGGCTTGTGGAGGGTAGGCTGGAAGAACGATCCACCTTCCAAACCCAGCCAGGTCACGAGGCCAGCGGATGCCAGGCCCACTCCTCAAGGGAGAACACTGCATGCCTTGTGAGTCACACGACATGTGCTGCGGAGCACAGAGCGTTTTCCTGTACGTCGCCTTATCAAATCTCCTTAACAGCCTTTTGAGGTGACCAAATAAGGCCACAGTTACTGTCCCTAGCTGAGAAATGAGGAAGATACGGCTCAGAGCCACTGAGTAGCATTAAGAGAACACCGCTGGCGCTGTATAATGCGAGGAACCTGAGCCATCATGCCACAGCCTGTCTTTGGCTCACAACTCTGTGTGGGATCCACGTGCCCATCAGATAGACTAGACTCAAGGTGTCCCAGGACAGGTGCCAGCCTTCAGCCAAACCTCAGAAGACGGGAGGACCCAATCCAGAGGCCTAAGACACTGAAACAGCCCCATGACTCTGGGGACAAGAGAGAGTCCAGAAAACCATTAGAGTAGTCCACAACAATAAAAGGACAATTGAGCTTTCAGCTCACTTGGGAAGATAAAATGTAACCAGGTCATGCTTCATTAGAGCTCAGACTGCATGACTAATTGGTTGGCACAACCACACACAAATGGAGAAAACTGGATGGGAAGGACGTGACCCAAGTAATTGGGATACAACAAAGGGGAATGCCCTACGTGGGAAGTAAACTTGAGCCTTTATTGTCATGTCAAAGCCCCCAGACAGTCCCCGGAACCTAACGATCACTGTTGGTTGGCCTGAGCGGATGGGGCTTCTCCACATGTCCATGTACTGCCATCCTGAGTAAGTCACTGTTTTTCAGACGCTTCTGGGTCACATGTGAGCTACAGTCTAACAGCCATTCAGCACCTTGGGTAACTGCTGATCTTTCCGTGAGCTTAAGCTATGGCACAAAGAATGTCAGCTTAGCAGTTTCTTGTTTATTCCTTGTATCTTCCTAGAACAGTGACTAGAAGGAACATATGTTGGAGCAAAACAAAACAAAATAAAATAAATAAGTCAGGTGTGATGGCTACGCTTTTAATCCCAGCACTGGGGAGGCAGAGGTAGGAGGATCACTGTGAGTTCAAGGCCAGCCTGAGACTACATAGTAAATTCCAGGTCAGCTTGGGCTAGAACAAGACACTACCTTGGGAAAAAAAAAAAAAAAAAAGCAAAGAAAAAAAATGCCTTTTTTTAAAATCCCAAACAGGGCATGGGTGAACAGGGACACATGTCCCAGGAATTATGGGAGAGAACTTGAGTGGCAGAAGCCCAAGCCCACTTCTGGAGGGACTCACAAACTGAAATGGGACAGGAAGGCCAACGGGCTTTAAATTAGAAAGAGTTAACAATCCGGGCGTGGTGGCGCACGTCTTTAATCCTAGCACTTGAGAGGCAGAGGTAGGAGGATCGCTGTGAGTTCAAGGCCACCCTCAGACTACAGAGTGAATTCCAGGTAAGCCTGGGCTAGAGTCAAGACTCTACCCCAGGGGGGGGGGAGAAAAAAAAAAGAGTAAATGAAGGGGCTGGGGAGAAGTCTCAGCACTTAAAGCTGGGTGTTTGCTTGCAAAGCCTGCCAGGCTGCTTTCAATTCCCCAGTACCCACATAAAGCCAGATGCACAAAGTGGTCCATGCACCTGGAGTTCATTTGCAAGAAGCCCTGCTGTGTGCCCATTCTCTCTCTCTCCTCTCCTTCTCTCTCTCTCCCTCTCATCACTCTCTCTCTCATAAATAAATAAAATATTAAAACAAGAAAAAGTAAATGAAGAGCTGGAGAGACGGCTTAGCAGTTAAAGCAGTTGCCTGCAAAGCCTAAGACCCAGGTTCAATTCTCCAGGACCCACGTAAGCCAGATGCACAATGTGGCACATGCATCTGGAGTTTGTTTGCAGTGGCTAGAGGCCCTGGCAAGCCCATTTTCTCCCTCCCTCTCTCTCTCTCTCTCTCTCTCTCTCTCTCTCTCTCATAAATAAATAAATATAAATAAATCTTTAAAAAAAGAGAAAGTAAATGAAAAAACTTGAAACTCAAGACTATCCAACTACAGAAAGAAGGAACCCAAAGGAGCTGCAGTGACCACTCAGTCCAAAGTTCTCATACTATGCATTGAGTCATAAAGCCGTTCCACACTTTGACCTCCAGAGCTCACTGCCAGGAACCCGTTCTCAGGAGATGGTCTGCGGCGTGGAGAGCGGCAGGTGCATACCACTGCTTACTGCAGTGCTGCTCTTCTCCACTGAACGAGTTTGCCTTTTTAGGACGGGTTCAATCAGTACTTTTTATTTCTTTTTGAGGACAGAATTTGAACATTTTGATTTATGTATAGCAATGTTATTATTGGTTTTTTTTTTTTTCCAAGGTAGGGTCTCACTCTAGTCCAGGCTGACCTGGAATTCACTATGTAGTCTCAGGGTGGCCTGGAGTTCACAGTGATCCTCCTACCTCTGCCTCCGGAATGCTGGGATTAAAGGCGTGCGCCACCACACCCGGCTGTATAGCAATGTTTTAATTGTTGAAAAGATGCCTCTGGGCTGGAGAGATGGTTTAATGGTGCTTGCTTGCAAAACCTGATGGTCCAGGTTCAATTCCCCAGTACCCAAGTATAGTCAGACAGACTCACAAAGTGGAAACTCACTCTTTCTCTCTGTGTCTGTCTCTCTTTCTCTCAAATAAGTAAATAAAAACATTTTTATTAGGGCTGGAGAGATGGCTTAGCAGTTAAGGTGTTTGCCTGTGAAGCCTAAGGACTCACATTTGACTCTCCAGGTCTCACTAATCCAGATGCACAGTGACGCAAGCATGCAAGGTCACACGTGTGTATGGGGGGGGGCACACATCTGGAGTTCAATTGTACTGGCTGGAGGCCCTGGCCAGCCAATTCTCTCTTTCTCTCTCACTCTCACTCTTCCATTAAAAAAAGGCAATCTGCTGGGTTTGCATAAAAAAAAAGTTTGCTGGGTGTGGTGGTGCACACCTTTAATCCAGCACTTGGGAGGCAGAGGTAGGAGGATTGCCAAGAGTTCAAGGCCACCCTGAAGCCACAGAGTGAATTCCAGGTTTGCCTGAGCTACAGTGAGACCCTGCCTCGAAAAACCAAAGAAAAATTTAAATTTTTTAAAAAATATTTTTATTTATTTATTTGAGAGAAAGAGAAAAAAAGAGACAGAGAGAGAGAGAGAATGGGCACACCAAGGCCTCTAGTCACTGCAAACGAACTCCAGATACATATGCCATCTTGTGCATCTGGCTTACATGGGTACTGGGGAATCAAACTTGGGTCTTTAGGCTTTGCAATCAAGTACCTTAACTGCTAAAGCATCTCTCCAGCCCCAGCCCAAACATTTTTTTTTGTTTGTTTGTTTTTGTTTTTTCAAGGTAGAGTCTCACTCTAGCTCGGGCTGACCTGGAGTTCACTATATAGTCTCAGGATGACCTCGAACTCATGGCAATCCTCCTACCTCTGCCTCCCAAGTGCTGGAATTAAAGGCATGTGCCAGCACACCCAGCTCCAAACATTTTTTAATATATTTTTATTTATTTATTTATTAGAGAGAGGGAGAGAATGGGCATGCCAGGGCCTCCAGCCACTGCAAATGAACTCCAGATGCACGTGCCCCCTTGTGCATCTGGCTTACATGGGTCCTGGAGAGTTGAACTGGGATCCTTTGGCTTTGCAGGCAAACGCTTTAAGCACTAAGCCATCTCTCCAGCCCCCCCCCCCTTTCTTTAAAAAATACATTTTATTCAAACATTTTTTTTAAATAAAGAGAAAATAATGTTTCTGAAAGTACCCAAATGGAGGCTGGTCTGGGTTCAATTCTTCAGATACCTGCATAAAGCTGGGTAGGTGTTCATTTGCAGCAGCCAAACACCCTGGCATGCCCCAACCCAGCCCACACAAACAAATAAGTTTTCAAAAAGAAAGTATCCAAATTACCAACAAAAAGAGGAATGGTAGGGTTGGAGAGATGTCTTAGCAGTTAAGCGCTTGCCTGTGAAGCCTAAGGGCCCCGGTTCGAGGCTCGATTCCTCAGGACCCACGTTAGCCAGATGCACAAGGGGGCCCACGTCTGGAGTTCGTTTGTAGTGGCTGGAGGCTCTGGTGCACCCATTCTCTCTCTATATATATATCTGCCCCCCCCCCTCTCTCTGTCGCTCTCAAATAAATAAATAAATAAAAATTTTTAAAAAAGAGGAATGGTAAGCAAATGATGGCACATCTATCTAGTTGAAGGAGAGGAAGACTTAAGTGAGGAGCAGGAAGACAGTGAAGAGACCCACATAGGTGGTTACAGCATAGGTAGTTACATCAGAAGTCAGGGGGGTGGAGCCTTTAATCCCAGCACTCGGGAGGCAGAGGTAGGAGGATTGCTGTGAGTTCGAGGCCACCCTGACACTACATAGTGAATTCCAGGTCAGCCTGGGCTAGAGGGAAACCTTACCTCGAAAAACCAAAAAAAAAAAACAAAAAGCCAGGGAGGTGGGATACGGAGCCATGACAGACAGCACAGTGGCAGTGTCACCACGAACGCAAGCACCGTGGAAGAAATGAGAAGTGCCACAGAACTGTCCCCACAGCACATGTGACAGCTAAGTTAAAGGGGACAGTAAAGTTAACATTTCCACTTCGTTGTACTGTTGACTTAATGAGCTGGAAAAAAAAAAAAAAACATTGAAAACCTAACCTATCCTGTTCTTATGAATGAACAGTCGATGGGTCAGTGACCAGGCCAGGCCTAGTGTTATCAATAGATCAAATAAGTCAATATTGGAAAATTGGAAACAAAGCTGTCTCAAATGTCGATATGAGATTTTAAAACATTCATCAAGGCTATAAATGTTAATCCTCGCAGGCCAGTGTAGCTCAGGAATACAAACTTTTAAACACCTGACTACGGAAGAGAGAACAGGCTGGATGTGGTGGCGCACGCCTTTAATCCCAGCACTCCGGAGGCAGAGGTAGGAGGATTGCCGTGAGTTTGAGGCCACCCTGAGAATACATAGTGAATTTCAGGTCAGTCTGGGCTAGAGTGAGACCCTACCAAAAAAAAAAGAAAGAAAAAGAAAAATATATTTTATTTATTCATTGAGAGAGAGAGAGAGAGGTGCAGATAGAGGGAGAGAATGGCATGTCAGGGCCTCCAGCCACTGCAAAGGAACTCCAGACAACGCATGTGCCACCTTGTGTGTTTGCATCATTTTGTGCATTTGGCTTACATGGGACTTGGAGAGTTGAACATGGGTCCTTAGGCTTTACAGGTAAGTGCCTTAACCACTAAGCCATCTCTCTAGCCCTTCTTTAAGCTTTTTAAAGACTTTCTCTTCATCCTATATGTGCCAGGAGATCCTAACTGAAAGTCAAGGCTTGGAATAGTAACACAATGCCCAGGTATATATGGAAGATTCACTATTGCTTACCCATTGGGATTTTTACTGGCTTTGGCTCCCAGTATCTTTTCCAATAGGATTTCTTAAGTTCCTCCTTTTTTCTTTCCAGTGCTGGGAAATCAAACCCAGGACCTTAGACAAGTGCTCTACGTGTGAGCTACCCCCACCTCAAAATCCTCCCACCTCCACTTACTTACTTATTTTTGCAAGGAGAGAGAGAGAGAATGGGCATGCCAGAGCCTCTAGCCACTGCAGATGAACTCCAGATGCATTTGCCACTTTGTGCATCTGGCTTTACATGGGTGCTGGGGATTCAAACCCAGGTTGTTTACGGCTTTGCATGCAAGTGCCTTAACCACTGGACCATTTCTCCAGCCCCACTTTTTTTTTATTGGGGATACAGTCTCATATAGTTCAGACTGTCCTCAAACTCAAATTCTCCACACAGCTAAGGACGACCTTGGACTCCTGATCTTCCTGCCTCCACCTCCCAAGTGCTGGATTAGAAGCATGTACCACCATGTCCAGTGCTAAGTCCCTGTTTTAAAAAAATATTTTATTTTATTTTATTTATTTGAGAGAGAGAGAGAAGAAAGAGAGAGAGAGAATGGTCACACCAGCGCCTTCAGTTACTGCAAACAAACTCCAGATGGGTGCGTCCCCTTGTGCATCTGGTTTACATGGGTCCTGGGGAATCAAACCTGGGTCCTTTGGCTTTGCAGTCATGTGCCTTAACTGCTAAGCCACCTCTCCAACCCTCTAAGTCCCTTTTGATGAAGAGAGCGGGGTCAGTTGAGTGTGTCATTGAATGGGCCGGGCATCTCAGCTTTGGGGGGGGGGTCCTTACCTTCTTGATCTGATCCTCCTTCAGCTTGGAGAAGTAAAACGCCATCAAGTGTACGGCAAACATGTTCCCCAAGTTTGCTTTCTCCGAGACACGCAGTGTTTAGTCCCAGTCTCCAGGGTGCTGCCCGCTTCCAGAATGGGCCGGGAGCTACTTGCTGCGGACTAAATACCTCCAGCCGCCTGGTTCAATGATTAAACTGCGCCTGCCTCTGTCCCTCCCTCCGCGGCGCACTGAATTGGCCGCGGTGGAAGCTGCCGAGCCGAGCCGCCAGCAGGGAGGCCAGGAACTGGCGAGGGACCTGGCTCTGGCAGGACGGGGCGCCGCAAAACCCCGTTGCCAAGTGACGCCTCACGTGGGCCAGTGCTCCATGAAGCCACTCAGCCGGCGAAAATCTCCTGAGAAGTTGGGCACAGAACAAAGCCATCTTTCAACCCGTGTGGCTGCTCTGCAAAGAATTTCCAGTCCCAGGCTGTCCCCTTTTCTCCTCTACCTGGTAACATAACCCCATGACCCCCCCCCCCAGGCCCCCTAAAGCACCATCTGAAAGAGACTAAAGAGTGTCCCGGTCAGGGAGATTCCAAGAATGCTGAGGTAAATTCCTCCACTAGTGACAGGTCAGCTCTCTTAGCTGACAGCCTCTGGTTAATGAAAAACAATCAATAAAGGTTGTCTGTCCACAGTGCGAAGCCAGACAACCTTTATTTTACAGGTACTAACCCAGGAAACAAAATGTGTAAGAAAGAATGAACTGGAGCCTGGTGTGGAGGCACCCGCCTTTAATGCCAGCACTCGGGAGGGAGGCAGAGGTAGGAGGTTCACTGAGAGTTTGAGGCCACCCTGAGACTACACAGTGAATTTCAGGTCAGCCTGGGCTAGAGTGAGACCCAACCTGGAAAAAGCCAAAAAGGAAAAAAAAAAAAAAAGAAGAAGAAGAAGGAGGAGGAGGAGGAGGAGGAGAATTTAAGGAGGCTGGAGAGATGGCTTAGGGGTTCAGGTACTTGCCTGTAAAGCCAAAGGACCCAAGTTCAATTCCCCAGGACCTACGTAAGCCAGATGCACAAGGTGGCACGTTCATTTGCAATGGCTGGAGACCGGAGCGTGCCCATTATTTGTCTCTCTACCTCTTTCTTTCTCTCCTTCTCTTTCTCTCAAATAAATAAATAAAATACATATCATATATAATTGGTTTTTGGAGGTAGGGTCTCACCCTAGCTCAGGCTGACCTGGAATTCACTATGTAGTCTCAGGGTAGCCTCAAACTCACAGCAATTCTCTTACCTCTGCCTCCCAAGAGCTGGGATTAAAGGCATGGACCACCACGGCTGGCCAAAAACAATTTTTTTAGTATTTTATTTATTTATTTATTTGAGAGAGAGGGTGGGAGAGAGAGAATGAAAGAGGCAGATAGAGAGAATGGGTGCACCAGCGCCTCCAGCCACTGCAAATGAACTCCAGATGCATGCGCCACCTTGGGCATCTGGCTTACGTGGGTACTGGGGAATTGAACATGGATCTATTGGCTTTACAGGCAAGTGCCTTAACCGCTAAGCCATCTCTCCAGCCTGCGAAAAACAATTTTTTAAATATTTTATTTGTTTATTTATTTGAGAGAGAGAGAGATTGGCCAATAGAGAGAGAGAGAGAATGAGTGCACCAGGGCCTCCAGCCACTGCAAATGAACTCCAGATACATGCGCCTCCTTGTGCATCTGGCTTACATGGGTCCTGGGGAATCAAACCTGGGTCCTTAGGCTTCGCAGGCAAACACCTTAACCGCTAAGCCATCTCTCCAGCCTGCAAAAAACACAAATTTTAAAGCTGGAGAGTAATTGAGGAAGACACCCAATATCAATCTCTGGCCTCCACACATAAGTGCATCCACAGACATGCACACATACAAGCACAATACACACACACACACACACACATGCAAATTTTAGCTAGTATTTTACAGTGGAAAAAAAGGGCTTCCTGAAAGAAATTCCTGATTCCCATCTCCCAAACACTAATCAAATGCTCTGTAAAATTAACAACTGATTAGAAGGTCCGCTTGTCACCCAAGTGTTTCTCGCTCCGAACCAGCCCCGTTCTACTGCCATCCTGGTCAGCTGCACAGTCTTGTTAAAACAATGATTGAAGGGGCTGGAGAGATGGTTAAGTGCTTGCCTGCAAAGCCAAGGATCCAGGTTCAATTCCCCAGTACCCATATAGAGCCAGATGTACAAGGTGGCACATGCGTCTAGAGTTCATTTGCAGTGGCTAGAGACCCTGGCACACCCATTATCTCCCTCTCTCTTTCTGCCTCCTTCTCTCTCTCTCTCTCTCTTAAATAAATAAACATACAACGACTGAAGGATGTCACAGGCCTTCAACAGCTGCCTCTTCAGAAACCAGTGGAAGTCTGGATGGGAGACAGGGTCTAAAAACACTTGATTAAAATGACTTTCAAGCCAGCTGTGGGGGCGCACGCCTTTAATCCCAGCACTCAGGAGGCAGAGGTAGGAGGATGGCAGTGAGTTCGAGGCTTCCCTGAGACCACATAGTGAATTCCAGATCAGCCTGGGCTAGAACCTGAAGGTACAGACCCTACCTAAACACAAAAACAAAACAATAACAAAAAATGGCTTTCAGATACTTTCCTCAGATGACACTGGGCGTGCTCAAAGCTTCCTCAATAAAGAAATCCTGTTCAGTCAATTTACCCCAAACAATGACTTTTAACTCCTTCACTTATCGTGCAAGTGAACAAAAGGTTGACCTTTCTCTTCATCCTGGTTCTACAAACATGAGAACTGTTGGAGTTCAGAAACAGGCTCTGTGCTTCCCCCGGCACCAGCTGACAGTATGCTATCCCGGGCCGGTGGCCTATCTGTGAATAATCATGTCAGTCTTAATTCCTCCACTCAGTGCATACGGCACTATGTTGGTTGACTCATCCCAGCCACGAGGCAACAGTGGCCAGTGGGCAGAGGGGAAGAAAGCCATAACCAAAGGTCTCCGCAGTCTCCGGTTGTTCGTGTGAGTCAGACAGGCAGTGTTCGGAAGTTCAGCTGGGTAGATGGCACCAGACGCCTTCCTTATGTTACACTGTGCCACCTTTCACCTACTCACATCAGCATCAACCTTCCAGGTGTGTGAGGTGGCTGACTGGTCACCTGACTAATTCAAGAAGTTTAATGATTATTGAAGATTATCACATGCAGATTCATCTGGCCCAGCCTCCCCACCTTGTAGAACCAAGATAAAATAATTAGGTTAGTTTGCCGTCCTCCACTGATTATCCCCACCCAAGATATTTCATCCTTACTAAGGCGTTTATGTAGCTAGTCACAAATAGCTGGGAATAAGTCTTATGAACATGGGTTTGGCTTAAGAATACTGGACAAGGTTGTCACTGACCAATGAGGCTTTAGTTAAAGTGTATGACCCATTTGGAATAGTTTTTCCATGTATGTGGGGAAACTCTACACCCAGCTCCATTTCCACATAGCTCCATTTTATTTTATACTTATTTATTAATCTAAGAGAGAGACAGACACACAGAAAGAGACAGAGAGAATGGGTGCACCAGGGCCTCCAGCCACTGCAAATGAACTCCAGACATATGCACCACCTTGTGCATCTAGCTTACGTGGGTCCTAGGGAATCAAACTTGGGTCGTTTGGCTTTCCAGGCAAGTGACTTAACTGCTAAGCCATCCCTCCAGCTCCTATTTTATGTTTTAAATACTTTATTTATTTGAGAGAGAGAGAGAGAGAAAGAAAGAATGGATGCAGCAGTTCCTCCTGCCGCTGCAAACCCACACCAGATGTATGCTCCATGCTGTGTGTATCTGACTTTATGTGGGTGCTGGGGAATCAAACCTGGGTTGGCAGGCTTTGCAAGCAAGTGCCTTTAACTACTAAACCATATGCCCACCCCCAACCCCAGAGCTCCGTTTTAATCATCATGGTCACTTAGCCAGACCCAAAGTAATAATATCTGTTTTCCTTTAAGTACAGAGCCTGATAGGAGGACCAGGAAATCCAATAAAAATTTCCTGTTTATTTAGCACACACTTATGTTTAGCAAACACTTAAATGGTGCTGTCGAGGCGCTTTACAGAATTAATCCCCAGAGCAGCTGTCACTCTGCACGTTTATACATGGAGAAGCCGAATCCCAGAGGCCCACTGGTACTTGGTGGAATACAGATTTGATTGCCAGCAGTCTGTCTGGAGCCTGCGCTTAACCAGTGTGAGGCCTGGATCTCCTTAGCCTGAGGCAGAGCACAGGGAAGTCAGAGGGCCTGGCTGGAAAGGCAGCCAACAGCCCTGGGGAGCACCTTTTAAGCACACAGGCCCTGGGCCCTGTCTTCACTCAAGGTGAGGGCCAAGTTCATAACTGCGAAGAGTCCACAGAGCCACCTCAGAAGGGAAATCTGTGAGACCACACAAAAGAAGACACACTTTTTTAAAAAAGCATCGCCTGAATCTAAGCCTTCAAAAAGTTAGGGACCCTTCCTAAAATTCCTATTTCATCTCATCCTACATGTCTCTTAGCATAAGAAAATGTATATAGCTCTTCTCATCCATTGAGTAAAATACAACCATAAACCATTAAAAGGCACCAGTTCCATTTGCAAGATTATGGAAACAGTTCCACTTCCTATTAATAAACAACAGATCTTTAAAAAAAAAAAATTGTAGCCAGGCGTGGTGGCACACGCCTTTAATCCCAGCACTCAGGAGGCAGAGAGGTAGGAGGATCGCTGAGAGTTTGAGGCCACCCTGAGACTACACAGTGAATTTCAGGTCAGCCTGAGCTAGAGTGAGACCCTACCTCAAAAAAAAAAAAGAAAGAAAAAGAAAAAAATTATTTATTAATTTGAGAGAGAGAGAGAGAGAACGGCCACACCAGGGCCTCTAGCCACTGCTAACGAATTTCAGACACATGTGCTTTATATGGGTCTGGGGAATAGAACTCGGGTCGTTTGGCTTTGTTGGCCTTAACTGCTAAGCCATCTCTCCAAGCCAAAATAACAGATCTTGAACTCTGTGCTGTGTTCATTTTAATGGTAAGTCCAAGGTTGCCCATATCAGCCTGATTCACTGATACTCAACTTGCTGCAAAAGAATGAGAATGTGAGAAAGCCGGGCATGGGGGCTCACGCCTTTAATCCCTGCACTCGGGAGGCAGAGGTAGGCGATCCCTTGAGTTCGAGGTCACCCTGAGACTATATAGTGAATTCCAGATCAGCCTGGGCTAGAGCAAGACCCTACCTCGAAAAAAACAAAACAAAAGAAAAAAAAAAAAAAAGAATGAGAATATGAGAGCAAATGGCCACAGAGAAAATAAATGTAGAAACTTCCAGACTCAGAGTAAAGTAACTATAGCATGTCCATGGGAGCAATCACAGTGAAACCGAAATGTCAACTTCAGCAACGTTCCAAACACTGCTACTAATCATTTTATGTTTATTGCTCACCTAGAGAAGACAAGGAATGCTTAGGAAGAAATTATGATGCAACCATTTTTTTATTTGTAGTTTTGTTTATTTTTATTTATTTATTTGAGAGCGACAGACAGACAGAGAGAAAAAGAAGCAGATAGGTCGAGAGAGAATGGGCGTGCCAGGGTCTCCAGCCACCGCAAATGAACTCTAGACACATGTGCTCCCTTGTGTATCTGGCTTACGTGGGTCCTGGGGAATCGAACCAGGGTCCTCTGGCTTTGCAGGCTAACACTTTAACCACTAAGCCATCTCTCCAGCCCTGCAGAAGATAACTTCTAAAAGCAAGCAAGACTTCTGGTTAGACATGACATAAACCTATGAGGCGAGGGTAGTGAAATGAAACAGTGATCGTACAAGATCATAAAAGAATGGGCTGGGGAGATGGCTCGGTGAATTAAGGTGCTTGATTGCAAAGCTTGCTGGCCCATGTTCAATTCCTCAGAACCCATGTAACAAAATGGCACATGCATCTGGAGTTTGTTTGCAGTGGCAAGAAGCTCTGGTGCACCCATTCACTGTCTCTCTCTGTTTGCAAATAAATAAAGCACAGGATTGTAAAGTACTTTTGGAAATAGCTGATAGAAGGGCTGGGGAGATGGCTCAGCAGTTAGAGGTACTTGCTTATAAAGCCTGCATGTCTAGGGTTCAATTCCCCAGTACCCATATAATGTCAGATACATGTCTAGAGCTCCTTTGCAATGACAAAGAAAGGCCCTGGGGCACCAATTCTCTCTTCTCTCTCTACTTCATATAAATTTAAAAAAAAATTTTTTTTTAAAGAAAGCTAGCTGGGCTTGGTAGCCCACTCCTTTAATCCCAGCACTGGGGAGGCAGAGGTAAGAGGATCACTGTGAGCTCAAGGCCAGCCTAAGATTACATAGTGAATGCCAAGTCAGCCTGGCTACAGTGTGACCCTACCATGAAAAACCAAATAAAAAAATTTTCTAGTATGGTGACACACACCTTTAATTCCAGCATACAGGAGTCAGAGGTAGGAGGATTGCCATGAGTTTGAGGCCACCCTGAGACTCCATAGTGAATTCCAGGTCAGCCTGAACTAGAGTGAAACCCTACCTCCAAAAACAAACAAACAAACAAAAAAATCAGACAAATCCCAATTGAGGGATTCCATCCGTTATTTATTTATTTTTATTTTTATTTGGTAGTGCTAGGGATTGAACCCAGGGCCCCACACATGCTTGGTGAGTGCTCTGCCCCTGTGCGACTTCCCAGCCTTGAGGGACATTCTTATAAAATATATGACTCAAAATGCTTGCTGTCATCTGGTTAAATGAATATATTATGCCCACCAAGCTACCCTCTAAGCAATTTTTAAAATTTTTTAAATGTTCATACCCATATATATTAATGCTACTCTCACTTTTGGTAGAGAACCTTCTCAAACCGGGCGTGGTGGCGCACGCCTTTAATCCCAGCACTCGGGAGACAGAGGTAGGAGGATCGCTGTGAGGTCAAGGCCACCCTGAGACTACAGAGTGAATTCCAGGTCAGCCTGAGTTAGAGTGAAAAACCAAAAAAAGAGAACCTTCTCTTTTCAGATGGCAGTGACCTTGGGTTGCCTCAGAAGGCACCATGGTGCTGAGAAGAAGTGACAGAGGAGTGCTCAGCACTGCAATATCTCAATCACACCTTCCAAGGCTCAGCGTCCACTGCAGAAGAGGTGGTGGAAAGAATGTAAGAGCCAAAGGAAGGGTAGGACTCCTTACAACGTGCTCCTCCCAGACACAAAATGGCCTGGATATCCATGACCTCACAGTGCCCGACAATACCTACACAAGACCATTATAATAGGAGGAAAAGATCATGACATCAATGTAGAAGAGAGACTGATTGGAAAGAAGAAAGGATTCAATGGAGGGTGGGTCTGAGAGGGGAAATGGGAGCAGAGGAGGGAATTATCGTGGCTTATTGTTTATACTTACGGAAGCTATCAATAAAAAGTTTTAAAAATATGACTCAAAGCTGTCAAAGTGATCAAGAGCAAGGGCAGGATGAAACGCTGTCCTGAGTCAGGCTGCAGCTAGGTGACAGAGCTCTTGTCTAGCACAAAGCCTTGTGTGGAATCCCCAGTCCTGCATAGATTTACTGAGCACACTATAGTATACTGAGTAACTACAGTACTTTCTTCCCTAGTAGTGCGAAAACTAAGGTTTAAAAAAGCAAGTTGTGGGCTGGGGAGATGGTTTAGCGGTTAAGGCACTTGCCTATAAAGCCAAAAGAGCTAGCTTCGATTTCCCAGGACCCACGTAAGCCAGATGCACAAGGTGGCGCATGTGTCTGGAGTTCGTTTGCAGTGGCTGGAGGACCTGGCATGCCCATTCTCTGTCTCTCTGTCTCAAATAAATAAATAAAATCAAAAAAGGGTCTGGATCTGCTTCTCTTTTTCAGATAGATGTAGATCCTAAGGAGAGAGCCACCCTATCATACCTCAAAAGGGCCCTGGCTGAAACTAAGAAAAATTGGAGAAACAAGCAAGGGGGCTGTTTTCCTGATGAACCGGATACCAGCACAAGGGGGAAGGAGATCAGCACAGAGAAAAATCAACTCGTACCAAATCAGAGAGCCAGAGCCTCAGAGGCCCCCAACACCTCATCACTGAAGCAGACCAAAAATGAACCCAACATGGCTCAGGGAAATTTTGCGGAAGAGGGGGCAGAAAGAATGTCAGAGCCACATGTTGGGTCATGATATGCAGAGACATTTAGCTTACCCATAACTGTGGGCTAACTCCACAATGCATGACCCGTATACCTCAACAAGGAGGGGCCAAGGGGAGGGGGTAGGTCACGGATGAGCCTAATAATGGTACCAAACTGACTGTATTTGCTGAATACAAAACTAACTAATAAAGGAAAAAAAAAAAAAGGGTCTGGGCGTGGTGGCGCACACCTTGAATCCCAGCACTCGGGACATAGAGGTAGGAGGATCACCGTGTGAGTTCGAGTCCACCCTGAGATTACATAGTGAATTCCAGGTCAGCCTAGGCTAGAGCGAGACCCTACCTCAAAATAATAATAATAATTGTTATTCATTATTATTTTTAAAAAGCAAGTTGTTAGAAAAGAGTTTTTAAAAGTTTAAAGAGGAAGGCAGGGCTTAAAGAACATGTGGAGACTGGAGACAGAAGTCAGTTGGTGGAGAGCTTGCCTAGCATGCACAAGCCCCAGGTCTGATCCCCAGCCTCATAAACAGGCAGGGTGATGGACGTCTGTAAGCCTAGTAGAGGCAGGAGGACCAGGAGTTTACAGTCAGCCGGGCGTGGTGGCACACTCCTTTAATCCCAGCACTCGGGACGCAGAGGTAGGAGGATCACTGTGAGTTTGAGGCCACCCTGAGACTACATAGTGAATTCCAGGTCAGCCTGAGCTAGAGTGACACCCTACCTCAGAAAACAAACAAAAAAATGAGTTTACAGTCATCTTTGGCTACATAGTGAGTTTGAAGCCAGCATGAGACCCTGTCTTAAACAAACAAATAAATGTGAAAATATCTGAGTTGTAACATTACCAAGATTTAATTAATAGGAGACAGAATTGGTACTTCAGCGGGAAGTCATTTACATAAACTGGTAGATATGAGGTCACTGTGGACAAGGTAGGAACAAAACCACTGTACAGAATTCAGATGGTCACGAATGGAGTTTGTTTTGTATCCTCTCAGGGTAGACTCTCTCCTCCCAACAGAAAGCCATCACTTTTTAAACATATATTTTTAGCCGGGCATGGTGGCGCACGCCTTTAATCCCAGCACTTGGGAGGCAGAGGTAGGAAGATCACTGTGAGTTCAAGGCCACCCTGAGAATACATAGTGATTTCCAGGTCAGCCATAGCTAGAGTGAGACCCTACCTCAAAAAACCAAAAAAAACAAAAATATATATATATATATATATATATATATATATAACATATTTTATTATATATATATATTTTTTTTAATTTATAAGCAGAGAGAGAGGGGAGAAAGACAGAATGGACACGTGCCCTCTCACCTCTGCAAACAAACTTCAAATATACGGCGCCACTTTGTGCACCTGGCTTTACATGGGTACTGGAGAATCAAACCCAGGCCATCAGGCTTTGCATGTAAGTGCCATTAACGGCTGAGCCATCTCTCTAACCCCAGAAAGACACCAATTTTGTGGAGTTCACTATGTGGTCTCAGGCTGGCCTCGAACTCACAGTGCTGGATAACCACGGCCCGCCCAGGTTTGTGTTCCAAGGCTTTGAAAGAGGAGCGGAGGGGTGCCTTTGCATGGTTTGTTCCCTAGTTTCTCGGCAAGCTGCATGACATGCTTGTCTGTTTGCATTAGACACAGAATGACTGCTTTATAATCATACACGATTCTGAGTGCAAGAGACTGATGGTTTGTGCTGACAGTCTTGCATGTCTGAGTCACAGTAAGTCATTTTACAAAAGACCAGTGCCATTCTGTAGGTTTCCACTCTTCCACAGACATAATATGCAAAGGATTAATCACATTTTTAAAAAATTCCCCAGGTTAGCCAGGTGTGGTGGCACACCTGTAACCCCAGCGCTCAGGAAGCTGAGATAGGAACATCACTATGCAAGGCCACTGAGCTACAGAGTAAGTTCCAGGTCAGCCTGGGCTGGAGTGAGACCCTGCCTCAAAAACACCAAAACCAAACAAACAGAATTCCTCTGGTCTGCAGAAAGAGCAGAGTCCAATATGTGAGCCTCAGTCCACACTTCCTGTGGACATTCTGCTGAACCACAATAATTCAAAAAGGGCTTTCAGGGAGGGTCTCAAAGCCTATTAGAATACTGCAAGGGCCCGGCATGGTGGCACACACCATTAATCCTAACACTTGGGAGGCTAAGGTAGTAGTAGGATTGTGAATTCAAAGCCAGCCTGGGCAAGAATAAGATTGACCACAAAAAAAAAAAAAAAAAAAAAAAGCCAGTGTGGTGGCACACACCTTTAATCCCAGCACTCGGGAGGCTGAGGTAGGGGAATTGCTGTGAGTTCGAGGCCACCCTGAGACCGCGTAGTGAATTCCAGGTCAGCCTGGGCTAGAGCGAAACCTTATCTGGAAATACAAAAAAAAAAAAAAAAGAACAAAGGAAGGAAAGGATGAATAGATGGAGAGAGGGAGGGAAGGAATTGCAAGGGAAAATAAAAAAGTGCTGTCTTACCATCACAATAGGAGGAAAAGATGGTGACATCAAAATAAGAGACTGATTGAGAGGGGGAGGGGATATGATGGAGAGTTTCAAAGCAGAAAGTGGGGGGGGGAGGGCATTACCATGGAATATTTTTTATAATCATGTAAGTTGTTAATACAGATAAATAAATACATAAAAAAGCGCTGTCTTAGAAAAGGCAGGAGCATAACTATAACAAAATGCACACCTGGGAGTTAACAGAATCCACAAAAGGATAAGTGCATGTCACACTTTAGCAAAGAAGCTGGGTGACAATTTTTAAGCCTAGTGCAAAGATCTCTCCAGGGCCACTCCATGTATCGTTTTCTGTTTCATCCGCCAATGCCATCTTCAGTCTCCCTGCTTTACCACAGTGCCCGCCTGTCCCTGCAAAGGCCAGGGGAGAGGGCCAGGCGCACTGTTCGTAACGCTCTCCAGCGGAGCGCTCGGGCAGCCTTCACTTTGGACACCCTCGGCCCCCACCGCTCTTCTCTGAGGGTTTGTGAGCATTTAACTTGCTGGCGGGAAGAGTCCTGCCTAAGAGAATGGGAAGGGTTACAACAGTGTGTCTCATCACTGAGACAGGACGGGACCAAATCCATCATCTGTTTCAGTTCATGGGCAAGTTCTATGTCCCAGAGGAGAGCAAAGCAAATTCCAGAAGCTACAGCTAGCTGCCCAGCACATGATGAGACAGAAATATCTTGCCGGAGTCTCGCGGTTCCTTTACCCACTAGGAAGGGAGAAATGGTGCCTTTCTGCTACGAAGACCAAACTCTGAAGGATGGCTGTCATGTCAGCCGCATGAAGTGCTGGCTGACCGAACCACGAAAGAAAAGCTGAGAGAACCAAAGACTACCATGACCTATGTGGCTCTATGTCAAAGCAGGTTGGATGTCTCCTTTAGAGTCAGCCTTAGCCCAGCCGATGCTCGAGGGCTCAGTTCTCAGAAAGATCGGAGTCCACTCCCAGCTAGAACGCCGCAAAGCTCAGGCATGGCGACGAAGTACTCCTAGGGCCAGGCCTCCCCAGTGCCTCTGGGCACGACTGTCCACTACTCAAGAGGCAGGGACCAAGCTCAGGGAGGGCGAGGCCACACCGCCGTGGGGTTGAGAAAGGCTGAAGCATGGCTGTCTGACTCTACTGCTGACATCTTTAAACTTATTTTTTTGGTTTTTCAAGGTAGACTCTCGCTCTAGCCCAGGCTGACCTGGAATTCACTATGTAGTCTCAGGGTGGCCTCAAAATTAGTGATCCTCCACCTCTGCTTCCTGAGTGCTGGAATTAAAGGCATGCACCACCACATCCAGCTTCTTTTTCTCTTTAATTATTTATTTATTTGAGAGTAACAGACAGAAAGAGGCAGATAGAATGGGAGAATGGGCACGCCAGGGCCTCCAGACACTGCAAATGAACTCCAGACGCATGCGCCCCCTTGTGCATCTGGCTAACGTGGGTCCTGGGGAATTGAGCCTTGAACCAGGGAACTTAGGCTTCATAGGCAAGCGCTTAACCGCTAACCCATCTCTCCAGCCCCGGCTTCTTTTTACTTATTTGAGTGAGAAAGAGGGAGAGAGAGAGAGAGAATGGGCATGCCAGGGCCTCTAGCTGCTGCAAATGAACTCCAGATGCATGTGCCACCTTGTGCATCTGGCTTACATGGGTCCTGGGGAATCAAACCTGGGTCCATTGGCTTTGCAGACAAATGCCTTAACCGTTAAGCCACCCCTCCAGCCCCCCCCCCCTTTTTTTTCAAATGAGAGAATTGGTGCACCAGGGCCTCCAGCCACTACAACTGAACTCCAGTTGTGGGCACCACCTTGTGCACGAGTCACCTGTGCATCTGGCTCGTGTGGGATCTGGGGAGTCAAACATGGGTCCTTACTCTTAGCAGGCAAGCGTCTTAACCACTAAGCCATCTCTCCAGCCCCTTTAAGCTTCCTTTAGCAACATTCTTGTCAGGGTTTAAATCTCTGTTGGACAGAGAGGCCGCTCTGCATCAGACTGGCCTCTGAATAGGGACAAGCACCATTTAGGAGAGCTCACTGCTACCACTCCCACTCTCTTCCCTTGGTCGGCTTCTTCCACCAGTTATCTCTACACTCCTATCCCGTCACCTCACAAAGACCGAGGTCTACGCTGTGGACAGACACTGGTCCTGGCTCTCTTGGAGCTCTATGAGGGCAGGCTACAGTGAATTCAGCAGGGGTCTCCGGTAGTGAGTTTGCCAGACAGCAGCATGTGCGCTGGACAGAAGGCTCAGCAGTTGAGGTGCTGTCCTACAAAGCCTAATGACCCAGGTTCAGTACCTCAGTACTCACATACAGACAGATGCATAAAGTGGCACATGCAGCTGGAGTTTGTTCACAGCACCTAGAGACCCTGGCATGCCCGTTCTTTCTCTCTCTTCTCTCTCCTTGCAAATACATAAGTAAATAAAATATTTTTTAAAAGGTGAAAGCAATGTGTGCAAAGGAATTCTCTCCAGGACACCCTCAACAAGTGCCAGACATTTCCCTAAGCTGAACTGCTTCTTGTAGAGAGGTCCTCACAGTGCAGCCAGCGTACCAGGCCCAAGGAAAATCTCTGCAGCACTCTGGTGTTCTATAGCTATCAGAACGGGTAGGTTAAGTTACCCTCAGGAGTTTACTAAACATGCAGGATAGCTACAATACTTTTGCAGGAAGTGAATGAATGAGAGGAAGAGGATTTAAAATAGATTTTTAATTCCAAAATTAAAAAATCAAATCCTAATCAGAATTGGAGTCCTTCTTCTTTCTTCTTGTCCCGGCCTTTTCTTTGCCGTGCTCAGGACTCTGTGTCAGCCACTCCTTCTGGAGCTGCTTCAGCATGTCTGGGGTGAGGAGTCCTTGCTGCACCAGCCGGGAGGCAAGCGACAGCTCCCCGGGGCTGGAGCTCGGCTGCTGGGCACCTCGGGCCCCTGCACTTTTGGTACCACGTGTCCTTCTTGCCTGGCTCTTCGAGGTTCCTGACAAATATGGCTGGCTCCCTGGCAAGTTCTCCAGATTCAAAAGCTTACGTGTCTCAGAAGTCTTAATCAATTTGGTGATGTTGTGCACACCACCTTGGATGATGGCATCCAGTTCTTTCTGGAGTTCTCGAACAAGGTTGGTATCTGGAAACATATCCATGAACCGGTAGCTGGGAAAGACACACAGTGTTAATTATCCCAGCAGCTCTGAGCTCATTTCAGCAACACACTCACAAGTCGTGACTCTGAATACCTCCACGTGTCCTTTCACGCGTGAACCCTGTCCAGTGCCTTTTCCCAACCTTTCTCTGTGCTTTTAAAATATTTTTGTTTATTAACTATTTATTTGAGACAGGAGGAAGAGAAGCAGAGAGAAGAGAGAGAGAGAGAGAGAGAGAGGAGGGAGGGAGGGAGGGAGGGAGGGAGAATAGGTACGCCAGAGCCTTCAGCCACTGCAAATGCACTCCAGACACATGCGCCCCACCCTATGCCTCTGGCTCACATGGGTCCTGGGGAATCGAACCTGGGTCCTTTGGCAGCTTTAGCTACTGAGCCATCTCCCCAGCCCTCATTTGGCTATCATTATCATTATCACTATCATTTTTTTTTAATTTTCTTGGTTTTTCGAGGTAGGGTTTCACTCTAGCCCAGGGTGACCTAGAATTTACTATGTAGTCTCAGGGTGGCCTTAAACTCAAGGCAATCCTCCTACTTCTGCTTCCCGAGTGCTGGGAATAAAGCATGTACCACCACACCCAGCTTAATTTGCCTATCTTAATGAAAACCACAAGAACTTTTTTTTTTTTTTTGAATGGGTATAAAGCAGGATCAAGCATGTTTATGGAACACCTTGCAAATATGTGACTAGTTTGAAAGAGTAAAATTCCATCAGAAACCCTCTGAATTGTTCTATTACTTGGAAAAATGAAGGCATAGGGAGGAAAAAGTCTTATGGTACCTTAGCCATAGGTACAGATCAAAGACATCGTGGACAGCTTCGAGATCCATGAGGTCTTTAATATTCTTGGGTGGAAGTAAAGGCCATTTGATGTAGCGGCATAACCACGCACAGGTCAGGGGCTCATTCCTGCTGTACTGCCTGGCAAACTGAAATGAAGAAGAGAGTTGGTACAAGAATAGGAATCCCTGTAAGTGTGTAATTAGAAAGAAAAACAGCAAAATGTTCACTGTGCTTGTTTCAACGATAGTCTGGTTTCCTCCTGCCTGACATTTTTCTGTACTTGAAAAAAAAAAATTAATACTTTTTTTAAAAATAGTTTATTTATTTATTTAAGAGACAAAAAGATGGGGAGAAAGAGAGAAAGAGAATGGGCACACCAGGACCTCCAGCCACTGCAGACAAACTCCAGATGCATGTGACCTTGTGCATCTGGCTTACGTGGGTCCTGGAGAATTGAACCAGGATCTTTTGGCTTTGTAGGCAAACATCTTAACCACTAAGCCATCTCTCCAGTCTCCTTTTTAATTTTTATTCATTTCATTTATTTGAGAGAGAAAGAGACAGAGAGAGAAGGAGAAGAAGAAAGAGGTAGATAGAAAGAGAGAAAGGGCATGTCAGGGCCTTCAGCCCTGCAGACAAACTCCAGATGTATGCACAACCTTGTACATCTGACTTAATGTGGGTCCTGGGGAATCAAACCTGAGTCCTTGGCTTTGCAGGCAAGTGCCTTAATCACTAAGCCATCTCTCCAGCCTCATTTAATACTTTATAAAAAATGTGTTCGAAAAGAAAAAAAAAGAAACAGAAGATGTGTTTGTTTTTATTTGAGACAGAACCGTATGCAGCTCAGAGTAGCTTTTAACTCATTATATAGCTGAGGCAAGCCTTGAATTCCAGAACTTCCTGATTCCATCTCCTTATGCCACTATGACCAGCTTCAGATATTTTTGAAAAGTAAAACCGTGGTGCCAAGCCTGGTGGCACATACCTGTAATACCAGCACTTGAGAGGCAAAGGCAAGAAGACAGCAAGTTCAAGGACAGCTTAGCTAACAAAGAAAGATCCTATTTCAATTTTTGTTTTTGGTTTTTTCGAGGTAGGGTCTCATTCTAGCCCAGGCTGATCTGGAATTCACTATGTAGTCCCAGGCTGGCCTCAAACACACAGTGATCTCTCTACCTCTGCCTTCCAAGTGTTGGAATTAAAGGCATGCGCCACTATACTCAGCCCTACCTCAGTTTTTTTTTTAAAGGGGGTCAGAATATGGATGAGTAGCACAGTGCTGGCCTAGCAAGCAAAAGGCCCTAGGATTGAGCCGGACGTGGTGGCGCACGCCTTTAATCCCAGCACGTGGGAGGCAGAAGTAAGAGGATTGCCGTGAGTTTGAGACCACCCTGAGACTCCATAGTGAATTCCAGGTCAGCCTGGGCTAGAGTGAGACCCCACCTCAAAAAAAAAAAAAAAAAAAAAAAGTCCCTAGGTTCAAGCCTTGCTATGAAAAATTAAAAGGACATTTTCTTTTCTTTTCTTTTTCTTATCAGAAGTTGTGCAGACTGCCTTAAATTCTGTTGTGGTTTGATGGGACATTCTCCCCGCCACAGGCTCATGTATTTGAACACTTGGTCCCCAGCTTGATTATGCTGTTTAGAACCTTTAAGAGATAAGGCCTGGCCAGAGACTACATAGTGAATGCCAGGTCAGCCTGAGCTACAACGAGACCCTACCTCAAAAAAAAAAAAAAAAAAAAAAAAAAAAAGGGAGACAAGGGCCAGGAATAGTGGTGCAAACCTTTAATCACAGTACTTGGGAGGCAGAGGTAGAAGGATTGCTGTGAGTTCGAGGCCAGCCTGAGACTACATAGTGAATTCCAGGTCAGCCCAGGATAGAATGAAACCCTGCCTTAAAAACAAAACAAGGGCTGGAGGGACGGCTTAGCCATTAAGGCATTTGCCTGCAAAACCAAAGGACCCAGGTTTGATTCTCCAGGACCCACATTAGTCAGATGCACAAGGGGGCGCACGCATCTGGAGTTCATTCACAGTGGCTGGAGGCCCTGGCGTGCCCATTCTCTCTCTCTTTCCCTCCCTCCCTCTTTCTCTGTCAAATAAATAAATAATAAAATATTTAAAAACAAAACAAACTAAAGAGGCACAAAGCTGAAGACATACCTGTAACAAGGAGGAGCAGACGAACGGCTGCCTCTTGTTGATGGGGGCCGTGCAGAACACGTACCGCACGCGCAGGCTCAGTGGGATGTGCTGGATCAGCTCCGCAGAAAACTTGAAGTCATCCAAGTTGCAGACAAAGTACTGTCCGTCAACTTGTGAGAAGTCTACAAAAATATCCTGGGGGGAGAAAGGCACTGTCACTGACACGAACAAGGTGCTCAAGCCTGCCACAGACAATCTCTCTAAACCGTAACAGACTTCTAGAAAGGCCTGCTTTGCCCACTGCTGTCTAAAGTTGGATTTTCCCTAGTCTTCCAGAGTGTGGGGATTATAGGTGTGCATGTCTACACTGGGCGCCCCCGGAGGGTGGGAAGCTTTCGCCAGCAAGATAAACCTCCTGTGGAGCAAGAACGAAGGCAGAGCGTCCCTCCCGCAGGTGGACGACGTGAACCAGCACTCCACGGGCGCGCGCTGCACTTACGATGAGATTCGAAAGCGTTGTCTCGGGAAGATGGTAGGCGAACATCTCAATCTGCTCGGCGGTGGGGTGGAGACCAGCTGCCTTCAGTAAAGGGGCAGAAAGAAGAACAACCATGAGCTGATGTTCTCCTGTTTAGAAGCAGGTCCAGGCTTGGTCTAAGCTCCGACCAGATGAGCTACATGCCAAGAATTTGAGTAAAATAGACAAAAAACTCACTGAAGCAGAAAATCATAGGCTACTAAGAGCTCAACACTAAAGGAGACTTACACCATATCCTACAAGGCTCAGAGAACACTGGAGAAGTGGGGCCAGAAATACTGTAAGAACCACAGGGTGGGAAGGAGGTGTCCCACCACAGAAACCAACATGCATTCATGACCCCACAGTGAGCACCCATAGCCCCGTTAAGGAGGACCCTCAGTGTGATGTGGGCAGGGAAGAAGAGACAAGAGAATACAACCCAGTGCAAACACGACTAATATGCAACATGTTCATTTGTTCCCAAACAAAAAAAATAAGACATGACCATTTTACTGCCAATCAAAAAAGCTGATGAGGGCTGGGCATGGTGGTGCATGGCAGAGGTAGGAGAATCACTGTGAACTTAAGGTCACCCTGAAAGTACATAGTAAATTCCAGGTCAGATTATGCTAGAGGAAACAGAGCCTATAATGCTACCTCAACAACAACATGCTGGCTGGGCGTGGTGGCACACACCTTTAATCCCATGACTGCCCAGAGTTCAAGGCCAGCCAGAGACCACATAGTGAATCCCAGGTCAGCCTGGGATAGAGCAAGACCCTACCTTGAAAAAACAACAAACAAACGAAAGTCCTGGAAGACAGCATGAGCATAAACACAGTCATGGGAGGAAGAGGTGTCAGTATCAACTGCAGGGGAGCCACCATAAACCTAACTGCAACTCCCAGCAAAAGGCAGAGAAGTGATTTCTCCCAGGGATTTTTTTTTTTCTTGAATTGTCTCATATATATTCTTCCTTATCTAGTGTTACTGACAAATAAAATAAGCCATATGTGTTTTCAGAGCAACATTAAATTATTTTTTAAATATTTTTATTTATTTGAGAGAGAGGGAGAGAATGGGTGCATGAAGGCCTCCAGTCACTGCAAACGAGCTGTGTGTGTACCCAAAGCAATGTGGGTCTCCACCCCCATCTGCTGCTGGATTCCCATGAAGGAAGGAAGGAAGCAGGTCAAGCGGCCCTGTTGAGTCTGGATCTTTCACTGCGCGTGCTCGTCTGGCCGAGGGTTCCAGGCCTCTGCAGCACAGTGAAGGAGGGCTTTCCTGATGCACTTTCACAGCACAAGCTATCTCGTCCTTACGTCTATTTGCATGCATCTGGGGCCTCAGAGTGAGGGGAGAAATGACTGCCCCCCCCCCCCACAGAAAAGCAACTACCATGGTACACCTTACCCTTATAGGATCCACAGGCCTATTCAAAATCTCCTTTAATAAACCGAGGTCGTCGCGATACATTGTTGTAACCTCTCCTTCTTTAAACCGTGAGCTGAACCGACCAGCTCTGCCGGCGATCTGAAGGGCTTGCGAGGTGGTGATCGGCTCGATTTCCTTCTCTCCCTTTTCATTGACACTGGGCTTTATAAGGGAGTAAAAAATAATTCTCTTTATGCTCCTGAAATAGAAACAAAAATGATCTCAGACTATAAGCAGCCCCCTGCTATCACGGAAGTGCTTCCTCCAATTCTAGCTTAGGCCCATAGCTAATCTTGCCAGCATTTAGGAAATAAGGGAAAAACGGGCATAGAGGCACTCAGGAGGCTAATGCCTCTTTCTCTCTCTCTGTCGACCCTAATAAGCAAATAAATAGATTAATTCAAAAAATACTTTTGAAAGCTGGGCATGGTGGCACATGCCTTTAATCCCAGAACTCGGGAGGCAGAGGTAGGAGAATCACTGTGAACTTAAGGTCACCCTGAAAGTACATAGTAAATTCCAGGTCAGCCTGAGCTAGAGTGAGACCCTAATAAGCAAATAAATAGATTAATTCAAAAAATACTTTTGAAAGCTGGGCATGGTGGCACATGCCTTTAATCCCAGAACTCGGGAGGCAGAGGTAGGAGGATCACAGTGAGTTCGAGGCCGCCCTAAGACTACATATCCAGATCAACCTGGGCTAGAGTGAGACCCTAATAAGCAAATAAATAGATTAATTCAAAAAATACTTTTGAAAGCTGGGCATGGTGGCACCCACCTTTAATCCCAGCACTAGGGAGGCAGAGGTAGGAGAATCACTGTGAACTTAAGGTCACCCTGAAAGTACATAGTAAATTCCAGGTCAGCCTGAGCTAGAGTGAGACCCTACTCGTTTAAAAAAAAAAAAAAAAAAAAAAAAGCTTTGAGCCAGGTGTGTGTACATGCCTTTGATCCCAGCACTCAGGAGGCAGAGGTAGGAGGATCACAGTGAGTTCGAGGCCGCCCTAAGACTACATATCCAGATCAACCTGGGCTAGAGTGAGACCCTACCTTCAAAAATAACAACAAAAAAATTTCTGGCTGGGCATGGTGGCACATGCCTTTAATCCCAGAACTCGGGAGGCAGAGGTAGGGGGATTGCCGTGAGTTCAAGGCCACCCTGAGAATACAGAATAAATTCCAGGTCAGCCTGGCCTAGAGTGAAACCCTACCTCGGAGGAAAAAAAAAAAAAAATTCTGTGAGGCATGGTAGTAGTGCACACCTTTAATCCCAGCACTGGGGAGGCTGAGATAGAGGATCATTGTGAGTTGGAGGCCAGTAGGATTCCAGGTCAGCCTGGGCTACAGTGAGACCTTACCTCGAAATAAATAAAAAAAAAACTTCCATCCCCACTAGTTTAACTTGAGACATTATTATTATTATTATTATTATTATTATTATTATTATTAGGCCCCTTGTGTGCAGTGTGACATTGCATGCTCACATCACTGTGTGTCTGGCTATGTGGAACTGGGAGATTCGAACATGAGTTCGTAGGCTTTGCAGATAAGCACCTTAACCACTAGGCTATCTCTCCAGCCCCAAGACATTTTTATATGAACTATCAACAACTACAGTAAGCAGCTTACTTCAAATTTGTTTTTAGTATGCTTTCAATATATCTCAACATAAATGGTGAAAGTAAGAGCCAATAATTACCTGGTGGAAGACTACCATATATAACAGCTAACTCCAATCCCCGAAGTTCAATCTGTCGGCTCACAGAATAAATATCATTCTTGCTAAAACAAACAATGCAGTCCCCCGGCCGAAGATTATCCAGAGATTCTAGAGCATGGTCCAGCACAGAAATGGGAGTGAGCCTCTCATAGTTCTGAACCTGCAATAAAGATGCACATGGTAAGATCACACGCTCAACTAACTCCTTATGAAGACACTGAAAGCTTGCAACACAAGCAACAGGAGCTAAAATCCTAATGCCACTATTTTTCAAGAGTAACACAAAAATTTATCAATTTAGGTATCTGTTGTGCTCATTTCCCCCGGCAAGTCTGAAGTAATAAATGTTGGATAGTTATTCCTTCCCAAAGCATTTACCACAGTGATTCTCATGGCAGGACAATAACCTCAGAAAGGTTACTACTGTTAGTTCCATTTTATCAAAGACACTCTCCACTTTTAGCCTTCTGTGAGTTTCCCAGAACAGCAAAGCCAGGGATTTCCCCGTTTTTGTAGCACCCACAGGCTTTGATTTTTAAATTTTTATTTATTTATACTTACAAGCAGATTACAATTTACATTTCCAAGTTCATTTGCAGTGGATGGAGGCCCAGGGTGTGCCCATTCTGTCTCAGCTGCCTCTCTCTCTCTCTCTCTTTTTTTCTTTTCAATTTTTTATCAACAACTTCCATGATTATAAAAAATATCCCATGGTAATAACCTCCCACCCCCCTCCCACCTCCCACTTTCCCCACTGAAACTCCATTCTCCATCATATCCCCTCCCCAGTCTCTCTTTTATTTTGATGTCATGACCTTTTCCTTCTATTATGATGGTCTTGTACAGGTAGTGTCAGGCACTGTGAGGTCATGGATATCCAGGCCATTTTGTGTCTGGGGGGAGCACGTTGTAAGGAGTCCTACCCTTCCTTTGGCTCTTACATTCTTTCTGCCACCTCTTCTGCAGTGGACGCTGAGCCTTGGAAGGTGTGATTGGGACATTGCAGTGCTGAGCACTCCTCTATCACTTCTTCTCAGCACCATGGTGCCTTCTGAGGCATCCCAAGGTCCCTGCCATCTGCAAAGGCCTCTCTCTTTCTGCTTGCAAATACATAAATAAGAATATTCTAAAAATCTAAATCCTGGGCTGGAGAGAATGGGTGTGAACTCCAGACACATGCATTACTTTGTGCTTCTGACTTTATATGGGTACTGGGGACTTAAACCTGGGTCATGAGGTTTTACAAGCAAGTGCCTTTAACCACTGAGCCATCTCCTCAACCCAGAACCAAGGTTTTGAATACAGAATTTCTTCCACTACATCCTTCTACCTCTCTCAAAGTTGAGCATAAAATACAGTAGGCCAACTCAAAAATAATTCACCCTGACATTTCCTTGTCAAGTTGACTATATTCAGAATCACCACAGGACCATGACTCTGTGTGTATTTATGACCCACTACACAGATGCTCTGGGCAGCGTGGAAGGCCCTCGAGAGTGAAGCACAAGATCTCGTACCTCTACTTCCTCCCCAGTTGTGTACAGAAGCTCTGTGACCAGGTCAATAGCAGCAGATTCTCCGCACAGATGGACTTCCTCAGCACACAGTCCTATAATTTGTACAAATGGGGTTTTTAAAAAAGAACTGTAAAGAATTCCAGTGAACTAATGCAACACTTCCACAGTACAGATATCTATATTTGTGGGAGGTTTTGTAAGTCTACCAAATCACGAAGTCTCTCTAATGCAAACCTCAAAACCACCATGACCATTTTTTTGTTTTGGGTGCTGGGATTAAAAGTATTAACCAAGTGTGGTGAGACCCTACCTTGAAAAAAAAAAACAAAAAAAAAAACCATGTGTGCTACCATGCTTGGCTACCACTATCATCTTTTTTATATATGATGTATATTTTAATGAGAGAGAAATGGCGCACCAGAGCCTCCAGCCGCTGCTACTGAACTTCAGCCACGTGCGCCACCTTGCATGCTTGCATCACCTTGTGCATCTGGCTTACATGGGATCTGGAGAGTCGAATACGAGTTCTTAGGCTACACAGGCAAGTGCCTTAACCACTATGCCATCTCTAGCCCTACCACTATCATCTTTTTTGTTGTTGTTGTTTTGTTTTTGTTTTAGGAGGTAGAGTCTTGCTCTAGCCCAGGCTGACCTGGAATTCACTCTGTAGTTTCAGGGTGGCCTTGAACTCATAGCAAAGCTCCTACCTCTGCCTCCCGAGTGCTGGGATTAAAGGCATGCGTCACCACGTCCCGCTCCCACTATTATCTTTTAATGGGCAAAGATCACACCTATTTTTATAAAAAAAAATTTATATACACATATATGTAATACATATAACATAAAAAATATATAATATATATAATCAATATATATATGTTGATTTTTCAAGGTAGTCTCACTGTAGCCGAGGTAATTTTTTTTAACTGTTATTTATTTGAGAGAGAGAAGCAGAGATAGAGCGAGAGGATGGGCACGCCAGGGCTTCTAGCCACTGCAAATGAACTCCAGATGCATGTGCTGCCTTGTGCATCTGGCTTACGTGGGCACTGGGTAATTGAACCTAGGCCCTTTGGCTTTGCAGGCAAGTGCCTTAACCACTAAACCATTCTCCCAGCCATATATATATATATATATTTGAGAGAAAATAGGCAAGCCAGGGCCTCTAGCCAATGCAAACGAACTCCAGATGCATGTGGCGCCTTGTGAATCTGGCTTTATGTGGGTACTGGGACATCAAACCTGGGTCCTTTGGCTTTGAAGACAAGCACCTTAACCACTAAGCAATCTCTCCTGCCCCTATTTTTATAAAAATTTAAGCTCTTAAATTGCTCTGGCTAAGGTTCTGAGTCTGTTGTGAGATGGAGCCAACCTTGCTGGAGTCTGACATTCCGATGCTGAACATTAGCCCTAGACTTCTATTCTTTGAATTAGGGTTCACAGATTCGCTGCAGTACCTCAAAGGTGGGGAAGGGGCTGGAAGGCAAAAGTAACTCCAAAGCTCCTGACCCCTGGGCAAACACAGTTCCTCCTATTAGACAAAGGTTTCACTAAGAACTTTCTGAAGAAGAGCTCAGCTATGTGTTTTCAAATTTGAAACACCTGCCATACAACATGCTGGATCAAAAATTCACTCCACATAGTGGCGCACACCTTTAATCCCCACACTCGGGAGGCAGAGGCAGGAGTATGGCCGTGAGTTCAAGGCCACCCTGAGACTACATAGTGAATTCTAGGTCAGCTGGGCTAGAGTGAAGCTCTACCTTGAAAAACCAAAAATAAAATAAAATAATAATAATAAATAAGGTGGAGCCGGGCGTGGTGGCGCACGCCTTTAATCCCAGCACTTGGGAGGCAGAGGTAGGAGGATAGCGGTGAGTTCGAAGCCACCCTGAGACTCCACAGTGAATTCCAGGTCAGCCTGGGCTAGAGAGAGACCCTACCTCGAAAAACCAAGAAAAAAACAAATAAATGAGTAAGGTGGAGAGTTACAGAGGAAGACAGCTGACATTGACCTCTGGCCTCCACAAGCACACGTACACCTGCACATACACATGTGCCTATGTACATATGAACATGCGTACACACACTCATGCACACCATACTCACAGTCCACAAACATGTGTGCACATATGCAAAGAAAAAAGACCACCAACCTAGAAGTGCTCTAGTCCAGGCCCATCCTCTGGCAGGGTCTCTGATCATTTGGATTTCATCGATGACAGCCACTTCATCTTAAAACAAGAGGTACCATGAGTTATACAGTCTACACAAACAGTGTTACAAACAAATTCCAGACACCAAAACCAAGTTTTCACCATCACTTACTGGGTGCCTCTTTTCTAGCAGACTTGTTCTAAGGAGCTTATAACTCATTAAGCAGTTAATAATCTGAATAGTTTGTAATCTCATTTAACTCTCACAACAAACCTGAGGGCAAGCCAACTTCTTCTACCATTATGGTGTTTGGTTTTCTTTGTTTTTTCGAGGTAGGGTCTCACTCACTCTAGCTCAGGCTGACCTGGAAGTCACTGTGTAGTCTCAGGGTGGCCTCAAACTCATGGTGATCCTCCTACCTCTGTCTCCCGAGTGCTGGGATTAAAGGCGTGTGCCACCAGGCCTGGCATTCTTCTGCCATTATGGAACTTCCCTGGATCTGTAAGCTTCAATAAATCCATTCCTCCATAACTGTGCCTGGTCTGGAAGTTCATCTCAGCGAACCTGATCTGTCTGCTACAGTAAGTTAGACAGTAAATGTAGGGAGGAAATTAAAAGCCAGGCCGTCTAGCTCTAGAGACCACGCTCCCATCCCTCTACTGAACCCCTGTGGCTGAACAGCTCATGTGTCCTGCCCTCCACGACCTCACACAGCCTGTGGTGCCCTGAGAAGCACCACATCCTCTCAGCAGCAAAGAAGGGTTCAAGAATAAGCATTCAAAGCTGGGCGTAGTGGCACATGCCTCTAATCCCAGCACTCAAGGTAGGAGTTCAAGGCCACCCTGAGACTATGTCGTGAATTCCAGGTCAGCCTGGGCTAGAATAAAACCCTACCTCGAAAAAAGGAAAGAAAACCTTTTACAGTTTCTGCAGTTAAATCTTGAGGAGGCAAAGGAGCTCACACAGGAACCTCTGACTCTACTTATAACATTTTAGCTCTCTGAGAACAAAGACAACAGCATTCAGAAGTAAGCATGTTTAGCATTTGTTTCTGGAGTAAGACACTCAATATTTGTTGTATTAGTCTTTTCTTAGAGTTTTTTCATTTTTTTCCCACAATGAACACATATTCCTGAGTTCACAGTATTCACAAACAGCTCACATCCTTCCTAGTGGCATGTACTTACAAGGGGTGGTCACGCTGCACATCTCCACAGTACAAGCAACGTGGGCAGCCTGTTTCCCATCCGGATCCACCGTCACCCGCTCCTCACCTGTCACCAAATCACACGGCACACCCTGGAACGATTAAAAAAAGAAAAAAGGGAGAGATGGCTTAGTGGTTAAGGCACTTGCCTGCAAAGCCAAAGGACCCAGGTTCAATTCCCCAGGACCCATGTATGTCCATCCTCTCTCTCTCTCTCTTCCCCCTCTGCCTCTTTCAAATAAATAAAATATTAAAAAAGAAAAGAAAGGGAGGGAGGGGAAAAAAAAAAAGACCTTAAGTATTTCTACCTGAAAAACAATGAAAAAAAAAAATTAGTCTGAGCCAGACGTGGTGGCGCACACCTTTAATGCTGGCACTCAGGAGGCAGAGGCAGGAGGATCACCGTGAGTTCAAGGCCATCCTGAGACTATATAGTAAATTCTAGGACAGCCTGGGCTAGAGGGAGACCCTATTTCGGAAAACAGAAAAGGAAAAAAAGAAACTTTTACAGTTTCTCCAGTTAGCTCTTGAAGAGGCAAAGGAGATCAGAGGGAGTATCAACTAATCAGTAATATTTTCTTTCTTGAAAAATCAAATATAGTACAAGTTTCAAAACAAAAAAGTAGTAGTAAATAGTGAGTATAAGATCAGGAGTACTTTATTTTCTGCATTTCTCTCTATAACATTTTAACTCATCGTATCTACACACAGTTCATTTTCTGTTGTCTTGTTTTCTGAGACAGGCTTACTATGTAGTCTAAGCTGGCCTCAAACTCAAGATCCTCCCATCTGTGCTTCAAAAGCACACATGACTTCATCTATTACGTTAGTCCCAACAATCAGGGATACTAAGGTATCAATGGCATGTCAGAGTTAACACCTTTTTCCCTCTTAGTTGTATATATAGTAATGTTACAACTCACAATTGATAGTTTCTTAGGGTGATGAAATATAGTAATTTTTTGTTAACAGCAAATCACCATATGCCTTTCCCCCTTTTACCCTCACCCAAGACAAGAAAATGAACAAGAAAAACATGAGGAAACTTTGCTACTATACTGACAGCAGCATTACTCTTTTCGAAGATCTCATGTGCCAATAATTTTAAAGGGCCACAATACACTCCAGATTTGGCTGACAAGTACTTCTGGATTGCATGATAAGTCTTTCCACTGTTTGTGGGACCCGAATGAAATACTATCTTCCGTTGTATGGCTCTGGCTTCTGGGTACCTAAAAACGTGAAAAGGTAATTCCATTAATCTCCAAATCCTTCCAGCAGGTATCAATGGGAAAAAAAAAAAAAAATCCCAAATGAAACATTATTTTAAGTCACAAGATAAGAGTCTTGAAAAACTCAACAATGTGTTTCACATCTACATTAAAGTAACTGAGGGCAAGAGAGATGGTTTAGCAGTTAAAGTGCTTGCTGGGTTTGATTCCCCAGTACCCACATACAGCTAGATACACAAACGGGTGCATGTATCTAGAGTTCATTTGTAGCTGCTAGAGGCCCTGGTGTGCCCATTCTCTCTCTCTCTCTGCTGGCAACTAAGTAAAAATATTAAAATAATAATACTAGCAGGGTGTGGTGGCACATGCCTTTAATCCCAGCACTTGGGAGGCAGAGGTAGGAGGATCACCACGAGTTTGAGGCCACCCTGAGACCACATAGTGAATTCCAGGTCAGCCTGAGCTAGAGTGAGACCCTATCTCAAAAAACAAATAATAATAATAATAATAACAATAACAATAATAATAACTACTGAGGGGCTGGGAAGACAGCTGCCAGCACAGGTCAACTCCCTAGCACCCACATAAAGCCAGGTGGAAAAACTGGAGCAACCATATGACATCTGTTTACAGTAATATGAGGCCATGGCGCACCCCTCCTCCCACCACACATGCACATCAATCAATATATATATATATATATTTGAGCTGGCAGTGGTGGGGCACACCTTTAATCCCAGCACTCAGGGGCAGAGGTAGGAGAGGTCATCCTGGGCTAGAGCAAGACCCTACCTCAAAAAAAAAAAAATCTTTAAAAATAATAGCAAGTCACTGTTTGGGGCCAGACAACCTCTGAAAGGAAGTCAGCACTGGTGACACACTGCCCCAGGAGGACACAGGGAGGGGCGACAATCACCCTGAAAAAGCAGCAGAGATGGGCTCAGAGCTGCTGAAGCAGCTGGAATTTGAAGGGCAGAGCACGAAGAGTAGAAAGGGTGTGGGGAGGGGGAGCCCTGAAGTCTGAGTGGGTTTCAAGGGCTGGGCCTGGAGAGGAGAAGCCTGTCAGACGCTTCCGGAGGTGTGACAAGTCCGGAGATGCTGCAGTCCCAGCCATGCTGAAAAGAATCGGTGACATCAGGCTTTCAGACACCAGGAGGGTCACAACTGGGACACCACCATAAAGTAGCACTTCTGTCCTAAGAACTCCTAAGCTCAAGCTCAGCCAGGCTGAGGGACACACCTGACAAGTGCCTGTCAGAATTAATTCCCTGTTGTTTTTCCCAGGGAGAAGGACAACATATCTGGGACACAGTAAGAAAACACAGCACAACCACTAGTTTCCCACAGTGAGAAAGTGTCATGTCATCAATGAAGGAACTAACCAGTTCGGTGGTATTCTTAAATCGCTGATCTTACGAAGGTCTTCCTTACATTCCAGGACAGGAAATATTTGTTTGGCATGTCTCAGGAAAAACGGAAATAAGTCATCCACATGGGCTGGAAAACCAAACAGTGTATTAGCCGACCCAGTCTATACACCACCCAAAATGGAACTCAATGCGGTGTCCTTTTTTGTTCTTTAGAGGTACGGTCTCATTCTAGCCCAGGCTGACCTGCAACTCTGCAGTTCCAGGCTGGCCTTGAACTCACAGTGATCCTCCTACCTCTGCCTCCCAAGTGCTGGGATTAAAAGTGTGCACCACCACACCTGGCTCCCTTTTCGTACTGGCACTGCAGACCAACTCCAGACACATGCACCACTTTGTGCACCCTGCTTTAGTGGGTACTGGAGAATCAAACCTAGGCTGTCAGGTTCTGCATGCAAATGCTTTTAACCGTTGAGCCATCTCTCCAGCCCCTTTCCCCTCTTTTTAAGACACAGTCTCTCTATGTATATCGAATAGACCTCAAACTTACTAGCCTCCTCCCCCAGACTCCTGAGTGCTCTGGAAATCTTTATTGGTGAGATAAATTAGGGCACACTGCCAAGATTACAATAAAATGGGGCTGAAGAGATGGTGCCGTAGGTAAGAACAGCACTTGTTACACAAATATAAGGACTTCAGTTTAATCCCCAGAAACCAGGTGTGATGGCTCAGTGTTTTAAAAAATGCTTATTGGCCAAAAAAAATTAAAAAAAAAAAAAAAAGCCAGGCATGGTGGCGCACTCCTTTAATTCCAGTACTCAGGAGGCAGAGGTAGGAGGATCGCCATGAGTTTGAGACTACCTAGTGAATTCCAGGTCAGCCTGAGCTAAAGTGAGACCCTACCTCGGAAAAAAAAAAAAAAAAAGTGCTTATTGGGGCAGCTGTGGTGGTACATACCTTTAATCCCACACTCAGGAGGCAGAGATAGGAGGATCAAGATGAGTTTAAGGCCACCCCTGAGACTACATAGTGAATTCCAGGTCAGCTTGGACTAGAGTGAAACCCTACCTCGGGGGAAAAAAAGTGCTTATTGGGCTGGAGAGATGGCTTAGTAGTTAAGGCACTTGCCTTCAAAGCCTAAAGATCCAGGTTCGATTCTCTAGGTCCCGTGTAAGCCAGATGCACAAGGTGGAACATGCATCTGGAGTTTGTTTGCAGTGGCTAGAGGCCCTGGCATGCCCATTCTCTCTCTCTCATTCTGTCTCAAATAAATAAATAAATATTTAGGGCCAAGCATGGTGGCGCACACCTTTAATCCCAGCACTTGGGAAGCAGAGGTAGGAGGACTGCCACGAGTTCGAGGCCCCCCTGAGACTACAGAGTGAATTCCAGGTCAGCCTGGGCTAGAGTGAGACCCTACCTCAGAAAATCAAAAACTATAAAAAGTGCTTCTTGAATGAGCATCAGAGTTTAACTCCCCAGAGCCCATTTACACAGCTGGCCATGGCCATGCACAACTGTAACCCAGGTCCTGCGGGGGCAGAGACTGGAGGATCACCAGGACTCACCACACTCCCGGGTGAAGCAGCCCGCCTCGAGGAAACAAGTGGGTGAGCAACACGGGGGCACCTGACAGCTCTCTCCTCTGACCTCCACACACGTGCACGCACCACACACGTCACATCACATCTCATACACACAAGTACAAAACAAAACAAGCCACAAAAAACAGCGGGGCACAGGAGCGCATGCCTACAGCTGCAGTGCTGAGGAGGGCAGACACAGGAGGGTCACTGGAGTTCCCTATCAGCCAGTCTGACTGACAAATGGTGTGAGGTTCAACTTAACTAAAGAGCAGGCGAGGAGGACACCAGACGTCTTCCTGACCTCTGCATGCGTGCATACAGGGTGGTGTATCTGTGCACACACCATACTGCGCACGCACACACCAAAAAAAAAAAAAAAAAAAAAAAAAAAAACCATCCTGGAGCAGTGACCTTATCTTTTTCTGGAGCCCTGCTTTGTACTCCTTATCTTCCAATTACCCTTACATTTCTGGCAAAACAGAAAATTGGCTGCCAACTACCATGTTTTACTCCTCCAGTGTAAATAAAGAGCCTGGATATATGCAAACTCTACACCCTACACATTTTATTTTTATTAATCTATTTGTGCTAGGGATTGAACCCAGGGTCTTACACACACTAATGCCCCAGGCCAGTGCAAAGACCAGAGAACCAAAAGAAAGAGTGTTCTCCACACCTTAGTGGCTCTGTGAGAAGAGCAGCGCGTGTCCCATCCTGCTTTGTATCAGGTTCTCGCTCAGTGCCTGGCCAGGGTAAAGGTCTAAGAGTGAAACACATTAAATATTATGACTAAAAGAAGCTGGGCTGTCCATAGAAAGGAACGACAATGTTCTTACTGGTCTTTTGTTTCTGAGACAAGACCTCATTCTACAGCTCAGGCTAGCCTGAAACCCACAACAATCCTCCAGCCTCAACCTTCTGAGTGTTAGCATTAGTGACAAGGGTCACCATATGTGGCTTTCCCCCCCTTTTACAGAAGATTTTATCCTGATAATGAAGTAGAAGCCAGCGGCAGAGACAGACAGAAGGTGTTATGCACTGGTCGCATCCTGTGTGAGTGAGAGCGCCTCTCACTGCGGCTGCCTGTGTTTACACCGAGCAGAGCCGGTGGAGCTGGACCAAGGCCCCAGACTATCATGACTCAGCCACGGGCCAGCAGGAGGACTGGAAGTAAATGCACAGAGATATGGGCGGCCTCTTATGGTAGCAGTGAATTATTTACAGGGGATGACTGCAAAGACTGGTTCAAAGGAAGTAAGCCCTGCTAGGGAGAAAGAAATACAAAGCATGGGAAGAAGCAGAAAGTCTTTAATCAGCTTCTCAGAGTTCTCTAGCTACTTGCCTGCATTGAAGCAAATGTCGTTCAGAACAATGTGAATGTCCACATCCAGGGAATGCGACTGCATGATGTAATTTCTAAAGCTAATGAAAGCTTGGTGGAAGAGACGAGCTGTGGAAAACATAATGTTAAACATATGAGGTCGGGTCTCCATGCAGTGCTTACTTTTAAAATACACGCGCGGCACACTACACAAGTGTCCACGATCATCCTGGCAGTTTCTATGAGCAGCTGAACACGCAGCTCCTCTGCCATGCAGCCTGGCTTTCAAGGGCAGCCTCCTGCCCAAGCAGAAGCCGAGGTCAGGGACTTGTTTCCAAACCATGGCCACACGAAGTCCCATGCAATCCTGACAAAGCTCTTATGCTTTTAAGAAGTAGTTCAACTCTACAAAGATGTCACCGGCCTTACCATCAAGTCCATAATCAGCACTCAGTTTCTGAACTTCTTGTCTCTTATAAAACTTGTCTAAGATCTTCTTTACTTCATCTAAAACAAAGATAGAAAAATTTAACACTTGGGGCTGGGTAGATGGCTTAGTGGTTAAGCGCTTGCCTGTGAAGCCTAAGGACCCCGGTTCGAGGCTCGATTTCCCAGGACCCACGTTAGCCAGATGCACAAGGGGTGCACACATCTGTTGTTCATTTGCAGTGGTTGGAGGCCCTGGTGCACCCATTCTCTCTTTCTCTCTGTCTGCCTCTTTCTCTGTCTGTCCCTCTCAAATAAATAAATAAATAAATAAAAATTAACACTTGTCTCCAGGTTTAGACAAACATCTAAGAAGCAGCAGGAACTTGCAGTCATACACTAAAGCAACACCTGTGAGTGCTGCAAGAACTTGAGGCTTGAGTGAGCGTGTCTGTGGGTTAACGTGCAATCAGTGTATGTCCTAGACAGAGTTATAATGCAACATTCCTGCCACGGTGCAGAGGAATGTGCAAGTGCAAGGGGCTTATGGCTGGCTTTGAGCTTTTGTCGCATGACATGCTGGGTCATTTACTGAAGACCAGTCACCATTCTGCACATCAAGCAGCTAAAATGTATTTTAAGAAGGAAACAGCAGGGGCTGGGGAAATGGCTCAGAGGTTCAAGGTCTTTGCTTACAAAGCCTGCTGGCCTGGGTTCAATTATCCAGCCACCCACATAAAGCTGGACAGGCATTCATTTGCAGTAGCAAGAGACCCTGGCGCAAGGAAACTATTTTTGGGGCAAACAATGGAGTGAAGACCAGATCATCTTGCCTCCATGCAACTACCTGAAGGAGCCAGGATAACCTCTACACTAGAGACAACTGACTTCAAGAAAACACAAGATTCTTACTTTGTTCTATATAGAAGAACCGAGTGGAATGTATATAAGAGTGCACTAAAAATTAGAACAGTGAGCCAAAAAGGTAGGAGGATCACCAGGAGTTCAAGGCCAGTCTGGGTCTACAGAGTGAGTTCTAGGTCAGCCTGGGCTACAGCGAGACCCTGCCTCAAAAAAAGAAGGATTTCACTCACTCACGACAGTGTGTATGAAAACGGCTCAATGACCATGTCCAGTTTGAGGCCACCTGGCCACATGTGAAGACAGAAAGGGAAGGGAGACAAGGGAAAGAGGGCTGGAGAGATGGCTTAGCAGCTAAGGTGTTTGCCTGAGAAGCCAAAGGACCCAGGTTCGATTCCCCAGGACCCACATAAGCCAGATGCACAAGGAGGCGCATGCGTCTGGAGTTCGTCTGCAGTGGCTAGAGGCTCTCGCACACCCATTCTTTCTCTGTCTCTCTTCTCTCTCTCTGCTTTCAAATAAATAAAATTTTTTAAAATTAAAAAATATATTTATAAAAAAAAAAAAAAGAAACAGAGGAGGAAAAAAAAACCAAAGCAGAAGGCAGAACCCAATGTTCCAGTGAGCCAGTTAGTTGTGAGAAGTATTAACCATCTAAGGAGAGGCAGGCTTGGGGGGGGGGGGCTTATCTACATAACCACCTAAAATATGTTATTCTAAATGCTCCAATTTACTGCACAGGCAGGGCAAGCTGGCTAAGCCCCTCAAAGATAGCTTTCCTAACTGCCACACATCCCATGTTCTACCACAGTGGGACAGCCCAGAAGCTTTTTTCCTTTTTTTTTTTCCCCCTTTGGTTTTTCAAGGTAGGATCTCACTCTATCCCAGGCTGACCTGGAAATTCACTCTGTAGTCTTAGGCTGACTTCAGACTCACAGCGATCCTCCTACCTCTGCCTCCCAAGTGCTGAGATTAAAGGTGTGCACCACCACACCTGGCTCCAGCAACTTTTAATTCCACTTTCAAATCGAAAAAGCTCTGACCAATGATAATGATATTAGCTTGCACTGTTCATTCCTTCACACTTTTTTTTTTTTTGAGGTAGTCCAGGCTAACCTGGAATTCACTATGTAGTCTAAGGGTGGCCTTGAACTCACGACAATCCTACCTCTGCCTCTCAACTGCTGAGATTTAAGGGTTGCGCCACCACACCTGGTCCCTTCACACTGCTCAAAGTGCTCTGCCAGACACTATCCAGAGACGGAGGTAGGTAAGTCATCTCATTTTATCAGTCAGGAAATGGAGAAAAGGATCAATAAGTTGCAAATTAGGCTAGCCCCAGTGCTCTATGGTCCCTCAAACATGCACTGCTTTTTGAGTTGTCAATCTACATCCACGTCTTGCTGTGTTACATTCAGCTGTTAGAGTTAGATGAATAGACACACAGGCAGACACAAATGCACAAACTCTAAGCACCCGCTGGATGACTAGAACTATGCTTTGGCACATGGTAGACTCTTTTTTAAATATCTTATTGTATTTATTTATTTAAAAGAGAGAGAGAGAAAGGGAAAGAGGCAGACAAAAGGAGAGAGAATGGGCGCGCCAAGGCTTCCAGCCACTGCAAACTCCAGACACATGCGCCACCTTATGCATGTGGCTTACATGGGTCCTGGGGAACTGAACCTGGGCCCTTTGGCTTTGCTGACAAGTGCCTTAACCACTAAGCCATCTCTCCAGCCCCATGGTAAACGTTTAGTAAAGGTTTGCTGTACGACTAAATTAACGGTTCAAACAGGAGATGTTGTAGTGACCAAGGAAGTGTGGCCACATCCTCCTGAGGCCACATGGAATCTGGTGTATGAAAAATAACCACTGACCATTGAGCAGCTGTCAGTGTGAGGAGTGTCACTGCAGGGGTAATACAATAGGACATTGAGGACAGTCACCAGACAGCCAGTGCCTGCTGTCTCATGGCATCCCCTTACTCTCCCAGAGTGTCACTTGGTCAAAGGAAACCTTTCCCTTTCCTGGTCATCTAGAAGAAACTGAAGCCATGTAATGTGAAACATTTGCTGGAAAACATTTACACGCCTGTCAAAATCCTCCCAGAGTTCGGAGAACAGATCCCACTGTCATCCACCAGTGCTGAGGGTGAGTAAAACCTTGGCGAGGACATCCTTGTCAAGTTTCACTACAGGTCTGTCCACCTCACGAGACAGGGCATCTCCCGAGAGATCAGGATCCGAGACCACTGTCTCGTCAACCACGGCTCAGCCCAGCGGTGTGGACAGGTCACGATCAATGCCAGAGCATCCTGGAAGCGGCCCTCCGCGGGCTCTTTCACATCCCTCTGAGGACCCGGGGAGGATCCGAGGAGGATGTTAAAACCAGCGGTGGACCGCCTAAACACCAAAAGTAAAAAATAAAAATAAATGGAATCGGGCTGGAGAGATGGCTTAGCGGTTAAGGAGCTTGCCTGCAAAGCCAAAGGACCCAGGTTCGATTCCCCAGGACCCACGTAAGCCAGATGCACAAGCTGGTGCATGCATCTGGAGTTCCTTTGCAGAGGCTGAAGGCCCTGGTGCACCCATTCTCTCTCTCTCATCTAGTCATCTGCCTCTCTCTCAAATAAATAAATACAAATAGCAATATTTTTAAAAAATTAAATGGAACCATCTCAACACAAGGAAGGGTTTAAACAAGTGGCACTCACTCTTGTCCAGAGGCCGGGTCAGCTCGGCCCCGACGTCGCCATCGGCGCTGGGGCCCTGGGGTTTCACAGTCAGGGGCACGAACAAGGACGTGTTCGGGGCTCTGGGGCCACCCGAGGCAGAGGACGAGGAGGAGGAGGAGGAGGCGGAGGCGGCGGCGGCCAGGGCGGGAGCGCGCCCCGCCGCCCCGGGAAAGGGCCCGAGGCGGGCGCGAAGGGCACAGCAGGCAGCCGCTCGGGGCCCGGCCTGGCGCCCCGCGGGGAGCCGAGCCCACAGCAGGGAGCACCGGGGGAAGGACATGGAGGCCACAGAAATCACCAGCGCAGCCTGGGGGAGCCCCGCCGCTCGGCAGTGGATAGTGACGTATGCGGCTGCGTCGGATGCCAGGGAGGACCGAGACGGAGCTGCGGGCTGCCCGCAACAATGCCTGACCAACAAGCGGTGGGAAAGAGCCGTAAACTGTCCGCTCCAAGGGAAAAGGGACTCTGCACGGGAAAGACACAGAAGTGCACTTCTGTCTTCGTCCTTCTTCTGCAGAAATTAGGGCTATCTTTCTCCTGAGAAGGTAAAATAATCAGGCATCTCCAAGGACGTCACATGTGAATGGGGGAGGGGGGAGCTTGTCAGGTGAATCACGTGATCAAACGTGTCCATCGACTTAGCAACCATCCAGAAGCACGTGTGCCCTGGGCTGCTGAGGACATCAGGGTTGTTTGTAATCTCTCAGCACTAAAGAGCGTTTCCACGTCGTTACGTTACTAACCTCCGCTTCCCAGTACTGTAACGTTGGATGACATAATTTGTCCTGTCGCTTAGAAGGTTTGCAGACGAATTTGGTTCGTACACAGAAGGGAAAGCCCTGGTATGGACCTGTGAGTAGGGCATTTTTACCCCGCCTCCCCGAGCTGGGGCTCGAACCTTGGGCGTGCTAGCTCTGCTACTGCTTCAGCGCTTATACGTTAATGTGAGCAGCTTGCGTATGTCATCCCAGTAATTCACAAGCCACGAGCACAAGCGAGAATGTGATTAGCTTCGTTGTATTAGTTGGACATTGTCTCAAGAGGCTGCAGCACACCAAATGCAAAGGAAGCAGATGTTGTTTCCCACTTCACTCTTAACCTTGAACTCTAGCAACTTTAAGAAACATGCTGTGCAATAGGTAACACTGTCAAGTGGGATTTCAGTTACAGCTCGCTACATTATAGCCTTTGATTAACAAAGTAACATTCAGGAGGAGGGGATCTGTTTTTGGTAACGATGGTACACATTAATGAAAATACTGGCGTGGCGTGGTGGCCCCAGTGATGGGGAGGGAGGCAGAGGAAGGATGGCCAAGAGTTTGAGGCCACCCTGAGACTACATAGTGAATTCCAAGTCAGCCTGAGTTAAAGTGAAACCCTACCTCCAAAAACCAAAAAAAGAAAGAAAGAAAATAATGGATCTGGGAAAGACAACACAGTGAGTAAAAATGTTTGCTGTGCGAAGACCTGAGCCCCAGCACATAAAAAGCCAGGAGTATATTGCTGAAGACCACATGCTTGGGCTGCAGGTCCAAGAAATCATGCTGGAGCTGAGCTGGAAACCTCCTCCCTTTTGACTAGCTGTCAGAAAGCTGGAAAGAGCTACACTGCATGCAGCCCTTTGGGAGAGAGAAGTCATCAACGGTGTTAAACAGCAGTGGACCCTGCAAGCCTTAAGATTAGCCAGGAAGCCGGGCGTGGTGGTGCACATCTTTAATCCCAGAACTCAGTGGCAAAGGTAGGAGGATCACCTTGAGTCCGAAGCAACCTTGAGACTAGAGTGAATTCCAGGTCAGCCTGGGCTAGAGTGAGACCCTACCTCCAAAAACCTTGTAAGTTTGTTTGCTGTGGCTAGAGGCCCTGGCATACCCATTCTATCTGCCTGTTTTTCTCTTGCTGTCTCTAATACATAAATAAATAAATAAAATTTCTAGGACTGGAGAAATAGCTTAGTGGTTTAAAGCGCTTGCCTACAAAGCCAAAGCACCGAGGTGCGATTCCCCAGGATACACGTAAACCAGATGCACAAGGGGGTGCACACATCTGGAGTTCGTTTGTAGCAGCTGGAGGCCCTGGTGCACCCATTCTCTTTCTCTCTCTCAAATAAATATATAAATAATAAAAAAGGATGAAAGAAAACTTCTTTAACGAGAAAAACAATTCAAGTGGGACTGAGGATGTAGTTAACAGTGTGCTTGTCTAACATGCACAAGGCCCTGGGTTGAGTCCCCAGAGCCACGTAAGCAAGGTGTAGCAGTACATACACGTCTGTGAATTCCAGGAGGAGCAGAAATGCAAGGTCCTCCTACCCTGGGTAGCTTCATGCATATCTGTGAAGTGTGTGGTGCGGTGGGGGGGGGGGCGGTCAGAGACAACCTTGGCATGTTTCCCTTCCACCCTCTGAGACAAGGTCCCTCTTGTTCTGCCGCTAGTTGAGCCTCTGGCTTCTGGGTTCTCCTGGCTCTGCCTCCCTTGCTGTGCTCTGGAATTAGATCCACACACTTTACATCCAGCCTCATGTGGATGCTGCGGAATTGAACTTTATAGCTGAGCCATGCCCCAGCCCCTGCTTGTTTATTTATTGGTTTTTTCGAGGTAGGGTCTCACTCTAGCCCAGGCTGACCTGGAATTCACCATGTAGTCTCAGGGTGGCCTCAAACTCATGGTGATCCTCCTACCTCTGCCTCCCAAGTGCTGGGATTAAAGGTGTGTGCCACCATGCTCAGTTTAGCCCCTGCTTTTGTAGTTCTGTTGCAGTACCTGGCCTGAAACTTGTTGGTTTTTTTGTTTTTTTAAAAAAAATATTTATTTATTTGAGAGAGGCAGATAGAGAGAATGGGTGCACCAGGGCCTTTAGCCACTGCAAACAAACTCCAGACGCATGCACCCCCTTGTGCATCTGGCTTACGTGAGTCCTGGGAAATCGTCGAATCGGGGTCCATAGGCTTCTCAGGCAAACTCCTTAACTGCTAAGCCATTTCACCAGCCCTTGCCCAAGCTGGTCTGGAATTAACTATGTAGTCTCTGGCCTTGAACTCAGTGATCCTGCTACCTCTGCCTTCTGAGTGCTGGGATTAAAGGCATGCACCACTACGCCCAGCTATTTTTTAATATTTACCTGTTTATTTATGAGAGAATGGGTATGCCAGGGCCTCTAGCCACTGCAAATGAACTCCAGACTCATGTGCCACCATATTCTTCTGGCTTATGTGGGTACTGGGGAATCGAACCCCAGGTCCTTAGGCTTCACAGGCAAACACCTTTTTTTTTTTTTAATAGAAACAGAGTTATTTTATTTGACAGAGGGGGGGGGGGCGAGAGAGAATGGGCGTGCCAGGCTTCCAGCCACTGCAAATGAACTCCAGACACATGCACCCCTTGTGCATCTGGCTAACGTGGGTCCTGGGGAACATAACCTGGGTCCTTTGGCTTTGCAGGCAAACGCCTTAACCACTAAGCCATCCCTTCAGCCCCCCCCTTTTTAGTATGTGTGTGCACACATTCATGTGTCTGAGTTCAGGTTGTGGTGTGCCATGGCGCACGTGTGGAGATCATGTTACCTGGGGTCTCTGGGCGTTTTCCAGGTTCTTGGTGTCTTATTAAAGTGAAGGCTCACAAGCAGTTATGCGGAGGACTGTCGAGAGCAAAGCAATAGTGAAAGTGTGAATCCACAGCAGGCCACTCGGGTGGAGAGTTTTCAAGGGCCCGAGGAAGGGCTCTGCAGCTTCTTTCGAGGGTCTTTAGGGGAAGATGGATTGGCTGGCAGGGGCATAATGTGAGTGCGCCCATATCTACTGCACGTTTCTTCCTGTGATGCAGGTGATTGTCCTCATATACATGCCCAGCTGTATGTAGGCATAAGATGGTAAATAGGCGTTTCTCCCCTAAAAGTTCACTTACTGAGCATGCACCCAAATCCAGTCTAGGCTGACAAGGCCCTGCTGTTCAGATCTCCAACCAAGAAACGTATCCCAGTGGGTACAGATCACAAAGAATGGTTGCTAAGGGAGGATTAAACTAGTTCATGCTAGACAGGGGAACAGGTTCATCTGGGCAAGGTGGGAGTCCCTAGATGTGTTCCTTTAAAAAATGTTTGGCCGGGTGGTGGTGCACACCTTTAATACCAGCACTCGGGTGCTGGCCTCTAAAGGCCCAGGTGTGAGGCCTAGTGGAACTTCCTGAGCCTAGCTAAAGTTTGGTGATCTGCCTCTGGCCAGACGTGACTCAGCAAGACGCCTAATGGCTTCTTACCTGCTACCTCCACATGGGAGTTAGAATTATCATTTCAATAGTCACAGTTTACTATTGGCCCTTACCTTTCCCCACCATCCTACAATCCCCGCCTTCACCCCCAACATTATATAGGCAACTGTTCATAGCAATAAATCGAGTTCCTGCTTCTACAAGACTCCCGACTCAGTGTGGTTTTTCTCCGGTGGCCAGGAGAGGTCTGAGTCGTCGGACGCTCATCTCCTCCTCAGCCCCTCGGGAGGAACCAGCGGGCCTGGTCCTTCCCTCGGCACTACCTGCCCCCGCCGGCGGAGCCCGGCATCTGGCGCCCAACGTGCGGCTCTTGGAATCCGGCAGACTAGTGCCCCCTGAGAGACATTCGTTGAGGAGGTCAATCGGTGTACATATGCGGGTGAGCGTACCCCTATAAGTAGTCTTTATATTTAATGTGCTAAACTTTGCTTCTATAACCTGTACTTGTTGATCAACGTCTCTTTGTTCTCTTTCTCTTTCCTTTCACTTTTAGTTTGCAGACAAGCTACATCTGCGGCTTTTGTACAGCATGTTTACCTATCTTTTGGATCCTTGTGGTTGTATTGTACTCATGTGTATGTGGGTTGCTATTGCCCTAATTTTATGGACATTTTTCTCTCAACTTTATAATGTGGGACAGTCTAACTGTAAATCCAATCCTGCCTTAGAATCTCTCAGGGCACTCCTAAAGAGTAGAGGGCTTAATTTAACTGATAATCAGGCTCAACAGACCTGGGATTGCCTTCTCAAACTGGCGCCATGGCTGCCGGAAGGAAATCTCTTTGATTGGGACACGTGGGATAGGGTAGAGGCCCTTGTTTGTCGGGCACATGTGGAGAAGGGTCAAATACCCCCCTCAGGGGTCCTCCCTATGATCTCAGCCCTCAAGGCCTGCTTCCCTCCAAGGCCAACCAAACATAAACAAAAGACAAAAAAAAAAGATAATATACAGCCTAATCCAGCTACTCCTCCTGGAGATACAGCTTTAAAAAAACCCCAAAAGGATGCATCTTTATGCTCCTCACTCGATCCCTTTGAGAGTGCTCCCTGGCCTTCCGGGGGACCTCCTCCACCTCCTCCATCAACTAACCCTTTCTGGACCCCCTCGGCCCCTCCTTCATATTCAGCCGCCGAGACCCCCTCAGCCCCTCCATATTCGGCAGCCAAGCCATCAAAAAATAAAGCTACTTTTTTATTTCCCGTCAATCTAAATCCTGGGGGCAATCGCCCTGCTGCCTGGTATCCGTGGGAAGCTCAGGACCTTAAGGAGCTTAAAAAAGCGGTCTCGGAGGATGGACCCAACTCTCCTTGGGCTGAGACCCTGTTACAGGGCCTTGCCCATCAACCTTGTACAACCCAAGATTGGAAAAATCTAGTCAGGGCTGTCTTGTCAGGTCCCCTATACATTAAGTGGTGTGCCTTTTTTAGAGATGAATGCCATACACAGGCAGAACGAAACCAAAATCAACAGCCCCCTGTGCCGATAACTTTTGGGATGCTCTCTGGTACCTCTGATCAATATGCTACAGGCACTCAACAGGCGGCTATACCTGACCCGTATAGGGACCAGGTCAGGGCACTGGGCTTGGCGGCATGAAAAAAGCTTGATGAGGGACCCTCTGAAACTCCCCTTATGAGTATTACTCAAAAACCATCTGAGGATTTGGCTACATTTATAGATAGGGTGGAAAAAAGTCTCCAAAGAAAATTTCCCCCAGGGGCATTACGGGATCAGTTTACTAAAATGTTGGTCTGGGATGGGATGACGGCCGATCACCGCCTCGCCTGTGCGGGTCTCAAGGACAACTCCATGAGTAGATGGATTGTAGCCACCAAGGACGTTGGCACTATCTCCCATCAGGCTAGGGCCATGGCTGCCGCCCTTCAGGAAAATAAACAGAGAGATTTGGCCAATACGATCTGTACATTACAGTTAAATTCTAAAAACTTGACATGTTTTGGATGCGGGGACGAGGGCCACTTTAAAAAGGAGTGCCCCAACAGGACAAAGCCTCCTCCGCGCTCTGGGGGGACAACCAACGCCCCTCACACCCTTTGCCCTAAATGCAATAAAGGGTTTCATTGGGCTAAGGAATGTAAATGGAAGTTTAACATACAGGAAAAGCCTTTAAACTCCTCCAGGGGCTTCCCCCAGCCCCGTTAAATAAGGGGAAAGAGACCATCAAAGCCTATTGGACCGTCCCCCTGGTCCCCGGCCTTAGACCCAAAATTATTTTAAATATTGGCAATAAAAAATTCAAACTTCTCATTGACACTGGAGCGGACCGAACGGTCCTGAGAAAGGAGGAAGTGCCCCCCTCCTGGCAGCTTGTGCCCGGCCCTCCCCTACTGGGAATTGGCGGGCAATCCACCTCCTGGGAGACTGCCACGTGGCTCCCTTGGACTGACCCAGGTGGGGACAGGGGAAAAGTCCGCCCTCTCGTGGTGACTGGGCTCACTGCTAACTTACTGGGGCAAGACATCCTTGGAGATGCCGAGGCTTTCATCACTACTGACCATAAGGCCTTTTGTAATAATTTGTTAGATAAAAAAAAATATCAACAACAGTCTGAGGAAGGGAGGGAATATCATCCCAATTATAGAGATGACCCTTACTTTGAGCAACTCAGACAAAAGTACTCCAATAAACACCCCCAATTCTAAGGGCCACTGCCCAGCCCCCCCCCCCATTTAAAATCCAGTGGAGACCGGGGGATCCTGTATGGGTTGAGCAGTGGCCTCTCCCTTCTTCTAAGTTACACCAACTCCACATACTTATTGATCAACAGTTGGAGGCCGGACATATTCGTCCCTCCACTAGTCCCTGGAACTCTCCTGTCTTTGTCATAAAAAAGCCTAATGGGTCCTGGAGATTTTTACATGATTTAAGAAAGATCAATAAACACATGATCCCCTTCGGAACTCCCCAGAGGGGACTCCCATAGATCCCAGCTATTCCCAATATATACCATATTACTATCATTGACATTAAAGATTGCTTCTTCTCTATCCCTCTCCATCCAAGAGACATGAAAAAATTTACATTCTCTGTACCTGCTGTTAATTTTTGTGGCCCAGATAGAAGATTTAAATGGACTGTCTTACCTCAGGGCATGACAAATAGCCCACCCATTTGTCAATATTACCTGTCATCCATTTTCTCTTCTCTTATCAATCTCCCTGATACTCTGTTTTATATTTACATGGATGATATTATTCTTGGGTGCCTAGATTCCTCCACACTCCAAGACCTTACCCACCAATGTCTAACTATCCTACATACTCACGGCTTTAAAGTAGCTCCAGAAAAAGTTCAAACTGTGCCTCCCTTTAAGATCTTGGGCTCAATCCTTACCCTAGATACAGTTTCACCTGTTAAACCACAACTTTATATTCAGGATTCTTACACCTTGCCTCAACTCCAGAAGCTTTTGGGAGAAATTAATTGGATGAGGCCTTGGATACCCATAACTACTGAAGAGCTGTCCCCTTTATTTGACCTCCTAAAGGACCTTAACTTCTCCTCTCAGGTAATTTTGTCCCCTTGTCATCAACAAATTTTTCATAAGGTACAACAGACTATAAATACTGTGACCCTAAAGAGGTTCAATCCTGATTTGCCCATCTCCCTCTACATTTTCTCTGGGGAAACATTATACACTGCACTGTTGGCCCAGGAAGGTGAACCCATCCAATGGGTCCACCTCTCAATCGGTGGGGTCCCCAGAGTTTATTCTATAACCAACCAGGTTGCTGATTACATTATCAAGGGCAGAGACACCTCTGTCCGGTTGTTTGGCACAGAACCTCACCTTATTGTCACCCCCTTTAAGATAACAGATTTCACCTGGCTTCAAAAAAATAATAATAGAGTTACTATGGCTCTCGAGGGGTTTCTAGGTAAAATTAATTGCCATTATGGCCCCCACAAATGGATGAGTTCTTTCTCCAGATTAGAATGGAAGCCCCCCAGGCTTTTTCTGTCTCAACCTAACCCTGACTTTCTTACCGTGTTTACTGATGGAGGGCACCTGGGGGCTTCCCTAGTCGTTTACCCTCCCTTAAAACAGGAAAAAGAGCCTATGCCCATAAAGTCAGTCTCTCATGAGGTTGAGGGGTCAACACAATTCAAAAAACTATTTGCTGTCGTTCTAGCTTTGGACACTATTCAAGAGCCATTTAACTTATTTTCTGACAGCCTTTATGTTGTTAATTTATTACCCAACCTGGTTGAGGCCCATATTAGACTGGACTCCAACCCTATATCTCCTCTGATGATTCAAGCTCGTTCCCTACTCAAACAAAAAATTAACCCCATTTTTCTTCAACATCTCAGGGGTCATCAAAACTTACCGGGATTTCTTTCTCGAGGAAACAATTTGGCTGATAAAATGGCTTCTATGCCTCAGTGTAATACTATTACAGAAGCTACACGCTTCCACTTATTGACCCATGTCAACTGGAGAGGTCTCAAGCACAGGTTTCCACAGGTACCAGTCAAGGACCTTAAAAAAATTGTCCGGACTTGTAAGTCCTGTCAGCCCTTCCTCCAAGTACCCCCCCTTCAAACTACAGGAAACAATCCTAGAGGGCTACGCCCTAATCATCTGTGACAAATTAATGTCACACACTATTCTCCATTTGGGAAACTTAAATATATTTTTCTTTCAGTTGATACCTTTTCCCGTGCCTGCTGGGCATCAACACATGCCGGGGAAAAATCTAAACATGCCATTAGTCATATGCTTCAATGTTTTGCCACTCTTGGGCTGCCTGATCAAATTAAAACAGATAATGGCCCCTGCTTCGTAAACAAGGCCTTTGTAGATTTTCTCCAAAACTAAAAAATCTCACATTCTACAGGCATCCCATACAACCCCCGGGGCCAAGCTATCGTTGAAAGATATAATCAGACTCTCAAGTCTCAATTACAAAAACAAAAGGGGGAATCCTTACCCCCACACGACCAACTAAAAAAGGCATTATTTACCCTAAATATTTTAAACTTTTCTAAAGAAGATAAACAACTCTCCCCTTTTCAAAAACATTGGTCTTCATCCATTACCTACAGTTCTATCTGGGTAAGATGGAGGGACCCATTGACTGGGGCCTGGAGAGGGCCTGATCCGCTCCTCACAGCAGGGAGAGGGTTTGGATGTGTCTTCCCTCAAGATGAAAAAAGACCCATTTGGGTACCAGCGAGAGACCTAAAATATTTGTCCCAACAAGAGGACACTGACAGTCACTTCTCTAGGGAGTGTCCCACCCCTGAGGACTGTTCCTAAAATGGTCCTTCACCCTACTAAACTAAACAATTCCCTCCCTTGTGGAGGATTGCTGGCTTTGCCTCCAATCTGGGCCTCTCTGGCTGCTTGCAGTACAGTTGCCTGTACGACCTTAAAACATTACTCAGCCACCTTCCCCATCCCCGTCCAGCTTTTCCCAATGTTTCCCCTGGAACTTGCATTTGGGCCCCGCCTTCCCCTAATAATTCCAGTATAGATGTGGGATACATTCATCCTTCCTTCTGTACTTTTAACACAGCTGATCCCAATGCTCAATGCTGCCCACCTTCTGGAATGGTTTATGTTTGTGGAGGCGGGATGGCCTATGACTTTCTGCCCACCAATTGGACGGGCCTTTGTGCCCCAGCCACCTTAATCCCAGATGTAAATATCATCCCTGGAAATGAGGCCCTCCCTGTATCAGAGGGAGACCTATCTTCAACAACAGCTAGATTCCCTGGCTGAGGTAGTCCCACAAAACAGGAGAGGACTAAACCTACTAACGGCCGAAAAAGGAGGCGTATGTTTGTTTTTACAGGAAAAATGCTGCTTTTACGCCAATAAATCAGGAATCGTCCAGGACAAGATTAAGAGGCTCCAGGAAGACTTGGAGAGGCGGCAGCGGGACCTCCAGGACAACCTGCTGTGGACAGGATTATATGACTTCTTACCCTACCTTCTCCCTCTACTTGGGCCCCTCCCCCTCCTTCTCCTTCTCCTTATCCTCACTGTCGGGCCTTGTGTAATTAAGATTACACAATTTATTCACCAATGGCTAGAGGCAATAAAACCTCATCAGGTCAAAATACAGGCTGGAAACTCAGGAATTAAGTTCCTCAGATGACCCACTGCCACCTCCTCTGCCCTCCATGTGACCAATGACGGGTAAGATCCCCATAGGGGGACAACCTAAGACAGGCCATGGGGTGGGTTCTCAGCGAGCTAAACACATGGTACCCAGTGACGGGTAAGATCCCCATAGGGGGACAACCTAAGACAGGCCATGGGGTGGGTTCTCACCGAGCTAAACACATGGTACCCAGTGACGGGTAAGATCCCCAGAGGGGGACAACCTAAGACAGGGGCCATGATGAATGCTCTGAGCTAAACACCTGGTACCCAATGACGGTTAAGACCCCCAGAGGGGGACAACCTAAAACAGGGGCCATGGTGACTAATGCTCTTACAAAAACAAAAGGGGGAGATGCTGGCCTCTAAAGGCCCAGGTGTGAGGCCTAGTGGAACTTCCTGAGCCTAGCTAAAGTTTGGTGATCTGCCTCTGGCCAGACGTGACTCAGCAAGACGCCTAATGGCTTCTTACCTGCTACCTCCACATGGGAGTTAGAATTATCATTTCAATAGTCAGTTTACTATTGGCCCTTACCTTTCCCCACCATCCTACAATCCCCGCCTTCACCCCCAACATTATATAGGCAACTGTTCATAGCAATAAATCGAGTTCCTGCTTCTACAAGACTCCCGACTCAGTGTGGTTTTTCTCCGGTGGCCAGGAGAGGTCTGAGTCGTCGGACGCTCATCTCCTCCTCAGCCCCTCGGGAGGAACCAGCGGGCCTGGTCCTTCCCTCGGCACTACCTGCCCCCGCCGGCGGAGCCCGGCACTCGGGAAGCAGAGGAAGATCACTGTGAGTTTGAGGCCACCCTGAGACTACATAGTGAATTCCAGATCAACCTGAGCTAGAGACCCTACCTTGAAAAAAGGGGAAAAAAAAACACCATATATATATGTGTGTATGTATTTATTTTTGGGCTGGAGAGATGGCTTAGTGGTTAAGGCACTTAACTGCAAAGCCAGAGGACCCAGGTCCAATACCCCAAGACCCACATAAGCCAAATGCACAAGGGGCTGCATGCATCTGTTCATATGCAGCAGCTGGAGGCCCTGGTGCACCCATACTGTTTCTGTGTCTCTCTTAAATATTTTAACACTTTTTATTATTTGAGAGACAGAGTGTCAGTATGGGTGCATCAGGGCCTTCTGCCACTTCAAATGAACTCCAGAAATATGTGCCATTTTATGATTTTGTACATCTGGCTTTACATGTGTACTGGAGAATTAATTCCAGGCCATGAGGCTTTTTTTTTTTTTTTTTTTTTTTGGTTTTTCAAGGTAGGGTTTCACTCTCGCCCAGGCTGACCTGGAATTCACTATGTAGTCTCAGGGTGGCCTCGAACTCATGGCGATCCTCCTACCTCTGCCTCCCGAGTGCTGGGATTAAAGGCATGCACCACCACGCCCGGCAACATGAGGCTTTTCAAGCAAGAGCCTTTAACCACTGAGTCATCTCTCCAGGCCCTGTATTTTTTTTATTTAATTTTTTGGTTTTTCGAGGTAGGGTCTCACTCTAGCCCAGACTGACCTGGAATTCACGATGTAGTCCCAGGCCAGCCTCAAACTCACAGCGATCCTACTACAGCTTCTTGAGCACTGGGATTAAAGGCATGGCCCACCATGTCCAGCTCCTAGGTGTGGTCCTTAGGTGTACTGTCTAAATTGGGTCTAAGCTGTTCTTGGTGCTTGCCTGCCCCAGTCAGTGGACAGAAAGTTGACAGTTCGCCCCCCACCTCCCCACCTCGTTTAAGGCAGACCTCGTGTTCACCACTGCATTTGTCGGGCGACCAGGCCAGTGCTTTCTCTACCTCCCATGCCTTCCCTCTGGCTGGGAGCAGAGAAGCCCACCAAGGTGTGTGGGAATCTGAACTCATGCACGTGCTTGATCTGCTAAACCATCTTCCCTGCCAGTTACTCTTTAAAGCTCATAAGCTGATTCTACCACGCAACCTAGATTTTTTTTTTTGACCCAGGTTCAATTCCCCAATACCCACGCTCATGTAAGCCAGGTGGCACTTGCATCTAGAGTTCATTTGCAAAGGCTGGAGGCCCTGGCATGCCTATTCTCTGCCTCTTTCTCTCTCAAAAACAGAATATATATTTAGAAAAAAAAAACTTCATGATTATAGCTTCCTATTGAGCGATCTCACCCTCAACAGTAGGCCTGAACGTAAGAGGTTTGAGGAGAAAGCTGTTTTTATCACTCATGCTGCATGTTCAGTTTTTGTTTCAAAGTCTTTATTATAATCATTGATGCACAACTTGAGGCTGGTTAAATACAGTTGGGTTTTCAAAATCTCTCTGGATCTTTTCTAGATGACTACATGCAAGTGACCATGAAAATATTTGGCATTTTCAGTTTCTGACACCCTGAACAGGCACTTCAGTGAGGAGAGCACGGCCCCTCGCAGTGGTCCGTGTGGAAACCGGCTGCTCCGGTAGCGGAATACAGAACCTGTGGCCAGTGGAGGAGTTGGTTACTGGCCATTTTATCAAAGTGCCATAGTAGTAAAACAGGCTGAACAAAATGTAATTTGAGTTGTTTTGCTTACTCATAAGGGAAGGTTAGCTGACAAAGCTGCAGTGAAGTGCATGAACAGATACTGGTACAAACCCAATGAAGCAAAGTGAAGGAAGCGTCCACAGGGCGCCTTTGTCCCAGCTCCATGTTCTGGTCAGCAGATCGGTGCTCAAGCCCCACACATGAAGGACTGACGGCGACAAGCTTTTTAGAGACTCTGTTCAATTTAGTGTTGTTGTTGTCCTAAATAAAATCACTAGGTAATGTTTAAATGTGAGTTTGAACTAGCCAAAATTCCAGTTAACAAATATAAAATGGTCCAGATTTGAATAACTACGTGTTTCAACATTCCTCCTGAATCTTCCCATCCCCTAAGTTTTCTACTGAAAACTGAATAAATCTGTAAAGTCAAGAGAATGAGATTTGCATACATATGGCAAAGATTCCTTAAATTATAAAAATATATATACACATATGTTTTAAAGTATTTAAGGAAAAATGGCATAGTTTTAACAAGTTCAACTCCACATAGCAGAACATACATGGTAGTAATAAAACAGTTAATAAGGAAGTAGGGAAGCGAGAGGACATTCCACATAAGTCCTTGGGAGGAAATTTAATATACGCCTGCGAAGACTTTGAAGCCATAAAATGGACCTGCAGTGGGACATCCTATGCTCATTTCAGAAACGTACTGCGAAAACATGTCTCAAAAAATATTGAGAAGCCATGTTTTGAATATCTGCAGGATATAAGGGCCACTCAGGTTTTCCAATTTTAACACAAAATATTTAATTTTTGCATGTAGAGAAGAGGAGGTAATCACTAGCATAAAAAGGAAAAGGACTTTCACCATCACACAGGAAGAAGCAACATCACAGGATCAGCCTACGCACATGAAGATCTTTAATGCTTATGCCGATGCGTCTGAGCGCGTCATCAGTGTGCACAAAAAAAAAAAGGCAGCTTAAGAATGTCCAGTGTCTCAAAAAGCAAGCACTTTTAAAAAGGTGTATACATGAAGAACGGTAATTAGGCTGGAAACACGCGCAGCCCCACCAGATCGAGGAAGACTGCTGCGGATGGGCCCGGCCGCCCCTGCACGCTGCAGCCAGCTCTCCCGCTGGCTTCAACGGAACAGTTTCTCTTTCCATTCAGTTCACATTTCAGGCTGCTCAGCAGACGCCTGTGAGTCTGGAGACTCAAATCGCTGGTGAAAGTTGGTTCTCTGTTTCCGCAGCTTCTCAGGGGCTTTTCTCCATAAGATGATCTCCTGGAAAAACAAATGTAAAATATCAACTACATTTCCTACTACCAAAGGGTAATTTCCACCACGGAAATACTGGCTGTAACTTCAATGTTAATCAAAACTACGTTCTTCCCATACAAAAGCCTTCATCGGGCTGGGGAGGTGGCTCAGCAGTTAGGATGCTTGCCTTCAGAGCCTAATGACCTGGATTGGATTCCCCAGTACACACATAAATCCAGATGCAAAAAGTGGTGCATGCATCTAGAGTTCGTTTGCAGTGGCCCTGGAACACCCATTCTCTCCCCCACCACTTGAAAATAAAATATTTTTAAAAAGTAAACTGGGTGTGGTGGCACACACCTTTAATCTCAACACTTGGGAGGCAAAGGTAGGAGGATTGCTGTGAGTTCGAGGCCACCCTGAGACTATGTAGTGAATTCCAGGTCAGCACGGGCTAGAGAGAGACTCTACCTTGAAAAACCTAAATAAATAAATAAATAAAGCCTTCATCTTTCCTAATTCACATTCTTTAAATTATAATCTTTATAATTTTTTTGTGAGGTAGGGTTTCACTCTAACCCATGCTGACCTGGAATTCACTATGTAGTCTCAGGGTGGCCTCGAACTCATGGCAGGCTATCCTCCTACCTCTGCCTCCCGAGTGCTGGGATTAAAGGCGTGCACCACCATGCCCAGCTTTCCCAACATTTTTTAATATAAACACACATACATAAATTTGTCTGAAAAACTAATCACAATGGTAGAAGTTTTTGTTGGATTTCACTGGATTCTCTGCTCTTTATTGCCATACATATAAAACAAATAGCAGATGTTTTATGGGAAAATTAAAGAGAAAGATGGAAGGCTGGTAGGTCAGAGTCCTGCAGAACAGCTGGGGAGGGCCTTTCTCAACACCTACTTCCGCCCCCATGGTTGCATTTATGTGGAGCCCCCACCCCACTCAGCGCAGCAGAGCTTAGGAGACAGGGAAGGCGTACGTGCCTGCTGCTTGAAGTACCTTCTGTCTTCCTCATCAACAAGCACGAGGTTCAAGAAGTACCTGACCGAAAACTTTTTGTTCACATCTCTCATTGTTGGAGTCGGGTCGTAGCCTGCTAAGAACAGTCTTATTGGAATAGATTCACCTGAAAGAAAAAAACAACTTCCATTCACTTCTAACACAATGGCTGATGAAGCAGTTTCATAAAGTGTAGTCTGAGCACCAGCTACCAATGCTCAGGGCCACACAAGATGCAGCCCAGCAAAAAGAACTTCTCAGCCTGACACTGTTGACATTCTGGCCCAGGAAAGTCTGTGTGGAGGGCCCCATTCACTCAACAACATCACCAGATGATAGTAGCACCCCCAACCCAAGTGTGACAGTACAAAGTTTTTCAGGACAATGTGAAATGTCTGTCAGAGAGCTGAGAACCACTATGCTAGAGCCAGAACGCCTGGATTAGGTTGTCAGCCCTTTGCCTGTGGAATTTCACCACTGTTCCAAGTTTCTCATCTGTAAGTCATCTTATAGACAGCTTAGTAACAGTCAATTTATAGATGGCTTGTAAAGACTGTTAGAGATCTGAACAGTACCAGGAGTGCTATACCTAAGTAGTTTTTTTCTTTTTTTTTCCTTTGTTGGTTTCTTGAGGTAGGGTCTCACTCAGGCCCAGGCTGACCTAGAATTCACTATGTACTCTCAGGGTGGCCTAAACTCACAGCGAACCCAGCTAATTTATTATTTTCTATTTTCATGAATTTTACTATAATTTCAGCATGTACATGGTCTTAAATTTTTATTACTAATTCATCACAGCAAGAAATGTACAGAATGGGCTGGAGAAATGGTTTAGTGGTTAAGCACTTGCCTGTGAAGCCTAAGGACCCCGGTTCGAGGCTCGATTCCCCAGGACCCCACGTTAGCCAGATGCATCTGGAGTTCGTTTGCAGTGGCTGGAGGCCCCGGCGCGCCCATTCTCTCTATATATATATCTGCCTCTTTCTCTCTCTATCACTCTCAAATAAATAAATAAAAATAAATAAAATGTTTAAAGAAATGTACAGAATGATAACATACCTTCAATAACAAAAGAGCACTAGGGGCTGGAAGACAGCTAACGGTTAACGTGTTTGCCTGTAAAGCCAAAGGACCGAGTGCAATTCCCCAGATGCATATGTGTCTGGAGTTCATTTGCAGCAGATAGAGGTCCTGGCATGTCCATTCTCTCTATCAGATTCATTCTCTCTCTTAAATTCATCAGGGTGGGGATAGCTCAATGGTAGAGCACTTCCCAGTACATGCTGCCTGAAGTTCAATCACGAGTTTGGGAAGAGGGCTAATAAGATTCTCATTACTATTTTCCTAAGGAAATCTGCATGCACTCCCTCCCTCCTTCCTACTACTCCTCTCTATCCTTCCCTCTCTTTTTTAAAAAAATATTTTATTTTTATTTATTTATTTGACAGAATGAGGCAGAGAGAGAGAGGAAAAAAAAAAAAAAAGGGTGCTCCAGGGCCTCCAGGCACATGCACCACCTTGCGTATCTGGCTTACGTGGGTCCTGGGGAATTGAACTTGGGTCCTCTGGCTTTGCAGGCAGGTGCCTTAATTGCTAAGCCGTCCTCCCAGCCCCTTCCCCCTCTTTTTTTTTTTTTTTTTTTTTTTTTTGGTTTTTTCGAGGTAGGGTCTCACTCTAGCTCAGGCTGACCTGGAATTCACTATGGAGTATCAGGGTGGCCTCGAACTCACGGCAATCCTCCTACCTCTGCCTCCCGAGTGCTGGGATTAAAGGCGTGCACCACCACGCCCGGCCTTCCCCCTCTTTTTGAGACAAGATATTCATAAGCAGCCAACTAGCCTTAAATGTGAGATCCCTCTGCCTCTGCCCAAATGCTGGGATTAACATGCATACAACAACATGTCTTCTATGCACACTTTCTTTAAATTTTTTTTTAATTTTTTGTTTTTTATTTATTTATTTGACAGCAACAGACAGAGAGAGAAAGAGGCAGATAGAGAATGGGCACGCCAGTGCCACTAGCCACTGCAAAGGACCTCCAAACACGTGCGCCCCTTGTGCATCTGGCTAACGTGGGTCCTGGGGAACAGAGCCTCGAACCGGGGTCCTTAGGCTTCACAGGCAAGCGCTTAACCGCTAAGCCATCTCTCCAGCCCTTAAAATTTTTTTTTTTTTTAATTTGAGAAAGAGAAAGAAAAAGGCAGAGAGAGAACGGGCACAACAGGGCCTTCAACCATTGCAAACGAACTCCAGACACATGAATCACCTTGTACAGCTAGCTTATATGGGTCCTGGGGAATTGAACATGGGTCCTTTAGCTTTGCAGACAAGCGCCTTAACTGCTAAGCCATCCCTCCAGCCCCTTTCTTCCTTTTTTTGTCATGGTAGGGTTTCACTATAGTCCAGGCTGACCTGGAACTCTCTGTAGTCCCAGGCAGGCCTCAAACTCATGACAATCCTTCTACCTCAGCCTCCCAAGTACTGCAATCAAAGATGTGCATCACCACTCCTGGCTCCTTAGCCTTAGCCACTGAGCCATCTCTCCAGACCTCCCCATCTTTTTTGAACAGGGTCTGTTAAAATATTACAAATTCAGAGCTAGAGAAGGGAGATACAGAACTGCCTCTTGTGAATTTAAACTCAGTGAGGAGTAAGCGAGCCTTGCTTGAGACTAGGAAGCACTATTAATGTCTTCTTAGCATCTATACACAGATTGCTTTTTTTTTTTTTTTTTTTTTGTGGGATAGGGGTAGTTGGAGGTAGGGTCTTGCTCTAGCCCAGGCTGACCTTTAATTTACTATATAGTCTCAGGGTGGCCTTGAACTCATAGAGATACTCTTATCTGGGCCTCCCGAGTGCTAGGATTAAAGGCATGTACCACTACACCCAGCAATACAAAGAATTTTAAAACCTTGATTAGAAGCCAGGCCTGATGACAGGTTTATAATCTCTAACCCCTGCTGAGAAGAATGAAGCAGGAGACTAGGAATGTAGCTCAGTTGGTAGAGTGTTTGCCTCCTATGCACAAAGCTGGGGTTTAATCCCAAACACTGCATAAACAGGTGTGGTGGTGTATGCCACTGGGACGTGGAGGCAGGAGGATCAGAACTTCAAGGTCATCCTTAGACAGTGAGGTTGGGAACAAACTGGACTGTATGACAACCTGTCTCAAAACAAAACAAAATACTACATTCAATGACTGCCTGAGAAGTTCAATGAGAATTTGTCTCAAAAATCCCAGTACCAAATACACAAAGTGGCACCTGATGGGCTGAAGAGATGGCTTAACAGTTAAGGTGCTTGCCTGCAAAGCCAAAGGATGTTGGTTTGATTCCCCAGGCCCCACATAAGCCATATATATAAGGTGCCACGTGCATCTGAAGTTCCTTTGCAGTGACTGGAGACCCTGGTGCACCCATTCTCTCTTTCTTTCTGCCTGCATATTTTTCTCTCTCAAATAAAAATAAATAGGGGGAGGGAGGGAATTACCATGGGATATTGTTTACAATTATGGAAGTTGTCAATAAAAAATAATATGTAGAGCCAGGTGTGGTGGCACACACCTTTAATCCCAGCACTCGGGAGGCAGAGGTAGGAGGATTGCCGTGAGTTCGAGGCCACCCTGAGACTATATAGTGAATTCCAGGTCAGCCTGGACTAGAGTGAGACCCTACCTTAAAAACCAAAAAAAAATAATAATAATAATAAAATATTTTTTAAAGTGGCATCTGGGGCTGGGGAGATGGCTCAGCAGTTAAACTTACTTGCAAAGCCTGTAGCCTAGGTTTGATTCCTCAGTACCCACATAAAGCTATAAGCACAAAGTAAGTTTGTTTGCAGTGGCATGATGCACAGGTATACCCGCCATGCTCTATCTCTAATAAATAGAATAAAAGTGTTTTTAAAAGTAATAAGAGCTGGGCATGGTGGCACACGCCTTTAATCCCAGCACTCGGGAGGCAGAGGTAGGAGGATCACCATGAGTTCGAAGCCACCCTCAGACTACATAGTTAATCTAGTTAATTCCAGGTCAGCCTGGACCAGAGTGAGACCCTACCTCAAAAAAAGAAAAAATAAAAGTATTAAGAGCCTGGCATGGTGGTGCACACCTTTAATCCCAGCACTCGGAAGGCAGAAGTAGGAGGATCACCATGAGTCAAGGCCACCCTGAGACGACACAGTGAATTCCAGATCAGCCTGGGCCAGAGTGAGAGTGTACCTCGAAACCAACCCCCCCCCCAAAAGTAATAATAAGGGCTGGAGAGATGGCTGGCTTAGCAGTTAGGGTGCTTCCCAGCAAAGCCAAAGGACTCAGGTTTGATTCCCCAGTACCCACATAAAGCCAGATGTACTAGGTGGCACATGGGTCTGGAGTTCTTTTGCAGTGGCTAGAGGCCCTGGCACTCCCATTTCTCTCTCTCTCTCTTAAATGAATAAATGAAACAATAATAAATAAATGTGGTTGTGTATGTCTTTAATCCCATAACTTGGGGCAGGAGTAGGACTGCTGTGAGTTTAAGGCCATATTGGGACTACAGAATGAGTTATAGGTCAGCCTGGGCTAGAATGAGACCCTACCTTGAAAACAAAAACAAAAAAGAGCACAGAGCTATGTGTACAGCTCAGTGATAAAGTGCTTGCCTATCATGCTCAAGGATCCTAGTTTCAACCCCCAGCACTGGAAAAAAAAAATTATAAGCTTTAATAATTCATGATTTCATACTGACGAATACTCAAAATGAACTTCCACAAATACTACCTTTGGTACTACACAAAAGTAGAAAATAGTGGCTTAGTGGTTAAGGCACTTGCCTGTGAAGTCTAAGGACCCATGTTCCACTCTCCAGATCCTATGTGAGCCAGACACACAAGGTAATGCAAGTGCCCATTTGCACATGCGCACAAAGTGGCTCACACATCTGGAGTTCAATTAGAGTGGCTGGAGGCCCTGGCACACGAATTCTCTCTCATTTAAAAACAAAAACAAAAAAAACAGTAGGAAATAGAGGCAGGTGTGGAAGCCCATGCCTGTACTCCTGGCACTTGTTTGGGGCCAGTGAATTCCAGGGTTCTCCAGAGCTCCATAGTAAGACCTTGTCTCAACTCCCCCCGCCCCCACCTCCAAAACAAATGAGACAGTTACCTTTTACTGGGGCGCCATCCATTATTTCGTATTTGGCGATTGTTTCTGTCTCCGTTGTGGTGCTTGGTCCTAGTCCAATCAAGGAAATATTAATGTGAGGATCTCCAGAGTTATCCTCTCGGTCTTGTTTTTCAGTGACAGTACTTTAGTGGCATTTTCACGTGGAAATGTGAGGTCATTCTTTTCTATTTCTCATTCTACCATTCACAAACCCATCACTCAACTGCATGTTTCACTCTTTCCCATAAGGTAACATGCAGTTCAGAATCCTGTCTCACAGCTCTAGAGTGTCTTTTATCTGCTAAACTACTCACCATAATTAACCACTGTGTGCAGAACTTCTCTGCAATGACTTCTCATGGAGTGAAGTTGACATAAACAAAACATCACACTGAATACTTAAATGGCATGAATACATAAATCTTGATATTCATTCTCTAAGAAATATTTAAACTCAGCTATCTAAAAGATAAAGTGAAAGCTGGGTGTGCTGGCACATGCCTTTAATCCCAGCACTCAGGGAGGCAGAGGTAGGAGGAGCACCATGAGTTCGAGGCCACCCTGAGACTCCATAGTGAATTCCAGGTCAGCCAGGGCTAGAGTGAGACCCTACCTCAAAAAACAAAACAAAAAAAAAAAAAGATAAAGTGAATGGTAAGTGAAAAAGTGCTATCAAGGATTAGGGGTGGAGTTTGGTAGGAAAGCATTTTCCTAGCATGCAGGAGAGACACACAGCAAAGAGAAGTCTCCTGGATTATGAGTATGTTATTTGCCAGCCTGAGTTACATAAGACCCTATCTCAAAACCAAAAAAGTCCTAGCTGGGTGTGGTGGCGCATGCCTGTAATCCCGGACATAGAGGTAGGAAGATCACTGCGAGTTCAAGTCTACCGTGAGACAACACAGTGAATTCCAGGTCACCTGGGGCTAGAGTGAGACCCTACCTTGAAAAACCTTTAAAAAAGTCTTAAGAACTTCTCCCTCTCCAAGCCACTCTCTCCCTACTTTCCCTCTCATTCCCTCTCCTCTCTTCCCTTTTTGTATTTATGTGTATGTATGCAGGTCTGAGGACAACCTCAGCATGTCAGCCCTCTACTTTCCATCTTCTTTTTAAAATATTTTTAAATTTTATTTATTAATTTATTTGACAGAGAAAGAGGGAGAGAGGGAGAGAATGGACACACCAGGGCCTCCGCCACTGCAAAGGCAAACACCTTAACTGTTAAGCCATCCCGCCAGCCCCTTTCCATCTTCTTTAATCCAGGGTTTCTCTTGTTTGATTGGCCACAGCATAGGCCACAAGCTTTCAGAGTCTCCAGAGTCTATCTCCCATTGCCATAGGTGCACTGGTATCACAGATGCATATACCATTTTGTGCTGAGCTTTATGTGGCTGCTGGGGAATTGAACTTGAGTCAGGCTTGCAAGCAGTGCCTTTAACCATCTCCCAGCCCTAACTTTCTTTTTGTTGAAAGGGCTTGGCTATGTAGCTCAAACTGGCTTGGAATTTGTTATAAAGCCCAGACTTCTCTATCTCAGCTTTTTTGTTTTGTTTTTCAAGGTAGGGTCTTGCTTTAGCCCAGGCTGACCTGGAATTCACTATGTAGTCATCTCAGGATGGTCTCAAACTCATAGCAATCCTCCTACCTTTCGCTCCCAAGTGCTAGGATTAAAGGTGTACACCACCATGCCTGGCTCTATCTCAGCTTCTTTCCCCTACCCCCCGGTTTTTTGAGGTAGGGTCTCACTCTAACTCAGGCTGACCTGGAATTCATTTGTAGTCTCAGGCTGGCCTTGAACTCAGAGATCTTCCTACCTCAGCCTCCTAAATCCTGGGATTAAAGGCGGACACCACCACACTGAGCTAAAGGGTGCTTTTTTATTTGTTTGTTTTCTGGCTTTTCGAGGTAAGGTCTCACTGCTCTAAACCAGGCAGGCTGACCTGGAATTCACTCTGTAGTCTCAAGGTGGTCTTGAACTTTCCTGCCTCTGCTTCCTGAGTGCTAGGATTAAAGATATGTGCCACCATGCCTGGCTTTAAAGGGTTTTTGTTTTGTTTTATTTATTTATTTTTTGTTTTGTTTTTTTGAGTCAGTGTCTCACTCTAGTCCAGGCTGACCTGGAACTCACTCTGTAGTCTCAAGCTGGCCTCAAACTCACAGCGATCCTCCTACCTCTGCCTACCCAGTGCTGGGACTAAAGGCGGGCACCATCACCCCCAGCTCAGCTAAAAAAGTTTCACTCTAGCCCAAAGTGACCTGTAACTCACTCTCTAGCCCAGCCCTGGAACTCATGGTGTTCCTCCTAGATCAGCATCCCAAGTATTGGGGTTCCAGGCATGAGCCACCATGCTCAGATAGCTAATATCTTAAAATCACTTAAACTTTTATTATTAGGAAGAAAAATGAAAATTAAGAAATTATTTCATGTGTACTGGCACATGCCTTCAAACCAAGCACTCAGGAGGCAGAAGGAGGAGGATCACTATGAGTTTAAGGCTAACTTGAGACTACATAGTGAATTCCAGGTCAGCCTGAGCTAGAGCAAGATCCTACCTCAAAAAAAAAAAAAAAGAAAAGAAAAGAAAAAAGAAAAAAGAAAAAAAGAAATCATTAGCTAGGCGTCTCAGCACACAGGAGGTTGAGGCAGGTGGATCACAAGTTTGAGGCTTGTGAAATCCCATTCCTAAAGAAAAGGAAGGAGGAAAAAGCTCAGGTATTTATGACTACCAATTATAAAGTACAAGTTGTCTCAAACTACTGGTTCAAGGAATCCTCTTGCTCCAGCCTACAAGTAAATACCATTACATCAGCTCAAAAATTGTTTTAAAAAATTAAGTTACAGCTAGCAATATTAAGTAACAAAGCTATTAATCACGTAAATATCAATTTCTGTTTAACAAGTTTAAGAGGGGTTTTGAGTAGTGTCTTATTCTAGTCCAGGCTGACCTCGAACTCAGTGATCCTCCTACCTCAGCCTCCCAAATTCTGGGATTAAAGGCATGTGACATTATGCCCAGCTAAACAACATTTTAAGTTTTTGTTTTTTCAAGGTAGGGTTTCACTCTAACCCAGGCTGACCTGTCATTCACTACAGTCTCAGGAAGGTCTCGAACTCATGGCAATCCTCCTAGCTCTGCCTACCAAGTGCTGGGATTAAAGGTGTGAGCAAGAATGCCCAGCTTCATTTTAAGATTTTTAAAATGTTAATAAGGAGCCGGGTGTGGTGGCGCATGCCTTTAGTCCCAGCACTCGGGAGGCAGACGTAAGAGAAGTGCCGTGAGTTTGAGGCCACCCTGAAACTACATAGCAAATTCCAGGTCAGCCTGGACTAGAGTTAGACCCTACCTTAAAAAAACAAAAAATAAAAAATAAATGTCAATAAGGAACTTCAGAAACAAAAAAAAATTTCAAAAGTAACTTTAATTGAAATATTTTTGAACTCACCAATTCCTGTGATCTCTTTTTTGATCAGTTGCAACTCCATGTGTTGAATTTTTATTCTTACTAATAAGAAATAAATTTTCCCAACAATCACATCCTTTAAATGATACCTATTGGGAAAGAATATGTAACATCAGTTTCAAAAGCAAGTTAACAAGAGTGTAACAGGTCATGGCTGGCTTTAATAGGTATCTTTAGGATAAAAATTATTTTAAAACACATTTTAGCTGGGTGTGGTGGCACATACCCTTAATCCTAGCACTCAGAAAGCAGAGATAGGAGGATTGCTGTGAGTTCAAGGCCATCCTGAGACTACATAGTGAATTGCAGATCAGCCTGAGCTAGAGCGAGACCCTACCTCAAAAAACAATTTAAAATAACTTAAAAAAAATGCCATTTTGATTATTCATATTATTTAATATTCCTTTTAGCAATTAACCAGTTCATTATGTAAATATGGAACCAAACTTTTACTTGGCCTTCAAATGAATCTCAAATGGAATAACTAACCCAATTAATTGCTGTCCTACTTAAAACTAACAGTTTTAGCTGAGCGTGGTGGCCCACCCCTTTAATCCCAGCACTTGGGAGGCAGAAGTAGGAGGATCGCAGTGAGTTCGAGGCTACCCTGAGACTACATAGTGAATTCCAGGTCAGCTTGGGCTAGAGTGAGATCCTACCTCAAAAAGCCAAAAAATAAAAAATAAAAAGAGAGAGAGACAAACCTTAGCTACAGTTTTCAGAGAACCTAAGCACTTAACTGAATGGAAAAATAGTATTTTATGCTTGAAATACTTATTTGAAGTGTACTGGAGTATTTTTCAACTCAAAAAGCTCTACCCAAGAGTTTTGTGTCATCAGTATTCTAAGTGCTAGAACAGAGCAGCTAACCATCTGGCCTCAAAGAGAAAGTATTAGGAACTACCTTCACAGATTTGAGTTTCCTGGATATATCTAATAGGTATTTTTTAAAACAAAGGTGGTAACTATAAAATTAAAGAGGTTTAAAAGACAAAAACTGGGGATCAAAACGTCAAAAAGCCAAAGGATCCAGATTTGATTTCACAGGACCCACATAAGCCAGATACACAAGGTGGCACATGCATCTGGATTTCATTTGCAGTGGCTAAAGGCCCTGATGCACCCATTCTCTCATCTCTCAAATAAAAAAAAATTTTTAAGTCAAAATCCAAGCCAGGCATGGTGGCGCACACCTTTGAACCCAGCATTCGAGAGGCAGAGGTAGGAGGATCGCCATGAGTTTGAGGCCACCCTGAGACTACATGGTGAATTCCAGGTCAACCTGGGCTAGAGTGACACCCTACCTCGAAAAACAAAAAAAAATGTCAAAATCCGCCGGGCGCGGAGGAACACACCTTTTAATCTCAGAGATATCTCATGCTTGCATCACTGTGTGTCTGGCTACATGGGACCTGGAGAATTGAACATGAGTTAAGCTTTTCTCTTTCTGTCTCAAATAAAAATGAAGCTAGTCATGGTGACCCACGCCTTTAATCCCAGCCCTTGGGAGGCAGAGGTAGCAGGATCACCATTAGTTCAAGGCCACCCTGAGACTAAATTCCAGGTCAGCGTGGACTAGAGCGATACCCTACTCTGAAAAACCAAAAACAAAACAAACCAAAAACAACAACAACAACAAAAAAAAAAAAAGTCAAAAACTACGTGCAGAGAGGTGTGGTCCCAAACACCTTTAATACCAGCACTGGGGAGGGCTGAAGTAGGAGGATCACTGAGTTTGAGGACACCCTGAGACTACATAGTGAATTCCATCCAGGTGAGCATGTGATAGAGGGAGACCCTACCTCAAAAACACAAACAAAAAAAGTGTACTATATTAGAAAATGTCCTTGTTTGGATGCCAATTTCAACAACCTATGTGGAAAAAAATAAGACAATTAGGAGAACATGAATACTGAGTAGATGTGATGTTAAAGAGTTATCATTTTAGATATTATTATAGATTTTTTTAATTATGTACAACTTTATGAACAAAATTATGTCTGCAATTTGGTTCAAGTGTAGAATTTAATACAATGCCACTGCAAACAAACACGTATCTACTTGTGCAACTGACTTTATGTGGGTACTGGGGAACTGACCCCAGGCTGCAGGTTTGCAAGCAAGCGTCTTTAACTACTGAGCCATCTTCCCAACCTCTAAATTTTCAATAATGAAAATGTATTGTTTACGTAGGCAGGAAAAAAGGATTTTTGATTACTTTTATTAATGATATAACCAGGATAAAGTGATAATAAGCCCACGAATAAAATTTTAAGGGCATACTGGGATGGACTACCTTCTGAAATGGTGAGATTCTACATGGTTAATCAGAGACTCATCAGAAACAGAATATGAAAGACGCCTGTCCTGGGTTGGAAACCAAACCAAACTCTTAATTAAAAGTTTCTTTTCAATCAGAGTTTGTCTGCTAACATCAGATTGTTACTTCTGTCCTTATATTCACCAATTTACAAATATGAAGGGCTTATTTTCCCTGATTATCTCTAAAGAGTACTGTTAGGGTGTGAATTCAAATGAATCCCACAGGCTGTTTTGAACATTCTATCCCCAGCTTGTAGGCTACTGCCAATGGTGTGCACCTTCAGGTCTGGGAGGTCAGGCCTTCAGTCTACGTGTCTACTTTCCGGTCTGTGACTGCGTGTTCCTCCTGCTGAGGAGCTGCCACACCCTCCTGCCAGGATGGACTGAAACCTGCGTGACTGTGAACCAAAACAACCCTTTCCCTTTCCTCCTTTAGACTCCTTCTTGTCAGGTACTTACTTTGATTTGTTATATTCAAACTCTATATGTAGACAATCTTCAATGCCCACTTCCATCTTAATAGAGTTGTTAACATCAGGATAGGTGGCAAGCTGGTGAACAATGAGATCATACTCTTTCACCATGTCCGTCAGTCTTCTCACGATGGTCACCTTAAGAAAATACCTACCAAGTTAATGGAGAGAGAAGTTAACCACCTAAGAAAAATGTGCTTTGCAAGGCATGGTGGCGCACGCCTTTAATCCCAGCGCTCGGGAGGCAGAGGTAGGAGGATTGCTGTGAGTTCGAGGCCAGCCTGAGAATATAGGGTGAGTTCCAGGTCAGCCTGGGCTAGAGCGAGACCCTACCTCAAAAAACCATTAAAAAAAAAAAAAGGTGCTTTGCATAAGCATATATTAACTCAGCTTTCCCTTTGTTCTCCTTCAGGATCAACCTTCATTTACTTATTCACAGAGGATTTTATTTCTTTTTATTTTTTTGAGAGAGAGAGAATGGGTGTGCCAGGGCCTTTCACCTATTGAAGAAACTCCAGGCACATGCACCCTTGTGCACACATGCAACATTGCATGCTTCTGTCATTGTGCATTGGAGTACATGGACCTGGAGATTCAAACATGTGTTCTTAAACTTTGCAGTCAAGCGCCTTAACCACTAAGCCATTTATCCAGCCCCATAGAGGAATTCTAATTGGGGAGTTTTGTTTCTTCTTTTTTTTTTCAGTGCTAGAGAATGGGTCCAGGGCTTCACGTAGGCTAATCATGAGCTCTACTTCTAAGCTCTTCTAGCTCTCTAACTTTTTTGTTGTTTTTCAAGACAGGGTTTCACTCTAACCCAGGCTAACCTAGAACTCACTTTGTAGTGGTTCCAAACTGTCCTCAAACTCACAGAAATCCACCTACGTCTGCTCCTGAGTGATGGGATTAACAATATGCAACACCACACCTGCTCTCTCTTTTAAAATAATGTGTCCAGGGCTAGAGGGATGGCTTAGCGGTTAAGGCATTTGTCTGCATAGCCAGGACCCACGTTAGCCAGATGCACAAGGAAGCGCATGCATCTGGAGTTCATATGCAGTGGCTGCAGGCCCTGGCACTCCCATTCTCTCCCCCGCCCTCTCTGTCAAATAAATAAATAAATAAATAATGTGGCCAGCATTAAAAAAAAAAAAAAATACGGCTGGGCATTGTGGCACACACCTTTAATCCCAGCACTCGGGAGGCAGAGGTAGGAGGATCACCGTGTGAGTTCAAGGCCACCCTGAGATTACAAAGTAAATTCCAGGTCAGCCTGGGCTAGAATGAGACCCTACCTCAAAAAAATAAAAAAATAAAATATGGCTGGGCATGGTGGCATACACCTTTAATCCCAGCACTCGGAGGCCAAAGTAGGAGGATCACTGTGAGTTTGAGGCCACCCTAAGACTACAGAGTGCATTCCAGGTCAGCCTAAGCTAGAGAGAGACCTTACCTCAAAAAAAAAAAAAAAAAATTTAAGGCAGGTGTCATGGCGCACGCCTTTAATCTCAGCACTCCAGAGGCAGAGGTTAAGAGGATCACCATGAGTTTGAGGCCAGCCTGAGACTACATACTGAATTCCAGGTCAGCCTGGACTAGAGTGAAAACCCTACCTCCAAAAACAAACAAAAATACATACACACACACACACAATTTTAAGAAAAACATCTTTCAAGCTCTGTATGGTGGCATACATCTAAAATCCCAGCACTCAGGAGGCTGAGGCAAGAGGATCATGATGAGTTCAAAGCTAGCCTGGGCTACAGAGTAAGTAGCAGACCAGCCTAGATTAGAGTGAGTTTCTGCCTCAAAAAAGAGCTCTGAAGACATACTTTCCAGATGAGTTTGGATTGGAGGGCTGTCATCAGGATATCTGGAATCTCTATGTCACTTTTTCTTTTCAAATCCTTCACCAGTCACAATGCTGGTGTTTGGCACTTGTGCTGTCAAACCTAGGCCCAAATGGACAACACCAAGTTAAACAGAAAAAGCTGGAACTCAGAATGGATACATCCAGATTCAAATATTTAATTACCCTAGGCTCATGCACAATGGCTTGGTGAGGGGAAAGGAACTCAGACTGGAGATTTAGAAAATGTAGATGTTTTAATTTTGGACAAGTCAACCTCCTTGAGTCAGTATCATTCTGTTTTTGTTGTTGTTGTTGTTGTTGTTGTTGTTTGTTTTGTTTTGTTTTTGAGGTAGGATCTCACTCTAACCCAGGCTGACCTGGAACCCACTCAGCCTCTCAAGAGCTGGGATTGTAGGCATAAGCCACCACAGCCTAGCTGTAGCATTACTTCTTAACACATAGTAAAAGAGATTCTATACAATATAAATGGATCTAGAAGGTAAGTTAGTTACACAACAAATGAAGTAACTAAGTAATAATTCATAGAAAGGAAATGAGTGGTATTAGACCTTATTACTTCAGATACGTATTAGCCAGATGAAACAAAATATACAGCAGAGTATTTGAAATCTTAAAGTCTTCCAGTCCAGAATTATAACTACAAGTTCCAATAGCTACAGCAGTAGCCATTCCTTTCTGGTTTTGACTCTGCTCACAGGTTCTAACACACATTCATACCTCAAGCGGACATTGGCCCCGATGTATGATTCATATGGCTTTTCAACTTGCATAAATTCAAAATCATAACTTCGGCTCTGAGTCAGCTCTCCAGGTAAGGCTAGTTCTTTCACTAGGTTTACAAATTCGTGAGTATTACTCTTGTCATTGAAAAGTTCTAAGAAATTTAAAACAGCAAAAACATCAATTATGTTTAATATCCATTTCAATAGAACCCAAACTTCTCTCAAACAATTAATTTTACCAAAAGAATTAGACTTGTTTCTATTTTAATCAACTAGAGCTAAGATCAGAATTTTATTATTTTCATGATGTTCCACTTAGGCATAAATCCAACAACACACAAGACAATGAAAATTTCTACTAGACATGAGTTCATTCCTTTGATGAAGTTAGTTCTCTCCCAGTATGAAGCTGTTCGACACAGTCCCGCATAATCTGAACTTCTTCCCTTTAAAACACTATTCTGTTTTGTTGCTTTGACAAATGTATTACCTTAATTAAGCTCTAATGCACAAAATAAAACCAACCATCAGTTAATTACTGTAACTTGCCACATGAGTTCAATCTTATCCAGAATACATATTTCAATAATCAACATCCCAACTTAATACTTTTATTTATTTATTTATTTATTTATTTATTTATTTATTTACTTGTTTTTGGGTTTTGGAGATAGGGTCTCACTCTAGCTCAGGCTGACCTGGAATTCACTATGTAGTCTCAGGGTGGCCTCGAACTCATGTCAATCCTCCTACCTCTGCCTCCCAAGTGCTGGGATTAAAGGCGTGCGCCACCAAACCAGGCTCATTTTGATACTTTCAAAATGTAAGGTAAAATTTAGCTAGATGTTAGTTAACCCAGCTATGGAAAGAGAATTAAGACTTACTTTCTTTTCTCAATCTTCTAAATATTTACACATAATTTAACTCTTCACTAAAGCAAGAATATCTCCGGGCTGGAGAGATGGCTTAGCGGTTAAGTGCTTGCCTGTGAAGTCTAAGGACCCCGGTTCGAGGCTCAATTCCCCAGGACCCAGGCAAGCCAGATGCCCAAGGTGGTACATGCATCTGGAGTTCGTTTGTAGTAGCTGGAGGCCCTGATGCACCAATTCTCTCTCTCTCTCTCTCTCTGCCTCTTTCTCTGTCACTCTCAAATAAATAAAAAATAAACAACAACAACAAAAGAATATCTCTAAAATACATGTATGGAAATGTACACAGTTTGATATAAGTCAAAACACATCACTCCTTTTCTTTTCATGGACGTTTCTGTTCCCAATGAGTCTGGCCTCAGGCACACACTAGCTCAGGAGGATGAATGGCATGGCTAATTAGAAAATGGAAGATGGAGGTGAGGCTGGTGATTGTGAGTAAGGCTGGTGAAAACGTTGGCAGACAGAGTCAACTACACTACTTTTCAAGGCTGGTAGTTTACTTAACTCCTTTCATTTTTACTAACAATCTAAATACAAACGCAGAATGAGTCAAATTCATTTAATACATTTAAATACATAAATATATTAGGTTTTATTACATAAAACCAATTCCTTCCTTCCATAAAACTAAGGTCCAATTCAGTTAGTTAACTGCCAAATCCAACCCTCTTCAGTTATCAAAGGAAAAAAAGTAATACTATTTTAAAACTCACCAATTTGACCTACAAATTCAATTCTAATTCCTTGATGCTCTAGCCTCTTTCCAGGTTGCTTAAAGGCTAGGTTTACCTGCCAAAACATGAAATTATAAGAGATGTTAACAGTCCTTGGAGTGGGCCTACCAGATTCCTTCCAGATGAGTGCAATCTATAAGTATTTCAGGTACTCATTTATGAAGGATGAAATGCCACCCCGCACCGACATCAGGATGACTTTTTAACACCAGAGAAGGTGTGATTCACATACAATCACCTGCTACTTTCACATACATGTCAAGCATCTGCTTTATTAGAGAGGAATCCCTCATCATAGCTGGGCAAGTATAAAAAGCCTCAAAGACAGAGAAAAGCAACTATGCGCATGTGTTTTATGACCAAAGGAGGAAACAACTTTAGGACGATTAATAGTGTAATGTGAAGTATCACTAACGCTAAGAAATGTCCCAAAAGATAATTTTCAGCTTTGTTTTTCAAAGTAGGGTCTCACACTAGCCCAGGCTGACCTGGAACTCACAGTGATCCTCCTACCTTGGCCTCCTGAGTGCTTGGATTAAAGGCATAGGATACCATACCCACCTAATTTTCAGGGTATTTTTTTTTTTGTTTTTATTTATTTATCTGAAGGGGGCACAGATAGAGACAATGGGTGTGCCAGGGCCTCTTGCCACTGCAAGTGACACCAGACACCTACAACACCCTTGTGCATCTGGCTTTATGTGGGTTCTGGGGAATCAAATGCAGGTTGTTAGGCTTTGTAGGCAAACGCCTTACACTTAAGCACTCCAGCCCCCATTTTTAGCTTTTTTATAAACAAAAATATAACTGCTATAAGAAGTAACAAAAAAAAAAAAAAAAAAAAACACTTATTAAGCCAGGATGGTGGCTCACTTGAGGCTATTAACTGGAGAATTTCAAGTTAGAAATCAACAAGTAGAAACCAACAAGGAATACATTCAGGCCAGCCTGAGCGTTACTGTGGGGCCCTGCCTCAAAAATCCAAACTAAGAGGCCAGGGGAAGAGATTGAGTAAGGAAAAGTGGAGGGAAGGCAAATCAAAATCTAAGAAAGATATAAATAAATCATATGGAAACCTACTTTTTTGGACAATGGAACACTCAGGAGCCATAGATTGTTACTAGAAAATTTTCAGTGCCAGGGATGGGATACCTTCCAGTGAGTTGTTGGCCAGGGAGGTCCATGATGGCCCCAAAACATTACAGGCCATTGCCGAGGCCCTTGGTTTCCCACCAGGAATAGATGGTAAGACCCTAGTGCTGAAGACTCCACATATTTGGGCTGCAAGGCCACTGAGAAACCCTGCTGGAACTGAGCTGATAACCTCCTCCACGTAGACCAGCTGACAGAATGCTGGAAGAAGCCATTCTGCATGCAGTTCAATGGGAGAAAGAGAAATCACCAGTGAAGATACTCAACAGTGGACACTGCAAGACTTTTATTTTGCCAGCCAGGCCAAATGAGCCAATGGGTACAATAGTGGCATGTCTGTCATGGTAGAAACCAACTGCCCTCTAATTGGACAGGAGGCCCACACCATGGGAGGAAATACATCCCTGATACTGAAAACCTAAAACAGGGGTAGTCATGAGCCCTAAGGGTGTAATGTCTTGCTGCTGTCTGACTAAATGTATATACTATGCTCATCAAACTGCCCAGTAAGCACTTCTCTTAATGTTCATACCCATATATTAATGCTATTCTCACTTCTCTTTTCAGATGGCAGTGACCTTGGAATGACTCAGAAGGCACCATGGTGCTGGAAAGAAGTGACAGGAGTGCTCAGCACTGCAATATCTCCATCACACCTTCCAAGGCTCGGGGTCCATTGCGGAAGAGGTGGCGGAAAGAATGTAAGAGCCAAAGGAAGGGTAGGACTCCTTACAAAGTGCTTCTCCAGACACAAAATGGCCTGGATATCCATGACCTCACAGTGCCTGACACTACCTACACAAGACCATCATAATAAGAGGAAAAGATCATGACATCAAAATAAAAGAGAGACTGATTGACAGGGGAGGGGAGATGATGGAGAATGGAGTTTCAAATGGGAAAGTGGAGGGAAGGAGGGCATTACCATGGGATATTGTTTACAATCATGGAAGTTGTTCATAAAAAAAAAAAATCCAAACTAAGCGCCGAGCATGGTAGCATACGCCTTTAATACCAGCACTCGGGAGGCAGAGATAGGAGGATCGCTGTGAGTTCAAGGCCACCCTGAGACTACATAGTGAATTCCAGGTCAGCCTAAGCTAGAGTGAGACCTACCTTGAAAAAACAAGAAAAAAAAAAAAGAATTACCTAACAAATTATCCTTTTCCATACAAAAATAAAGTCCAGTGTTTCCTTTACTTTTGTTAGTGCTGAGAGTGAACCCCGGGCCCTGCAAAGCACACACTGCACCACTGAACTGCAGCCTCCAGGTTTCCTCCTCGTAACAAGTACTGGCAACGTGACTTTGAAAAGCTTTTCTTTAACACTTCTTAAAAGCCAATTTGCCCAGCATGGTGGTGCACACCTTTAATCCCAGCACTCGGGAGGCAAAGGCAGGAGGATTGCTGTGAGTTCAAGGCCACCCTGAGACTCCATAGTAAATTCCAGGTTAGCCTGGGCTAGAGTGAGACCTTACCTTGAAAAACCAAGAAGGAAAAAAAAAAAATTTAGGAGCAAGGCACAGTGGGGCACTCCTGTAATCCCAGCACTCAGGAAGTAGAGGCATGAAGATCAGGTATTCAAGGCCAGCCTTGGCTAAATGAGACCCTGTGTTTCAAAAAGTCAACCAACCAGCCGGGCGTGGTGGCGCACGCCTTTAATCCCAGCACTCGGGAGGCAGAGGTAGGAGGATCGCCAAGAGTTCGAGGCCACCCTGAGACTACATAGTGAATTCCAGGTCAGCCTGAGCCAGAGAGAGACCCTACCTTGAAAAACAAAAAACAAAAAAAAGTCAACCAACCAACCAACAACAAAAGACAATTCAGTAGGATCAACAGCAACAAAAGTCTGATTACTTCAGTTTGTAAACTGTAATGAAATATTCACTCTTGTATGCCCACACCTTATAACCAGTGTTACGCAGTTAATTGTCTTCCAAATTCATATCGTAGAAAAAGAAGTGAAAGAACTATTATATCACCTGGTGGATTATTAAACACTTAAAAAATAGTGTTGAAGAATTCTTAATGAGTGGAAGATGTGCATGACATGTTACATGAAGGAAGCATGATCAAACTGTATGCAAGCATGATGTCCTTTATAGATTTTGAAACTACAAAAAATTCTTAATACCACTTGCTTCTGGAACAAATGATCATTAATAATTTTGTTTACTTTCGAGCTTTCTTTTTTGTCCTCTTTCAGCCATTTTTTCTTTTATGTTCAGTTTGTATTCAATGCAAATCAATTCTAACATGAGAAGTTACTAGATGTCAAAGCATAAATACACAATAAATCCAAATAGACATATCACATTATATAAAGCAGTGGGCTAGGCAGGGATGAAGTTCAGTGGGTAACTGTGTTTTATATATGTATGTGTGTGTGTGTGTACACAATATAAAGTCCTATTTTCCTTATTCATTCATCTATTAATGGACAATTAGGTTAATTTCATAACATGGCTACTTTAACATTTCTTTTCATAATCAAGAATACAAGATTAAGTTGGGAGCTGGAGAGATGGTTCAGCAGTTAAGGCTCTTGCCTGCAAAGCCTAAGTAAGGACCCAGGTTCAATTCCCCAGTATCCACAAAAAGCCAGATGTGCAACGTGGCACATACGTCTGACTTCATTTGAAATGCTGCAGTGGCTAGAAGCTCTGGCATGCCTACTTTCTCTCTCTCTACTACCTCTTTCTCTCATTCTCTCTCAAATAAAATATTTAAAAAGAGTAAGTTGGATCATGTTCCATTGCCTCTAAAACTTACTATGTATATTCCTAGATAATGGGCATAATTATGAAAATCAAAAGAATTAAGATCTTATTCGTGGGCTGGAGTGATGGCTTAGCAGTTAAGACGCTTGCCTGCAAAGCCAAAGGACTTTGTTTCGATTCCCCAGGACCCACGTAAGCCAGATGTACAAGGTGGCACTCACATCTGGAGTTTGTTTGCAGTGGCTAGAAGCCCTGGTGTGCCCATTCTCTCCCCCCTCCCTTCCCTCTCTGAATAAATAAAAATTTAAAAATAAAAAACAAAAAAATCATATTCGCATTCTATTAGTTATCCCAATAAGGTACTTTAGCAGCACTTTTCCTTATGTCCAGGAGCCAAGTTCACACATTACAGCCGAGATGTCTTTTTAGCCTCACTTTGTTTTTGTTTATTTGCTTTTTGGTTTTTCAAGGCAAGGTCTTACTCTAGCTCAGACTGACCTGGAATTCACTATGTATTCTCAGGGTATCCTCGAACTCACCAATACTCCTACCTCTGCCTCCTGAGTGCTGGGATTAAAGACATGCGCCACCATGCCTGGCTAGCCTCACTTTGTTTTAAAGACTCTTCCTCTCCTTAGGCCTCCGGTAACTGAAGAGAGGAGTCTCTTGGCATTTCTTTTCTTTTCTTTTTTTTTTTACTTTATTTATTTGAGAGCGACAGACAGAGAGAAAGAGGCAGATAGAGAGAATGGGCAAGCCAGGGCCTCCAGCCACTGCAGACGAATTCCAGATGCATGCGCCCCCTTGGGCATCTGGCTAACGTGGGTCCTGGGGAAATAAGCTTCGAACCAGGGTTCTTAGGCTTCATAGGCAAGCGCTTAACTGCTAAGCCATCTCTCCAGCCTGGCATTTCTTTTTTAAAAAATATTTTTGTTGGGCTAGAGAAATGGCTTAGTGGTTAAGGCACTTGCCTGCGAAGCCTAAGGACTCATGTTCCACTCTCCAGATCCCAAGTAGGCCGGACGCACAAGGTGACTCAAGCACAAGATCACACATGCACACTGGGCCATGCACGTATCTGGAGTTTCACTGTGCTGGGATTAGGGGTGTGTCATCACACTCAGCCTGATAATATATTCCTTTTTAAGCTATCTGAAAAACAAAAACTACCTAGTATATCCAACAATAGGAAAAAGTGAGGTTTTTGTTGTTTTTAAATTTTTATTTATTTGTTTGCAAGCACAGAGAGACAGAAGAGAGAGAGACAGAGAGAGAATGGGTGTGCCAGGGCCTCATCTGGCTTATGTGGGTCCTGGGGAATTAAACCTGGGTCCTTTGGCTTCACAGGCAAATGCCTTAACCACTAAGCCATCTCTCCAGCCCAGTTAGTTTTAATACACAGTCATGCACCTCACAATGACAATGATATTTTAGTCAACAACAAACCACAGATCCTAAGATCATAAAGAAGCTGAGAAATTCTGTGCCCATCACCTCACAGCCTGTGGTGATGCTGAACGCACTGCACTGCCACAGGCACATGCATAGCACGTGCAGCGATGTGCAGAAAGCAGATGATGATAAACAACTGTTAATGGTTTTGTGTTTCATTATCTTAGAGTCTATTCCTTCTACTTACTACAAAAATCACCATTGAGAGATTCCACAAGAAAGCAATGTCATAATAAAAGATGACGGCTCCAAGCATGTTTCCACCTCCCAAGAACTAGGATTACAAATTTGCACTGCACCACTTCATCCAGCAAAAAAGGCTTTTTAAAGCCTTTAAAAAGAACGGTTTTGGGAGCGGGGTGGTGCACGCCTCTAATCCCAGCACTTGGGAGGCAGAGGTAGGAGGATCACCGAGAGTTCAAGGTCACCCTGAGACTACATAGTTAATTCCAGGTCAGCCTGGACCAGACTGAGACCCTACCACAAAAAAATTTAAAAAAAAAAAAAAAAAAAGAGAGAGAAAGAAAAGTTTTGGGGCTGGAGAAATGGCTTAGTGGTTAAGGCATTTGCCTGCAAAGCCAAAGGGCCCAGGTTCAATTCCCCAGGACCCACATAAGCCAGATGCACAAGGGGACACATGCGCCACCTTGTCTATCTGGCTTACGTGGGTCCTGAGGAATCGAACCTGGGTCCTTTGGCTTTGCTAGCAAATGCCTTAACTGCTAAGCCATCTCTCCAGCCCAGCATAAGACTCTGTAAAAGTTCAAATCAAGCAAGGATTTTAGTTGCCCTTTGGGGGGGGGGCATCCTTAATAAAACTATTCAAATGTAGGCACGGCACAGACATTTTTAGACTTACCTTTCCTGAAACAGACTCTCCATCATAGAAGAGGAAATGTTTTTCTATTTTGCCATCTTCGGTTTTCATTTCGGCCATTTTCCTGGTCTCCCCATCATTAAGGACAACATCAATCTCACAAATGGGACCGAAAAAGCCTCCAAGGAAACTCTAAAATAAAAACGCTCACAATTAGGGCTGGAGAGATGGCTAAGAGGTTAAGGCACTTGCCTGTAAAGCTTTAAGGACCCAGGTTCGATTTCCCATTACCCATGTAAACCAGATGCACAAGGTGGCTGGCACATGCGTCTGGAGTTCGTTTGCAGTGGTAGGAAGCCCTAGCATACCCTCTCTATCTGCCTCTTTCTTTGAAATAAATTTGGACCCACATTAGACAGATGCAAAGGGGGTGCAAGTGTGTGGAGTTTGTTTGCAGTGGCTGGAGGCCCTGGTGCACCCATTTTCTCACTCTCTCCCTTTCTCTGTAAATAAATAAATAAATAAAATATTTTTAAAAATTTTTGAGTACAATTATGTTTAGCCAGTGACTGCATTTTGTAATTCAAACCTTAATTACCTTTGACCTAAGTAAAGTCAAGCAGACTACAATCTGAGTTTACAATGAAATCAAAATATGTATCAAATTCTACATTAAAACTGAACTGGGAGCCAAGCGTGGTGGCGCACACCTTTAAACCCAACACTCAGGAGGCAGAGATAGGAGGATTGCTGAGAGTTTGAGGCCACCATGAGACTACATAGTGATTTCCAGGTCAGCTTGGACAAGTGGGAGACCCTATTTCGAGAAGCAAAAAAAAAAAAAAAACTGAACTGGGCGGGCATGATGGCACACACTTTTAATCCCAGCACTCGGTAGAAGGATCACCATGAGTTCGACGCCACCCTGAGACTACAATTCCAGGTCAGCCTGAGCTAGAATGAGATCCTACCTGGGGGGGGGAGGGGGGAGAATAAACTCAGGTGTGGTGACTCATGGCCTTTAGTCACACCACTGGGGAGACAGAGGTAGGAGAATGGCTGTGAGTTTGAGGCCAGTCTGAAACTAGTGAATTCCAGGTCAGCCTGGGCCTCCTCATACCCTCATTCTTACACAGCTGAGCAATCTCTCTTCCAGACCTTATATTATATTTTACTGCCAAGAAACCCTTAAGCAATGCTTTAATTTCAATAATTTCTTTGATTATGAAATGTACCTATTTTGTCCCTCCCCCATCCCTGTGGTTGACTCCCGCAAGCCTTCGCTCCTGTTGCTGCTGTGAGCTCCCAACCTTTCAGGGAAACTCTCCTGTCTCTGACTTCCATCTTGAAGTCAGCAGACTGAGATTACAGTGGATCACCATGGCCTCTGGTTTTTTTTTTTGTTGTTGTTGTTGTTGTTTTTTAATTTATTTTTTTAGTTTGTTAACAAGCAGAGAGAGAGAGACAGATTGGGCATGGCAGGGCCTTCACTCGCTGCAAACAAGCTCCAGATGCATGAGCCACTTTGTGCATCTGGCTTTACGTAAGTACTGGGGAATCAAACCTGGGTCTTTAGGCTCAGCAGGCAAGTGCCTTGGCCACCAAATCGTCTATCCAGCCTGAAAATTATCTTTATTTATTTATTTTTTATTTATTTATTTATTTATTTATTTATTTTGGTTTTTCGAGGTAGGGTCTCACTCTAGCTCAGGCTGACCTAGAATTCACTATGTAGTATCAGTGGCCACAAACTCATGGCGATCCTCCTACCTCTGGTTCCCAAGTGCTGTGATTAAAGGTGTGTGTCACCCTGCTGGGCTTTGGAAATTATCTTTCTTTTTTTAAAAAAAATTTTTTTCATTTATTTTTATTTATTTGAGAGCAACAGACAGAGAGAGAAAAAGGCAGATAGAGAGAGAGAGAATGGGCGCACCAGAGCCTCCAGCCACTGCAAACGAACTCCAGATGCATGCACCCCATGTGCATCTGACTAACGTGGGTCCTGGGGAATTGAACCTCGAACCGGGGTCCTTAGGCTACACAGGCAAGGCTTAACCACTAAGCCATTTCTCCAGCCCTGGAAATTATCTTTCATTAGACCTCTATGAGATTCTTCCATCACAGAAATATTTGTACAACCCAAATTATTCTTTCAAGCCAAGTAATTTATTATTTATTATAATGTATTACTTAAACTTTTATTAAAATAATGTACTACTCACTGTAAAATTGATTGCTATGTTAGGTCTAAATAGAACGTTACAGTATATAAACGACTTTGAAGCTGGGTGTGGTGTCGCATACTACATAGTGAATTTCAGGTCAGCCTGGGCTAGAATGAAACCCTATCTGAAAAAAACAGGGGAGGTGGCACACAAACGGGGTAGGAGGATCACCATAAATTCAAGGCCAATCTGGGACTACAGAGTGAGTTCCAGGTCAGCCTGGGCTAGAGTGTGAACCTGTTTAGAAAAAGCAAACTAGCCAGGCGTGGTGGCGCACACCTTTAATCCCAGCACTCCTGAGGCAGAGGTAGGAGGATTGCCACGAGTTTGAGGCCACCCTGAGACTACATAGTGAATTCCAGGTCAGCCTGGGTTAGAGTGAACCTACCTTGAAAAACTAAAAAGAAAAAGCAAACAGAAGTTTCTGTAAACTTTCCAAAGAAAATGTATAACCTTGTTCTGTAAATCCTAAATATGACAGAAACACAATGACCAATTGCTTATCAACAGCAAAATGCATGAACTGGCAATGTATTGACCAGCTATAAGCAGACACCACTAATGATTCTGACGTTAGATGCAACAACAGATTGTACTGTCACTGATGACAGTGTTCTAATCTTTTTAAAACTTTCACATGGAGGCCAGGCATGGTGGTGCACGCCTTTAATCCCAGTACTCGGGAGGCACAGGTGGGAGGATCACTGTGAGTTAGAGGCCACCCTGAGACTACATAGTGAATTCCAGGAGAGCCTGAGTTAAAGTGAAACCCTACCTTGAACCCCCCCCAAAAAAAAAAAATTCACATGGAACCCAGCTGTGGTAGTGCACACCTTTAATCCCAGTACTTAGGAGGCAGAGGTAGGAGCAGCACCATGAGTTTGAAAGCATCCTGAGACTACATAGTGAATTCCAGGTCAGCCTGGGCTAGAATGAAATCCTACCTTGAAAAAAAAAAAAACACAACAAAACAAAAACCTAAAATAAAATTAAAAAAAAAAATTTACATGGGCTAGAGAGATGGCAATTGCCTGCAAAAGCCTAAGGACCCAAATTCGACTTCAGACACACAAGGTGGCTCATGCATCTGGAGTTTGTTTGCAGTGGCTGGAAACCCTGGCACACCCAATCTCTTTCTCCCTCTGTCTCTAATCAATAAAGAAAAACTTTTTAAATTTTTTAAAATGTACAGACAGAGCTGGGTGTGGTGGCACACAGCTTTAATCCCAGCATTTGGGAGGCAGAGGTAGGAGGACTACTGCCCCGGCCAGCGGGGCTTCAACGGGAGCACGGACCCCAGAAAACCTGAAATGAAAGGGACAAGAGACACAAGGAACCGACAGCAAGACAGGAGTCTGATCAAGCTGCGATTTTTATTTTTCTCAGGGTGCCTTTTATACAGCAGAACAGGGAAGTTTGTCAGCAGTTTAGGTATTGCTACAGCTCTGTTTCAATAGGATAAGGTCCCGGCCCCAAAGTCACAAGATGTTCCACAGGATAAGGCCCCAGCCCCAAAGCCACAAGATAACGACTTTCTCATTCTTTAAGGGTTACATTGTTCTTTCTCCGTGCATGGGTTAACAAACAACTGCAGACCTTGTGACTTTCCAGAACAGACAACTTATCACAAAATGGAGTCATTTTTCAGGATGGAGGCACTTTTGGTTTCCTAGTGCCCAATGGTTCCCCACATCTCCTCCCTTTCTATTAGTTTTAGAAGGTGTTTTCTGTGGCGGCCAATTTTTGTAAACTTTGTTAGGACTCCCAGGGTCCCGTGATTTCACGGTGGGCCTGTAACCAACTGGGGGAGCATTGACCTGACTCCTCCCGTGGGGTTCTTACCCCACCTTGGTTGCTCTTGGTACCTTTTGGGGAGGGGAGGCAGAGCCAACACAGAAAGTACGGTACCAACCTCCATGCAAGTCAGGTTTGACTCTCAGGGAATTCAGAAGCGGTCAAAAGGGACCTTCCCTTGCGGTGCTATGCCTCGCACCCATGTTGGTGCCCATATTGTACTCACACATTTGTGAGTCAATATGCACAGGTCTGAATCCTATGCAGCTCCTAAAGGAGGGGAGTCACTCAGATCATTTTAAGTTTAGACAAGTGCCAATAAGGGAGGAGGTACGGGGTACACCCACAAACTAGGGCGAAGGTTCGGCACCTAGCCCAGGGGGCGGCTGCAGTGGACGGTTATGAGGTAGATCTTGGTCTTCAAGAGCCAGGCGATGGTAGTGCACTTGAATTGGTCATGCCGTGGCTGAATCAATCTGTTCCTTAATAAAGGATGTTAGCTTTTTAAACAACCATGGGCCGAAACTTAGTAAGAGGAGTAGGCCAACCAAAGGACCTAAGATAGACGGGAGGATCGAGGACAGCCAAGGATGAGAAAAGAACCAGCCAGATGTTTCTGTCATGCCTCTATTATTTTTTCTTTTTTCCAAGGATTCTCTGACTTTAGCCATACTATCCCTTGTGACACCTGTATGGTCAGTGTAAAAACAGCATTCTTCCCGTAAGGCAGCACATAGTCCCCCCTCCTTCAAAAGAAGGAGGTCGAGGCCCCGGCGATTTTGAAGTACCACCTCAGATAAAGAGACTAAAGACTTTTCTAAAGCAGTAATTCCCTTTTCTAGGTTTTGAATGTCCTTATCCAGTTGGGAACGCAGGATTTCATATTGGGCATTTCCCTGTACAAGAGCAGCAATACCTGTGCCGGCACCCGCGGCGCCGACACCCAGAAGCAAAGCAAGCGAAACAGCAGTGCCAGTAATGGGTTCACATTTGGTCCTATGTGGATAGGGGAGGGATGAAGCAAAGGAAGCATCAAAGTCTGGAGCAGGACGATAGGAAATGCGAGGGAAGAGTCGGACAGGGACACAGAGCTGAGGGGAAAAGAGCAGGCGATCCACGGAAGCACAAGCTGTTAGGCTGTCGTGGCAGGCCCACCAATAGCCCTGGGGGAGGAGATAATAGGAACCAGTAAGGGAGGAATTAACAGAGACAGAATTCTCACAAAGGGTAGAAGGCATGGAAGAATTGGAGAGGTTTGGGGTATGAAGACAGGTTCCAGAGCCAAGGACATAGGGGATGGGGAGGGAAATGTTAGGTCGTTGAGACCAGGGGCAGTGAGTATAATCAGTAGTTGTATTGAAGAGAAGTGGGAGGGATTGAGCCACACCATCATAAAGAGGGAGTGAGGTATGAACGCAAAGCCAGCAAGATTGAGTAAGACTGGGAGAAGAATTGAGTACATTAAAAGTGCCCTTGACCAGGTTAAGGACCAGGTCAGTGGTTGTCAGGGGTGGAGGAGGAGGAGGAGGCGGGAGTATAACCAGAGCTGGTATGGGCGGGGAGGATATCACAGCTGTAGGGAAGGGGGGGTAGTGAGGGGTCAGCACACGAGGAGTAGAAAGCGGTAACAGGGAGGGTCTTCTGTAGCTTAATGGTAAAAAGGACCCCAACATGAGAGCCGCCATAGGCACGGATGGCCCACTGAACGCCCCGGGACCAGACATCATATGGCTGTTGTTTGCCAGGGGCTGTAAAGATAATTATTAGAGGGTGGCACCACCCAAAGGATGGGGAGGATACCTTGCAAGCCTGTTTTGGATTATCTTCATAGCGAGCAGCTCCCTGGGGATGGGTATAGTTAGCCTTTAGGGTGATATAGTCCCAAGAAGATGAGGGGTTCCAATAAGCATCTCCAGTAGTTTCACATCCCCAGCTTGCACTAAAATAAGAGTCTACTCCTCCACATTTCCACGTAATCAAACGGGGACAGTGACGGCCAGGGACAACATAGAGGGAGAAAGACTGTAAATAGGACCTCTGGTAAGAATTATAACACCCCCCTTCACCATAAGAGTGGTGAAGATCAATTTCAGGAGCAGTACGTTGTGTAAAAATGGTGCCAAGTCCCCAAGCATTCGGGCTGCCAAGGGCCATTTTGCAGAGGTCTGGAGTTAGGGTCGGCCAAGGGATGGTCTGAGAAACCGTAGAGTGGGCCCAGATCACATCACCTGACTTCACTGAGCACGGTCCAGGTGAAATTCATGGGTTGATGGTCAGCAGTGATCAATCCAGATACCAGGAGCAAGAGGCCAATGAAGGCAGGGGCAGCCATAGTACTGAAAAGGAAAGGACAAAACCTCAGGGGGGCGGGGAGCCTTCCCTGGGAGAGGGTGAATTTTTAAGGGGTGAGGGTGGTGTCCATTGATGAACTAGACGTTCTGGGAGCCAACGAGGCCCATCATTTTGTTGATCATAAATGCAAGCAGAGCCACGTCCCCAAATGAGGACGGGATCGGGGCCGTGCCACTGAGAAGTGAAGGGATCACGCCACCTAACGAGGGCGTGAGTGGAGGCCGTGGTGGGATGCCAAAGGCGGTCAGCGGCTGATTTGCCAGAACTGTCAAGGCTTAAGAAATTAAGAACAAAGCATGGGCCAAAATATTTCGTGGGGTATTCTTTATACCATAAAAGGGGTGAATTTTTAATTTACTAAGTGTAGCCTTAAGGGTTTGATTAGCCCTTTTCACAATGCCCTGTCCCTGAGGGTTATAGGGAATGCCAGTGACATGTTTTATCTGAAGCATAGAGCAAAAGTTCTTGAAGGTATGGCTAGTGTATCCAGGACCATTGTCTGTTTTAATGATTTTTGGAGTTTCCAATGTTCCAATTGAAGAACGTGAGAGATGACATTTTTTGAAGCTTCACCAGCGTGGAGAGAGGCAAAAATGAAACCACTAAAGGTATCAATTGTAACATGAACATATTTAAGCTTGCCGAAATCTGAGAAGTGAGTTACATCCATTTGCCATATCTCATTGGGAAGAAGACCGCGTGGGTTGACTCCCAAATGGGGAACTGGTAAGGAGACGGAACAAGCAGACAGGACTTAACTATTTCCCTAGCTTGAGCACGGGTGATCTTGAAGGCAAGGCGGAGGGTTTGAGAATTTAAATGATGTATATTGTGAGCCTATTGTGCCAAGGACAGAGGGTCAGTTAGGGCTATGAGAGCAAGGCAAGTAGCAGCATCCGCATCAGCATTGCCCTGCGTCAGAGGGCCTGGCAGAGAGGTATGAGCACGTAAGTGGCCTATATAGAAGGGGTGAGACCGAGCACAAATGAGATCCCGAAGGGAGCAGAACAACGAAGAGGCATTAGTGGAAGGTTTGATATAGGGCGTTGTCTCCAGTAGGGGGACTGACTTAGCAACATAAGCACTGTCAGTAAAGAGGTTGAAGGGCTGTGAAGGGAATTGTTTAAAAACTTCGAGAACAGCGCAAAGCTCCACTAATTGGGCAGAGGAGTATGGGGTATGGAGAGAAGTTGGTTGTCCGTTTATCACGTATGCAGCTGTACCATTAGCTGATCCATCAGTGAATATAGAGGGAGCATCCTTAATAGGGTCATAAGAAGTATTAAGGGGAAAAACAAAAGAGTTAATGTTGGCAAACTGAATAAGGGGGTCAGAAGGATAGTGACTGTCAATAATGCCCATAAAGGCAGAAAGTGCTATAGGCCAATCATCATCAGTCTGGAGAAGCCAGTTGAGTTGGTCAGGACCATAGGGGAGGAGGATTGTATTTGGATCTTTGCCAAAATGTTGGTGGGAGAGCTTGCGAGCCTTTAGGATGAGTTGAGCGACCAAAAGGGGATAAGTGGCTATGACTTTAGTAGGAGAAGAGAGGTGAACCCAAAGCAGGGGAGAGCCACGATTGTGGTGAGGGTGCCTTTGCCAAAATACACCAGTAGGTGTATGGGTAGTAGGGCAAACAATGAAAACCAGGGGAAGGGTATAATTTATCTGTTGGGCAGTCTGGAGGTTAATGGCCTTGTTTATTTCTTTCAAGGCAGCAAGGGCCTGAGGGGTAAGTTGTCTAGGGGAAGTAGGGCTGGGGTCTCCATTTAAGATGTCATTGAGGGGTAGAAGAGCAGCAGTAGGAACCTTTAAATAGGGTCTAAACCATTGAATGTCCCCAAGCGATTTCTGGAAGTCATTAAGAGTGGAGAGATGAGAGGTGAGAAGTTGAATTCGGGGAGTTAGTACCTGCTGATTTTTGAGCTCATAGCCCAAATAAAGGTAGGGGTCAGCGGTTTGAACCTTGTCAGGGGCAACTTGAAGCTCATATGATTGCAAATTGGACGGTAGGCGCTGGAGGCAGGAGGAAAGCAGGTTCTGGTCACAGGCAGCTAGAAGAATGTCATCCATGTAATGAAGAATGTAGACAGAGGGAAAAGTCTCCCTGAGGGGGTCAATGGCCATGGCCACAAACTTTTGACAGAGGGTGGGCTGTTAGCCATACCTTGGGGTAAAACCTTCCATTGAAAGCGAGGCATAGGGCCACGAAAATTTACTTGCGGGATGCTGAAGGCAAAGCAGGGCCTATCCTCAGGGTGTAGAGGGATGGTAAAAAAGCAATCCTTTAGATCAATAACTATTTTGAAGGAACCATAGGGAATGGCCACCGGGGAAGGAAGTCCTGGTCGGAGTCCCCCCATGGAGATCATGGCTTTATTAACAGCTCTCAGGTCCTATAGCAAGTGCCATTTGCCAGATTTTTTCTGAATGACAAAAATAGGGGAGTTCCAGGGGGAGGCAGAAGGCTCGATGTGGCCAGCGGCAAGTTGTTCCTGCACTAACAACATTGCAGCCTCTGTTTTCTCATGTGAAAGCGGCCATTGGTCAACCCATATAGGGCTTTGGGTTTTCCAAGTAATTTTATCAGCATGGGGTGCAGGGATGGAAAGAAGACTCAGGGGCATACCCAAGGCCAGAGCAATCGAGTTTTTGGGGAGGAGAAATGGGCTCCAGGCCACTCTGTGAATACAGAGTGAATTCCAGATTAATCTGTGCTAGAGCGAGACCCTACCTTGATAAACAAACAAAACAACAACAAAAAAGTACAAGACAGCTGGATGTGGTGGCGCACACTACAGCATTTAGGAGGATCACCATAAATTCAAGGACACCCTGAGACTACATAGTGATTTTTTGTTTGTTTTGTTTTTTGTTTTTCGAGGTAGGGTCTCACTCTAGCCCAGGCTGACCTGGAACTCACTATAGAGTCTCAGGGGGGCCTCAAACTCATATACGTATGCACATATGTATATAATGTCTGTGTTTTTGACCCCTAATAGGGCTTACATTGAGCAGGGTCTATGCAGCTCTGCAGAGACAACAGCACCAAATGATGGGAGCTCTCTGTCAAATAGTTTAGCAAATCTGCCAGCCTTCTTGTTGTCCTAGAGACCAGCAAAGCACCTTCAGCTAAATAACTCAACCTTTGGGTTTCAGACTAACTCACTTCCATTAGGGCTTTTCGTGACCCCCAAATACACACTGGATTCTCCAAACTTAGGTCTCCCTGGCAGACTAATGCCTGATTTTCCCACTTAACCTCAAACTTGATGAAAACAGACATTTGTCATTTATCCTTTGATCATTGCTGAAGACACACTAAGAGCGGTGTGTGGCATTTATGAGAAGGACTCAAGTACTTGTTGAATGTTGCATTTTCACTATACATACCATTCTAATTACAGAAAATATAAGTGGCCAGGCACGCCTTTAATCCCAGCACTCAGAGGCAGAGGTAGGAGGATTGCTATGAGCTCAAGGTCATCCTGAGACTACATAGTGAGTTCCAGGTCAGCCTGGGCTAGTGTGAAACCCTACCTCAAAAAAAAAAAAAAAAAAAAAGAAAGAAAGAAAGAAAGAAAGAAAGAAAAAGAAAGCACACTGACTGAAATCTGTTAATAAGACAGATCTTGTCCCTGTAAATTACCATTGAAGCAGTAGCCAAGTCTAGGTGTGCAATTTGCTTAAGTCTCTGCTCTCACACAAACTCAAACTGCCTAAAGCTATATAGGCCACAGGTGATACTATGACCAGATGAGATGTTTTCTCAATGCTGGGCTTGCTTTCCTGTTTTCATCAACCCTATATTAGCAAAAGGGACAATTTAAGTTAATAAAAAAAATTTTTTTCCAGATGAGTACTTTAACTTTAAATATTTTATTATTTATTTGACAGATAGAGAGAATGAGCGCACCAGGGCCTCCACCCACTGTAAATGAACTCCAGATGCTTAAGCCCCTTGTGCATCTGGCTAATGTGGGTCCTGGGGTATAGAACCTGGGTCCTTTGGCTTTGCAGGCAAACACCTTAACTGCTAAGCCTCCAGCCCCTGGATGAGTACTTTTAACATATTTTCATCTTTCTTGGCAACATTACAACCCACTCACTTTTTTTGAGACAGGGTTTCACTCTAGCCCAGGGTGACCTGCAACTCACTCTGTAGCCCAGGATGGCCTCAAACTCATAACAATTCTATCTCGACCTCCCAAGTACCAAAAAAAAAAGAAGAAGAAAAGAAACAACCTTTGAAAGCATGAAAGACAACATAGTCAAATGGCTGTGTATTTTAGACAGGGACACAAAGTCACACTAAAAGAGACAAAGCCAACTAGCAATGAAGGCGGTAAGGAAAGCACTCCTTCCTGTAACATTCACATTAGCTCACTGCATTACAAAATGAAGGCAAAAATTTCCTCCCTCAATCTGACAACTCCCAAAGCTACTTCAAGGAAAAATAAGATTTGGAAACTATAATTGCTTGACAGATAAAATTAAACAGGCAACCTTTTCTGCATACAAAGGATTTTTTTTTTTTTTTTTTTTAGTTTTTCGAGGTAAGGTCTCACTCTAGTCCAGGCTGACCTGGAATTCACTATGTAGTCTCAGGGTGGCCTTGAACTCATGGCGATCCTCTTACCTCTGCCTCCTGAGTGCTGGGATTAAAGGCGTGCACCACCAAGCCCGGCAAGGATTTTTTTTTTTTTTTTTTTTGAGGCAAACCCAACAAACTTTTTGTTTTGTTTTGTTTTGTTTTGTTTTTTGGTTTGGTTTTATAAGGTAGGGGGTAAGGCTTCACTCTAGCCCAGGCTGACCTGGAATTCACTATGTAGTCTCAGGTGGCCTCCAACTCACGTTAATTCTACCTCTGCCTCCCCAGTGCTGGGATTAAAGGCGTGCCCACCACGCCCACCTCCAATGGTTGTATTTCTATAGCAGCCTCCCTGCCTTGCTGGCTCAATGATTTACACGTAGTTGATAATTACTAACTGTCAGCTAACTGATTATTTTTTCTACTACACATATCTATAGCCCTTAGGAAAAAAATGTGCTGTTTCAAAACTTACCACCTTCAGCAGGTTTTGACTTTCAGGCTTGTAGTATGAAAGGTCACTAGTCACAAGATGTGGTGGTGCATATATGTAATCCCAGTCCCCCAATCACTGAGGAGGCTGAAGCAGGAGCATCCCATGTTTGAAGGCAACCTGGGCAACTTAGATAGACTGTGGCTCGAATTTTAAAAATGTCTCCGTGTGTGTGTAGCTCAGTGTTAGAGCACATGCACAAGCTCTAGTCCTCACTATCTTAAAGAAACCAGAAACACTCAACTAAGGATTAGTACAAACCTATCACTAATGCTTTTCATGCTCTCTGAAGTATTAAACTGCTGTTTTTCTGGTTATTTTATGGTTCAAATTTGAGTTTGTAGGCTGGGCGTGTTGGCTTATGCCTATAATCCCAGTACCACTAAGCCATCTCTCCACCCCATACATAGGGTTTTTAACACAAAGCTGCACTTGGGATTTGAAAGCTGACATTTAAAGATCAAACAATAGGGCTAGGGGTATGGCTTAATGGCTAACGCGCTTGCCTGCAGAGCCTAATGATCTGAGTTCCATTCCCTAGTACCCACAAAGCCAGAAGCACAAGCTGGCACATGCTCCTGGAGTTTGTTTGCAGTGGCTGGTGTGCCCATTCTATCTGGCCTTCTCTCTCTCTCTCTCTTAATAAACAAACAATTAATAAAGAATTGGTTAATGTTAACATCTGATAAATCCGTTTAAAAACAAACCAAAAACCTCTTTTCATATAATTTTCTAAATTTTGTATTTATTTGCAAGGAGAGAGAGGGGGAATGGACGCATCAGGGCCTCCAGCCCCTGCAAAGAGACTCCAGATGCATGTGCCAGTTTGTGCACCTGGCTTAATGTGGGTACTAGGGAATCGAACTCAGATCATTATGTTCTGCAAGCAAGCGCCTTAAACACTAAACCATCTCTCCAGCACCTTTCAAATAATCTTTTTAACATTATTTGTGAGAGAGAGAGAGAGAATGGGCATGCCAGGGCCTCCAGCCACTACAAACGAACTCCAGATGCGTGTGCACCTTGTGCATCTGGCTTAGTGGGTCCTGGAGAGTCAAACCAGGATCCTTTGGCTTTGCAGGCAAACACCTTAACTGCTAAGCTAACTCTCCAGTCCCTTTCAAATAGTTTTTAAACCATACTGATCATCTAGCAAACTTGCATGTGGGTACATTAAAAGAAGTTTTAGCCCTCACTGAAGAAATTTTTCATTGACTTGTAGATGCAGAGAAATGCAGGTTGAGGCGTAAATGAAGCCTCTCAAAATTTATTCACTCAGCCCACAATGAAACAGAAAATTCTCACACACATACACACCTCTGTGTACATTCAATATTTTAAAGCTTTATAACTTCATTTATGTTTGATGAGTAACTTGGAAATAAAAATACATTGCTCTTGAACCTAATTCAGAAAGCTTAGGAAAAGTACTAATTACAAATATAAGCAAAGCCGGGCGTGGTGGCGCACGCCTTTAATCCCAGCACTCAGGAGGCAGAGGTAGGAGGATCGGCATGAGTTCAAGACCGCCCTGAGACTACATAGTGAATTCCAAGTCAGCCTGGGCTAGAGAGAGACCCTACCTCGAAAACAAACAAACAAGAAAAAAATATATAAGCCAAAACGTAGAGGGCTGGGAGCTCTAAAGATGGCTCAGTGATTGGAGACACATTTGCAGCAGCAAGAGGCCCACTGTCATTCTCTCTCTCAAGTACAATAAAAGTATTTTTTTAGGGCTGAAGAGATGGCTTAGCCATTAAGACACTTGCCTGCAAAGCCAAAGGACCCAGGTTCAAGCCAGGTGTGGTGGCGCACACCTTTAATCCCAGCACTCGGAAGGCAGAGGTAGGAGGATCATTGTGAGTTCGAGGCCACCCTGAGACTACAAAGTGAATTCAAGTCAGCCTGGGCTAGAGTGAGACCCTATCTCAAAAACCAAAAAAAGAAATAATATTTTTTAATATTTTTAAATAAAATAAACATTTTTTAAAAAAAGTTCCAGTTGCAGTCAGGTTCTCACTGCTGGAAGAAAACACCCGGCCAAGAGTACTTGTGGGAAAAAAGGGTTATTTTGGCTAACAGACTCAAGGGGACGCTCCATGACGGCAGGAAAAAACGATGGAATGAACAGAGGGTGGACATCACCTCCTGGCCAACATCAGGTGGACAACAGTAACAGGGGAGTGTGTCAAACAGTGGCAAGGGGAAACTGGCTATAATACCCATAAGCCCACCCCCAACAAGACACTGTCTCCAGGAGGCTTTAATTACAAATTGCCATCAGCTGGGGCCGTAGCATTCAGAAGTAAGTTTATGGGGGACACCTGAATCAAACCATCACAGTACCCTTTTCGAATTAGTCAATCCTCTAACTCACTGATGGGCAAGGACACCCAATTAATTCCTTCTCTGTACTTATGACAACTGTAATTTCCCTTTTAATTTGCACAAAGACTTATACTTCCTTCTTTCCTTCGTAGACTGTAAACTACAAGAGACCAAGCAGTTCTGCCCACCGCGCTTGAGCGCACCTAAATATTTTGCTGAATTTAAAATAAAACAAGCTCGAGAATGACCACGATTCCTGATATTCCAAGTTATTTAATCAAATCAACGTAAAATATATGAGCCTGACTATGTGCAACAGCACCATGCATGCCTATCCACTTTGGTTTAAAAGCTCCATTTCCCTCCTCCGGTGCGCCGTGGCCATTTCGACATCCCCAAAACGTCACTGAGTGGTAGAAGGCGTTTGATGAAACGCGTCCCTCGTGGGCCGCCGTCCCCCATTCTACAAGTGTCAACATCCCGCGTCCTGCGGGAAACCACAGCGTGGCCACCAGTCCTCAAGCGAGCCCGGAGTTGAGCAGACTCGTGACAGTACGGAGGAGGTGGACCGCAGAGTCCAGGAAGCCGGGGTGGCGGGGCGGGGTAGGAAGGGAGGAAGGATTCCCGTGTGGACGCGAGGCTCGTCCCGCAGGCACCGGCGTCCAGCCTCCGCCCACAGCCGGCGGAGGAACGGCGGCCCGGGGCTCCGACACGGCCCTGCCGACGCCGGGGCCGCCCTCCCTCCCGCCTTCCCCTCTCTCAGTCGCTGTCTCTCCCTCGGCTCCGGGACACGCCGACAGGCCTGAGCCCGGCTGCCTCCGCCCGCTCCCGCAGCCCGTCCCCCGCCGCGCACTCACCATTGTCGCAGCCGCCGCCGCGCCCCTCGGAACTCGCAGCGTACGCTCCCTCCGCCGCGGAGCCCGTCACGTGACCTCGGCCCGCGCGCGCCACGTGACCGCCCCCTTCCTCCTTGCGCCAGCTCCCGCCCCAAGGCCGTTTGGAGGCGGGGCTTCTCGGGGCCCGCCCTTTCCGTGGAGGGGCGGGGTCTCGGTGACGTCGGGCGGTGGGCGTGGCCGGGAGGGGAGGAGGTGAGTCCCCGGGCTGGGCGCTGTGGAGCTCCTCCCTCTGGCCCACCCAATTCCTCTTCCCCTGCAAGTTTGTGGGAGACGAAGGATGGGTGGTGGGAACATGTAAATGATGGACGTTGCCGAAGCCCCACCCCTCACACAGCTGCTCTCTTTTTAAAAATATATTTTTCAAAAAAAATTACTTAAAAAAAAGAAATAAAAGCAATAAAAATGATAATAAAATAAAATAAATAAAAGCAATAAAAGTAAATTTCTTGCCATGTTGAAAAACAAATACTTTATTTACTCCAAGCCTTGTGGCGCACGCCTTTAATCCCAGCATTCAGGAGGCAAAGGTAGGAGGATTGCAGTGAGTTTGAGGCCACCCTGAGACTACATAGTGAATTCTAGGTCAGCCTGGGTTAGAGTGAGACCCTACCTCTAAAAACCAATATATATATATATATATATTTATTTATTTATTTATTTATTTATCTGGGACTGGAGAGATGGCTTAGCACTTAAAGTGCTTGCCTGAGAAGCTTAAGGACCCAGGATCTATTCTGCAGGTCTCACATAAACCAGATGCACATGGTGGCACATGCATTTGTAGTTTGTTCACAGTGGCTAGAGGCCCTGGCTTGCCCATTTTCACACTCACTCTCTTTCTCCAGCTGTCTCAAATAAAAATAAAGAAGAGGCAGAGAGAATGGATGCACAAGGGCCTCCGGCAGCTGCAAACAAACTGTAGATGCATGCGCCACTTTGTGCATCACGTGGGTACTGGGGAACTGAACCTGGGTCCTTAGGCTTTGCCAGCAAATACCTTAACTGCTCAGTCTTTCCATCCCTTTTTGTTATTTTAGAGAGAGGAGAAACAGAGAATTGGTAAACATGGGCCTCAGCCATTGAAATCAAACTCCAGAGGCTTGCGCCACCTAGTGGGCATGTGCGACCTTGTGTTTGCCTCACCCTTGTACAGCTGGCTGGCTTACCTGGGATCTGGAGAATCGACTTTAGGCTTCACGGCAAGCGCTTTAACCGCTATTGGCTGGAGAGATGGCTTAGCTGTTAAGCGCTTGCCGGTGAAGCCTAAGGACACTGGTTTGAGGCTCGATTCCCCAGGACTCATGTTACAGATGCACAAGGGGGTGCACGCATCTGGAGTTCCTTTGCAGTGGCTGGAGGCCCTGGCGCACCCATTCTCTCTCCCTCTCTCTCTCTCTCTTGTCTGTCACTCTCAAATAAATAAATAAAAACAAAAACAAAATTTGAAAAAAGAAAACACATTTATTTATTTGCAAGCAGAGGTGGAAGAGACACAGAGAGAGAACGGGTGCACCAGAGCCTGCAGCCACTGCAAAGGAACTCCAGATGCGTGCGCCACATTCTGCATCTCATTTATGTGGGTCCTAGGGAATCAAACCTGGGTCCTTTGGCTTTTCAGGCAAATGCCTTAATCTCTGAGCCATCTCTCCAGCCGCGCCCTCTAAATCCCTACCTGAGGTGCTTCCCCACCTTTCCTGAGTCCCTTGAGAGCCACTGGGTTTCCAGAACTTCCCAGCTTTCTTGCCTCTGAAAAGAAGACCAATAGGATAAAACATCTATAATTTCCTGAAGTCCAAGGAGAGCACTGGACCCATTCTCCCCAAGGAAAGGCCTTCCAAAAAGTCCTGTGAAGATGTTCAGCACATCCATCTTTGCCACACCTGAGACGATCATTGTGGTGTAAACCTAGAAGAAAGACCACTGATGGATGAGGCACGGTTTAGGCTTTTGTGTTGAGCCACCACAGTGCATTTACTCCATAGGTAACTAGAGCAGAAAAAAAAAAAAAAAAAAAAAAAGGAGCCGGGGCTTGGTGGCGCATGTCTTTAATACCAGCACTTGGAAGGCAGAAGTAGGAGGATTGTCACTATATTGTGAATTCCAGGTCAGCCTGGGGTAGAGGGAAACCCTACCATGAAAAAAAAAAAACAAGAAAAGAAAAAAAAAAAAAAAAGAGGAGGGGCTCAGTGGTTAAGTGCTTGTCTACAATGCCTAACGACTACTAAAGCTAGATACAGAGTGGCACAAGAATCTGGAGTTGATTTGCAGGCTGGAGGCCCTGATGTGACCATTCTCTCTCTGCTTGCAAATAATAAATAAATAAATAAATGCCAGGCGTGGTGGCACACGCCTTTAATCGCAGCACTCGGGAGGCAGAGGTAGGAGGATTGCCATGAGTTCAAGGCTACCCTGAGACTACATAGTGAATTCCAGGACAGCCTTGGCTAGAGCAAGACTCTACCTCAAAAAGAAAGAAAAGAAAAAAAAAAGAATCATTCCATAAGAAAACTCAATTTGAGAAACAGGGCCATTAAAGCAAGTCACAAATTTTAAAAAGATTGGCCAGCTGTGGTGGCACACACCTTTAATCCTAACACTTGGGAGGCAGAGGTGGGAGGATCACTGTGAGTTTGAGACCACCCTGAGACTAGTGAATTCTAGGTGAGCCTGAGCTAGAATGAGACCCTATCTCAAAAAAACTAAAGAAAAAAAAATTTTTTTAAGAGCTTGAAATCTGAATATGGTTTCCAACCATGAGAGAATTGACTTAGAAACTTAACAACAGCCAAAAGACAGTCAAAAAGTTCCACAAATATTGGCAGAGCAGCTTAATTCTAAACCTCTAGTCCAAAGACAAGATCAATGGAAATGTAAAACTAGGTTGAATTAAAAGACAATGTCAAGCCGGGTGTGGTGGCACAGGCCTTTAATCCCAGCACTCGGGAGGCAGAGGTAGGAGGATCGCCATGAGTTCGAGGCCACTCATAGTGAATTCCAGGTCAGCCTGGGCTAGAGCGAGACCCTACCTTGGAAAACCAAAAATGAATAGAAAAAAAAAAGAGACAATATCAAGCACATCAAAATAAATGAGAGGGCTGGAGAGATGGCTTAGCGGTTAAATGCTTGCCTGTGAAGCCTAAGGAGCCTGGTTCGAGGCTCAACTCCCCAGGACCCACGTTAGCCAGATGGACAAGGGGCACACGAGTCTGGAATTCGTTTGCAGTGGGTGGAGGCCCTGGCACGCCCATTCTCTCTCTCTCTCTCTGCCTCTTTATCTCTCTGTCGCTCTCAAATAAATAAATAAATAAATAAATATAACAAAAAAATATTTAAAATAAATAAATAAATAAAATGAGAGACTGATTGAGAAGGGGAGGGGATATGATGGAGAGTGGAGTTTCAAAGGGGAAAGTGGGGGGAGGGAAGGAATTACCATGGGATATTGTTTACAGTTATGGAAGTTGTCAATAAAAATAAATAAATTAATTAATTTTTTAAAAAAGACAGTGTCAGGGCTGGAGAGATGGCTTAGTAGTTAAGTGCTTGCCCGTGAAGCCTAAGGACCCCGATTCAAGGCTGGATTCCCCAGGACCCACATTAGCCAGATGCACAAGGGGGTGCACGCATCTGGAGTTCGTTTACAGTGGCTGGAGGCCCTGGCTCGCCCATTCTCTCTCCCTCTCTCTCTATCTGCCTCTTTCCCTCTCTCTCTCTCTCTCTCTCTCTCTCTATCTCTATCTCTCTCAAATAAATAAACAAAAATGAACAAAAAAATTTAAAAAAAAAACACAGTGTCAGGCTCAGGGGATGGCTTAGTGGTTAAGGCATTTGCCTGAAAAGCCTGGTTCGATTCCCCAGGCCCCACATTAGCCAGATGCAAAAGGGGGCGCACATGTCTGGAGTATGTTTGCTGCAGCTTCAGGCCCTGGCATGCCCATTCTCTCTCTTTCTCTGTCAAATAAATAATAAAAAAAAAAATTTTAACTTAAAAATTTTGTTAAAAAAAAACAGTGTCAAGCAAATCAGCACATCAAATTCTGAGGGAAAATCTGTACCATAAAAATGCTTGCATTTGAAAATAAAAATTATTTAAAATTAACAATCTAACTGGGTGTGGTGGCACACGCCTTTAATCCCAGCACTCAGGAGGCAGAGGTAAGAGTATCACCATGAGTTTGAGGCCACTCTGAGATGACACAGTGAATTCCAGGTCAGCCTGGACTACAGTGAGACCCTACCTCAAAAAACTTTTTAAAAAATTAATTAATTAAAAAAAATAACCATCTAAATTTCTATCCCTGGAAGCTTTTGGATGAATGAACAAAATTGTTTGTTTTCTTGGTTGTTTTTTTTTTTTGTTTGTTTGTTTGTTTTTTGGTTTTTTGAGGTAGGATCTCACTCTAGCCCAGGCTGACCTGGAACCTGGAACTCACTATGTAGTCTCAGAGTGGCCTCCAACTCATGGTGATCTTCCTACATCTGTGCCACCACACCTGGCTTGTTTATTTTTGAGACATGGTCTCCCCAAATTATCCAGACTGGCCTGGAACATTCTATGTAGACCAGACTGCCCACAAACTCACAACTCCTCGGTCTTCAGCCTTGCTAGTGTTAGGGATTAGTGGCCAGTACCACCCTATAGGCCTAGAAAACTGATAAAAAAGTATTGGAGCCAGGAATGGTGGCACACACCTTCAATCCCAGAGTTTGGGAGGCAGAGGTCAGAGGATCACAGTGAGTTCTAGGCCAGCATGAGACTACATAGTAAATTCCAGGTCAGCTTGGGCTAAAGTGAGACCCTACCTCATAAAAAAAAAAAAAAAAAAAAAAGGTACTGGGGACAGAGAAGAGAGTATATAGCCCAAAACAGACTATTCAAAAGAAAGCCAGACAGTCATGGTGGCGCACACCTTTAATCCCAGCACTTGGGAGGCAGAAGTAGGAGGATTGTTGTGAGTTCGAGGCCACCCTTGAGATTCCATAGTGAATTCCAGGTCAGCCTGGACTAAAGAGTGAGACTCAGCTGGGCAGATGGCTTGGTGGTTCAGGCACTTGCCTGCAAAGCCAAAGAACCCAGGACCCACGTAAGACAGATGCACAAGGTGGTGCATGCATCTGGAGTTCATTTGCAGTGGCTGGAGGCCCTGGCACACCCATTCTCTGCCTCGCAAGAGCTGGGATTAAAGGTGTGCACCACCACACCCAACTTCTCTCTCTCCCTCTCTCTCTACCTACCTCTTTCTCTCTCTCTCTCTTTCTCAAATAAATAAATAAAATATTAGAAAAAAAGAAACAAAGTGTCAGCACTTGAGAAATGGAGGCAGAATCATGAGTTCAAGGTCATCCTTGACTACATAGCAAGTTGGAAGCCAGCCTGGGCTATGTAAGACTGTCTCAGCCTGAGCTAGAGTGAGATTCTACCTCAGAGAAAAAAAAAGAACTCTGTCACAAAGACAAATACAAAAAGAAACCGTATGGGAATTGTGCTGACAAGTATGTCCACTTAATTATATACTGAAGGACAGGGAAAATGACCACTGTGAGAGTCAGACCTGAGTCAAGGTTCCATTTAATTGAACATGTGGCTACACAGAAAAGCCATAATGAAATTTAAAGATGGTTTGTTGTGGACTAGGGAATCGGCTCCGTGGATAAAGAGCTTGTAGTGGACTTTATGCTCAGCACCCACATCCAACCTGTAAAACTCGGACGCTGTCTGCACGTGTCTGTCATCCCAGCGTAGCTATGGCAAGTAGGGCAGCTCAGAGAGAATCCTGGAAGCTCCTGTGGCCAGTGTATGCAGTGGTGAGCAAGAGCACCTGTCTCCAACAAGGCAGAAGGGTGGAAGGCAGGACAGACAGACACCAGAAGTCCTCCTCTGACCCCAGAAGCACATGGTGTCATGTCTGCACCTAATGAAGGCCTGTTTGCAGTTTATACGGGTGTTTGGGGAATTGAACCTGAGCTGACAGGCTTTGCAGGCAAGTGCCTTTAGCCACTGAGCCACCTTCTCAGCACTTTGTTAAGACTTTCTAGGAGCTGGAGAGATGGCTTAGCGGTTAAGGCATTTGCCTGCAAAGCCAAAGGATGCCGGTTCAATTCTCCAGGACCCATGTAAGCCAGATGCAAAAGGGGATGCATGCGTCTGGAGTTCATTTGCAGTGGCTGAAGGCCCTGGCACACCCATTCTCTCTCTCTCTCTCTCTCTCTCTCTCAAATAAATAAAATTTAAAAATAACTGCCAGGTGTGGTGGCGTACACCTTTAATCCCAGCACTTGGGAGGCAGAGGTAGGATGATTGCCAAGAGTTTGAGGCCATCCTGAGACTACATAGTGAATTCCAGATCAGCCTGGGCTAGAGTGAGACCTTACCTCAAAAAAAAAAAAAAGACTTTCTAGAGAGCCCAGACAGCTCATCCCTTTGGTTAGACTTCTGCTTTAATCGGGTAACATTTGAAAATGGATGTACAAGAAACAAGGCAAAGCCATAGGAGAAGCCAAGACCAGAGCTGTGCTTTAACCGTGGCCTTGAGCTTCTAATTGTAACAGCCGTCAGACTTCTGAACGATGTCACTGGCTCCACAACACTTTCAGTGGCCACAGCACAAGAAAACTCTTCACACCGTAGTCTATGTCACATACCAGGTTTACCTTGTTTTATTTTTAATCAAAAAAGGACCTTATCCGTAATTCACAATGCCGGAACAGTTGGGTTCCTGAAGACTTAGGTATGAAAATAATGCCTACCAATTTGCTTTTCAAATTGAAATTTTCAAAAGTCATATGACACCTAAATGTTATTGTATAATGAGACTCTAAGTTAATTTCCTAATGATATTGATTGAATAGCATATATAAGGCAGGTATTTTCCAGAACAATGAGATAGGTAATGACATAGAAGCATAATGATTAAAATTGATGAGCGGAAAAAAGGTGCTAGAATTTAAGAGTCTTTTTCAGATGTTTTAAATTTTCTATAAAACTCTATTCCAAGACTAATCATTTAACCATGGTACACAAAGTATGCTGAGTACATTGCTTGGAGTCAAGATGAGCAAACCGTCGCTCATAGAATAAAGCCATCTTCTAGTCTATCTTGAGCCAAGCGATGGTCTTCCATGGGAAGCTTCCTCTTGAGAGGTTTAAAGTTGTAATAGACATCATTTTCATCTACTAGCTGGTATTCCCATTCTGTGTCGGGCTGTGAGCCACTTCCAGAGCCACTTCCGGATCCACTGCCAGAGCCAGAGCCAGAACCTGAGCCGGAGCCGGAGCCGGAGCCAGAAAAGTCCTCAGAAATAGGGAAGACATCATTCCAGAGCTGAGATTTTGTCAATCTGAAATAAGAAAGAAAATTGTGCCGGGCGTGGTGGCGCACGCCTTTAATCCCAGCACTCGGGAGGCAGAGGTAGGAGGATCGCCGTGAGTTCGAGGCCACCCTGAAACTCCATAGTGAATTCCAGGTCAGCCTGGACTAGAGTGAGACCCTACCTCGAAAAACCAAAAAAAAAAAAAAAAAAAAAAAAAAAAAAAAAAGAAAATTGTGTGTGTGTGTGTGTGTGTGTCAAAGACAAAGGACCCAGGTTTGATTCTCCAAGACTTACATAAGCCAGATGCACAAGAGGGCACGTGCATCTGGAGTTTATTTGCAGCAGCTGAAAACCCTGGCATGCCCATTTTCTCTCTCCCTTTCTCTCTCTATTTAAAATAAATATATATATTTTATTTTAAATATTTATTTTTTTATTTATTTGAGAGAGAGAAAGAGGCAGTGAAAGAGAGAGAGAAAGAGAATGGGTGCTCCAGGGCCTCCAGCCACTGCAAACGAATTCCAAATACATGCGTCCCCATTTGCATCTGGCTTATGTGGGTCCTGGGGAATTGAACTGAGATCCTCTGGCTTTGCAGGCAAATACCTTGACCACTAAGCCATCTCTCCAGCACCCAAAATAAACATAGTTTTTAAAATGAGTAAGTCAGGGGCTGGGGAGATGACTCAGTGGGTAAGAGCATTTGCTGTGGAATGTGGGAACCCAAGTTTGATGCTAAAGACACACATACAAAGCCAGGCGTGGTCATGCATGCAGGCACCCGGACTGAGGGGTGTGGAGACAGGAGGCTCACTGGCCAGCCAGTCTAACCAAAACAACAGGGAGTTCCAGGTACAGTGAGAATCATTGTCTTAGGGAGACGAAGCAGAATAGAAATCGAGGCGGACATCATCGTCTTCCTCTGGCCTCTGCAGGGGTGCCCATGGAGCACATGCATAAGCATACATACATGTGTGTGCCCATACACACACCCCACATACTACACACACACACCATATGTGCACACACACCGCATGCTACACACACACACCGTATGTGCACACACACACTACATACGACACACACACCACAGAGTGTGACAAGGTAGTTCCTTCAGCCACAGGACCAGACAGAGAGCTGGAAGCAGATTTGATAGATACTGACATATAGATGGCATTAAAAGCCATGGAACAGGCTGGGTGTGGTGGCGCACACCTTTAATCCCAGCACTCGGGAGGCAGAGGTAGGAGGATCGCCATGAGTTCGAGGCCACCCTGAGACTACAGAGTGAATTCCAGGTCAGCCTGGACTAGAGTGAAACCCTACCACGGGGTGGGGGGGCGAGAAACCATGGGACAGGTAGAGGTCATTTAGAGAAAAAAATATAGGCCCAGGACATAACACCAACGTATTGAAAATTGAAACAGAGGAGAAAACAGCCAGGGAAGCAGAAAGCAGCCTGGGATAAGGTCGGCAGTAGGAGCCCGGAGAGAAAAGCATCTCAAAGAAGGGAGTGGGGCCAACTGATTTTGAAGGCAGTGAATCTAAAAATAGAGACACAATCGATGGATGTGTCAAGCAGGAGTGATTGTGAGCTCACCAAGCACTGTGGGTCGAGGATAGGCAGGGAAGTGGAACCCTCAGGGGGTGAGGAGAGAGCGGACGGCACAGGCCACCCTTCCAGAAAGTGCTGCTGTGAGGCAGAGCAGAGTGGGGAGGGCCCGAGTTCAGGGAGGGAGTCTATCCAACACTAGGCGCCTGCGTACTGATGAAGTCCTGGAGAGGGGGGCTAGGACGCTAGTAACAAGGAGGGCTGCCTTGGGAGCTGTCTAGCAACCGAAGTCCAATCAGGAGCCTCCCTGAGCTGTTAACCCCGGGGGAACTGCTTCTAAGTGGGCTGGAGCCATGTCAGGTCAATAAGGCCTAACACAGTTCACCAGGAATCATCAGCAACAAGAAAGAGCAAGAAGGGCTGTGACATTATCTGAGCCCAGGGCTTAGGGACACCCAGTGGGAGCAGGAGCCGTGGACATGACCACATACCATGTACAGGTGTCACTCTCCTTCCAAGCTCCCAGGCTCCCTCCCCTTTGGGCCTCCCATGGGTAAAGTCAGCCACAAATCAGAGAACCTGAGATACGGAGACCACAGGGGTCACCCCTCCCTTCCTCACAGACATAGCTGGACAGGAAAGGACAAGGGGTGATAAGAAGGCAGAAGGGTCTGGGATAAGCACAGAGCAGTGACCATTCCTCCACAGTGACAGAAGGAAGAGCAGTGCTACACACAGGTACAAGGTGGCGCATGTGTCTGCAGTTTGCAGTGGCTAGAGGCCCTGGTGCAGCCTCCCTCCCTCCCTCTCTCCCTCTCTCCCTCTCTAATAAATAAATTAATTTTTTAAATGGTGGGGTTTTTTGTTTTTTTCTTTTTGGTTTTTCGAGGTAGGGTTTCACTCTGGTCCAGGCTGACCTGGAATTCACTATGTAGTCTCAGGGTGGCCTCAAACTCATGGCGATCCTCCTACCTCTGCCTCCCGAGTGCTGGGATTAAAGGCTGGCTCTTAAAACTTTTTTTTTTTTTTTTAAGCCTGGTGTGGTGGCACACTCAGTAGGCCAAATGAACCAACGGGTGCAAATAGTGGCACATCTGTTATGGGGGAGCCAACCACTTTCTAATTGGACTGGAGGCCCGCTCCATGGGAGGAAATACATCCCTGACACTGAAAACCTAAAACAGGGGTAGTCATGAGCCCTAGGGGTGTAACGTCTGCTGCTGTCTGACTAAATGTATATACTATGCTTATCAAACTGCCCAGTAAGCACTTCTCTTAATGTTCATACCCATATATTAATGCTACTCTCTCACTTTTGGTTAGAGAATCTTCTCATTTCAGATGGCAGTGACCTTGGGATGACTCAGAAGGCACCATGGTGCTGGAAAGAAGTGACAGGAGTGCTCAGCACTGCAATATCTCCATCACACCTTCCAAGGCTCAGGGTCTAATGCGGAAGAGGTGGCGGAAAGAATGTAAGAGCCAAAGGAATGGTAGGACTCCTTACAACGTGCTCCTCCAGACACAAAATGGCCTGAATATCCATGACCTCACAGTGCCTGACACTACCTACACAAGACCATCATAAGAGGAGGAAAAGATCATGACACCAAAATAGAAGAGAGACTGATTGAGAGGGGGAGGGGATATGATGGAGAGGGGAGTTTCAAAGGGTAAAGTGGGGGGAGGGAGAGCATCACCATGGGATATGGCAGTTGTCAATAAAAATAAAATAAAATAAAATAAAGAAAAGCCTGGCAAAAACACTGACGAACCACGTATACTTGCACGTCTCCTGCGTCGGCACATGTGGTATAGTTTTGCCTTGTGCTGTGCAGTGAAAGCCAAGGCACCAGCTGGAGCTGCCAGGGAAACCCTGGCAGTCTGCCCACCTCCTTGCCCACATGACAACAGAGGTCATGACATGTGAGAAGAGGCCACTTACACAGGAGGATCCGCGCCTGCAGGGAGGATGCTGTTGGACTCGTCTGCGCTCAGGTCGAACAGTGGTCCCTTTTCGTCAATGCAGTTTGCAGAGTTGCTGTCGGGCTTGCAGCGAACCCACTGGTACCTGGCTCTGCGCATGGGGTGACCTGCCCAAACAAGGACCCCCACAGAATAAGTGCCCCAGATACAGCTTTTTGATTGTTTGTTCTTGTTTTTTTGTATTTTGTTTTGTTTTTCAAGGTAGGGTCTTACTCTAGCTCAGGCTGACCTGGAATTCACTATGTATTCTCAGGGTGGCCTTGAACTCTCAGCCATCCTCCTACCTCTGCCTCCTGAGTGCTGGGATTAAAGGCATTTGAGAGAGAGAGAGACAGAGAGAATAGGCGCGCCAGGGCCTCCAGCCACTGCAAATGAACTCCAGATGCCACCTTGTGCATCTGGCTTACATGGGACCTGGAGAATTGAACCTGGATCCTTAGGCTTTGTGGGCAAACGCCTTAACTGCTAGGCCATCTCTCCAGCTCCCTGTCTTACTTCTTTGGAGAGACTATTCTATCACAATCTTCCCCTTGTTATCTGAGTATAGCTTACAGTGTCTGGTCTGGGTTTCTGAGTATAGCTTACAGGGTCCAAATGGGTCAGCACTGGGGATAAAGCAAGCAAAACAACATCATGAGGTCCTCCCCTTACTGCTACGTCACAGTGGCCAACCTCCTCCCCTGGTCAGTGGGAAGCATGGTAGAGCTAGCGGGATACAGACGCTAGGTCCTAAGAACAACACCACGATCAGAGTTTGTTTTTGTTTGTTTGTTTTGGTTTTTCGAGGTAGGGTCTCACTCTAGCCCAGGCTGACCTGGAATTCACTATGTGGTCTCAGGGTGGCCTCGAACTCACAGCGATCCTCCTACCTCTGCCTCCCAAGTGCTGGGGATTAAAGGCGTGCTCCCAAGCTCTTCAAATACTTGTTTCTCTGCTGAGGTGGGTGACAATGTGCCCTCTCTAGGAGTCCACAGCTTCTAGGGAGAACCCTTCTACCACTTTCCACTTCTCTGAGTCTCAACCTACCGTGGTTAATAAAACTAAGGCACACAAAATTATTCTTTTAAGTAACATAAAACTCTGTAAAACAGTCAACACAGGCTAAGCTTAGAACATGGCTCGTGCTGAATACATTTTAACGCTCAGTTTCCAGTCTACTGCTTAGGAGCCTCTTGTAAATACAGGAGGTTAAAAAAAATTCTAGCCAGCCATGGCACACACCTTTAATCCCAGAACTCGGGAAGCAGAGGTAGAAGGATCGCCGTGAGTTCGAGGCCACCCTGAGACTACATAGTGAATTCCAGGTTAGCCTGAGCTATAGTGAGACCCTACCTCGAAAAACCAAAAAAAAAAAAAAAAAAAATCCAACCTCTCCTCCAGCAGAGGGCGTCTGCTGTCCACACCAGAGCTGTCCACCAGAAAGAAAGCCAACTCCATATGCCCTTTGAAAAGGTAGACTGAGACAGTCTCTAGTCCATGCTAGCCTCAGACTCCCTGTGTAGTCGAGGATGATCTTAAACTTCAAAGCCTCCTTACCTCCTCTTCCAGAAGATGGCTTAACTACTGGGCCATCTCTCCAGCTTTTTTTTTTTTTTTTTTGTATTTTTAGTTATTTATTTGAGAGAGAAAGAATGGACACGCCAGTGCCGTTAGCCACTGCAAATGAACTCGACACATGCACCACCTTGTGCATCTGGTTTATGTGAGTACTGGGGAATCGAACCTGGGTCCTTGGGCTTCACAGGTAAGCACCTTAACTGCTAAGCCATCTCTCCAGCCCCCATGAACTTTATTCTTAATAAAATTACTTAAAAATTATAACAAAACCAGGTGTGGTGGCTGGCACACACCTTTAATCCCAGGACTCGGGAGGCAGAGGTAGGAGGATCGCCATGAGTTTAAGGCCAGCCTGAGACTACATAGTAAATTCCAGATCAGGCTGGGCTAGGGTGAGACCCTATCACAATAGACCCAAAAAAAGTTTAAATTCACTATGTAGTCTCAGGGTGGCCTTGAACTCATGGTGCTCTTCCTACCTCTGCCTCCCGAGTACTGGGATTGAAGGTATGCAGCACAGATCCAGCCTGATTTCCTATTTTTTTTTTTATAAAAAGAGAGAAAGATAGAGGGAAAATGGACACACCAGAGCCTCCAGCTACTGCAAACAAACTCTAGATACATGCACCCCCTTTGTGCATCTGGCTTATGTGGGTCCTGGGGAATCAAACCTGGGTCCTTGGGCTTTGTAGTCAAGTGCCTTAACCACTAAGCCATCCTGCAGGTCCATCAGAGAAACTTAAACAAGGAGCCGGGGGCGGGGGGGAGGGGACTATTTTGATTCATTCAGAATGGTAGTGTTTAAGCAGATGTCCTTATCTAAACTGCAGTTACTTCCTAATGGCCTCGCGACTTCACAAGATGGATGAGCTCCCAATTCTTGCTCAGTTTGACAAGCTATAAAAAGCTCCAAGTTTACTTTCAATTTCTGCCTCAACTCAGTAGTAAACATTATAGCAAGGGCTGTACTCAAAGGAAGGTTTGTATTTCAAAAATAGTTTCTAATCTTTGAGTTGCCTAGGAAGCTAATTGTGACCTTGAAAGTGAATTGACTAATTCTACGGGCCCTGAACAAAACTCACACATATTTTTCAAAAGCCCAGGACATGATGAATGCCAGTTTCAGTTGCTTGTGTGTGTGTTTTCTAGAGGTCAGAGGCTGTCATCAGGCATCTTCTCCAATAACTCTCCATCTTACTGGGAATCCAGAGCTCCCAATTCAGCTGGACAAACCAGCCAGCAAGGCCTAGAGATCCCTCCGTCTCCACCTCCCTAGTGCTGGGATCACAGGCATGTGCCGCCACGTCTGATGTTTTTACGTGGGCGCTGAGAAACCGAACTCAGGCTCTCGTGCTCACACAGGCAGCGCTTCACTGACTGACCCATCTTCCCCACTCCAAAATCAGGTTTTTCCCCTATCATGGGGGACTAATTCCTCCTCACAGAAAAATTAAAAAATTTTTTAAAAGTTAAGAATGGCGTACGATGTTATGTAATTACAAAACTCTTCTGTTGAAGCCCTAGCCTACAAGACCCTCCTAATGTGACAATATTTTCAAAGAGGGTCATTGCCGATGTAGTTAAGATGAGGCCATTAGTGTGGCCCTCATCCAACTATGACTGGTGTCTTTATAACAAGAAGGTGTGTGACCAGGCGAGGACACAGGGAGAAAGCAGCCATCTGTCAACTGAAGAGAAAGGCCCTGGGATGAAACCAACCTTGTCAACATCTTGATCTTGGGTTTATGGACCCCAGAACTGTGAGAAATAAACTTCTACTGCTTAAGCCACCCAGTCTGTGGTACTTTGCTGGGGCAGTCCAAGAAAACTAATGCACCTACCTAAGATAGCAAACCAAAAGCCTAGTTAATTTGATCAGCCAATATTTATTTGCAAGCAGAGAGAGAGGAAGGGATAGAGAGAGAAAGAAAAAATGGGTGCGCCAGAGCCTCCAGCCACTGCAAACTCCAGACGCATGCACCACTTTGTGCATCCAGCTTTTTACATGGGTACTGGGAAATCAAATCCAGGTCATTAGCCTTAACTGCTGAGCCATCTCTGCAGCCCTTAAATATGCTTTTTTAAAGGATAGGGAGGGCATGTCGTTGAAGCACATTTGACACAGGGGAGATGGTGTCGTGGCTCCACTCGGCAGCCTCTTCTGTACCATTAACATGTGGCCAGGCATGTCTGTCCCTTCCTGTTCAGATATGAACACAAGCCCTACAGCCAGAAGCACCCTCGTTTTTCAGTTTATGACTGTCTCATTCTCGGTTTCCTTTTCCAACTAAGAGCTAAATCAACAAGTTGATGACATAAATGTTAGTATTTACATAACCTCCTTATGGTTTCTTTCCTTCTTCTTTTCTCTCTAATGACTAAATGTATAAGGTTTTGTTTTCTTTCCAGTTTTTCCTACAGAGGCAGTATGGACTGTGACATTTCTAAGAAATTTTGCAATTGTGAAGATTTACATATGTATTTACATATATATGATATATATTACATATCACTGGCAGAGGTACCCCCAGTACTAACTGGGCACATATAACTGGGCCATAAATGTGAAATTAAGTATTCTCAATCTTGGGCTGGAGAGATGGCTTACTGGTTAAGGTGTTTGCCTGTGAAGCCAAAAGACCCAGGTTCAATTCCCCAGGACCCACGTAAGCCAGATGCACAAGGGCACATGCATCTGGAGTTCGTTTGCAGTGGCTATAGGCCCTGGCGAGCCTGTTCTCTCTCTGTCTCTCCTCTCTCTCTCTGCTTGCAAATAAATAAATAAAAATAAATAAATAATTATATTAAAAAAGTATTCTCAATCTTGTGAGGAAAAAGAGATCCAAAGCCGGGCGTGGTGGCGCACGCCTTTAATCCCAGCACTCGGGAGGCAGAGGTAGGAGGATCGCCGTGAGTTCGAGGCCACCCTGAGACTCCATAGTGAATTCCAGGTCAGCCTGGGCTAGAGTGAAACCCTACCTCGAAAAACAAACAAAAAACAAAAAACAAAAAAAAAGAGAGATCCATGTAAAGTTGATTTTCTGTGATTTGTGCTTTAAATAGATACAGGTATAGATAATAGATACAGATACAGCTCAGTGTTAGAGCACATGCTTAGCAAACATGAGGCCTTAAGTTTGATCCCTAGCAACACAAAAAATAAATAAATGTTTCTGCAATGCTATTTACTGTTCTTCTCTGAGGTTAGCATAACTGGACAAAAACTGACTTGATAGGGCTGGAGGGATGGCTTAGCACTTAAGAACTTGCCTGTGAAGCCTAAGGACTCTGGTTCCAGGCTTGATTCCCCAGGACCTACCTAAGCCAGATGCACAAGGGGGCACATGCATCTGGAGTTAGTTTGCAGTGGCTGGAGGCCCTGGTACACCCATTCACACTCTCTCTCTCTCTCTCTCTCTCTCTCTCTCTCTGTCGCTCTCAAATAATCAAATTAAAAAAAAAAAACTGACTTTATACATTCCCAGCAGATAAGGAATTGCACTGAGATGGTCTGTAAGCATCCATTTCTGCCGGAAGTAAGAACAAGACAACGAGAAGTCACTTTGAAGAAACAAATCCAGGACATGTGTGTCACTGTGACTCAACATTTCCTTCACTATTGGTGGTGGTAGGGGGAAACTTTATGTTTTTCTACTATAAATTCTGCCACCTGTCTATCAGGCCATGACCTTCTGCCTTGTTTAGACATAGTTCTGATTGTACCAAAGGAAAAGTTATATTTTTCTTACAAACTTATCATTTTCATTTTCTCATTCTTATTAAAGGTTTCAAGTGTGACGAGACAGCCCTAAATGACAGAGGAACCTGAGGAGGTTATTTCCAAATGTGATGTTTCTCTAAGGAACAGCCAAATACTAACATTCTTTAGACTGTCTTTAAAATCTTTTTGCAGGGGGTGGGGTGTTAACTATGTCTAACCAGAATTGAATTTTCAGTAAGACCCAAGATTAAAAGAACAATGGAGGGCTGGAGAGATGGCTTAGCAGTTAAGATGCCTGCTGTAAAGTCTAAGGACTGGAGTTCAATTCCCTAGTATCCATGTAATGACAGATGTACAAGGTGGTACGTGTGTATGGAATTCATTTGCAGTGGCTGGAGGTCCTTGTGCACCCACTCTCTCTGTATCTGCCTCTTTCCCCCTCAAATAAATAAGTAAAATATTTTTTTTTTAAATGGAGTCACTGCCCTTGGTGGTGGCACACGCCTTTAATCCCAGCACTCGGGAGGCAGAGCAATAGGAATGCCGTGAGTTTGAGAGCACCCTAAGACTACAAAGCTACATAGTGAATTCCAGGTCAGCTTGGGATAGAGTGAGACCCTACCTCCAAAATAAAAACAGAGTGCTCGCTTTGGCAGCACATACACTAAAACTGGAATAATGCAGAGAAGATTAGCATGGCCCCTGCACAAGGATGACATGCAAATCTGTGACATTAAAAAACAACAATAACATAAAACGAAGTCACATTTATCCCAATTAAAAAGCAGTACCTTGGGCTGGAGGGCTTAGTGGCTAAGGCATTTGCCTGCAAAGCCAAAGGACCTTGGTTCGATTCCCCAGGACCCATGTAAGCCAGATACACAAGGAATCGCATGCGTCTGGAGCTTGTTTGCAGTGGCTGGAGGCCCTAGCGTGCCCATTCTCTCTCTCTCTCTCTCTCTCTCTCCCTCTCCCTCTTTCTGCCTCTTTCTCTCTCTCTCAAATAAATAAATTAAAATAAAGGAAAAACAAACAAACAAACAAAAAGAACAGTTCCTTCCTGAGTGTGGTGGTGCACGCCTTTAATCCCAGCACTTGGGAGGCAGAGGTACAAATTCGAGGCTACTCTGAGATTACATAGTGAATTCCAGGTCAGCCTGGGCTACAGCAAGACCCTACCCCCCAAAAAACAAACAAACAAACAAAAAAAAACAGTACTTCCCAGTGTTAAAGTAACGATACCACCACATCGCACGTCACATTCAAACTCGAGATTGGTGTCATCTCCATGCGGCACACACACGGGTCATGTTCTTTTCCTTTCTTGGGCTAAGGTGATTATCCATCCACACATCTTCATCCACAACAAAATAGCACTTCTCATTTCTAAGAGTTGACAAGGCTACCACCTGCTTCAGAGTTTAACTTTCTTTTTTTTTCCTGGTACCAAACTCAAATGAACTCCCACGAGGGATGTTAAATCACCCCAAAACCTTCTTCTTCCCCTCCCACGATATGACTCATTCTGAATGTTAAAATGAAGACAATAATTTGTGAGGACTCGGTGTGTGTGTGTGTATGGGGAGGGGGTTCAAGAAGATGACAGGGGAATAAAATTCCTGGGTCTTACCTTGAACTGAAGATCCCCAAACCAGGACGAAGGCGAGGACCAGGGCAAGCCCGCTGCCTTTGAGTACCGTCTGCATCCTGCCCAGCCCACGGTAAGAAATGGAGAAATGGAGCAGGGTGCTCTCTCACTGTCCCTTTTAGCAAAAGGTTCCAAAACCTCAAACCCTGCCCAAGAACACACGTCACAGTTTCCTGAACAAATAGAAAAAAGGTCCACATCAACACCCAGAGAGAAATAAAAGGAAAGCAGAAAAATAACTATTCAGACCCATTATGAAACTACACTGGATTCTCCCCAGGCCTGTCCCCCCCCACCCCCCCCCCCCCCGGCCCCTTGAAATTTTGTTCTTTGCTACTTGCCTGTTTAGGGAAAGAAAAAAAAAATCCCCATCAAAACAGTAGAGTCAGCACTCCAAACTGTTTTTCTTTTCTTCAGGTAACAAACTAAACATGAGCTATAGCATGGGTAAGACAGCAAATTGGACCCGGCCCCTTCATCACACAAGACACACTTGATGTTGGTTCTGCACAAGGGAAACTGACTGAGGGAGGAACCTTCCACTACCGGCCCTCACCTACCACCTCTCATCTCACCTCAACACTTCTCTCTTCCTGGGTGCTGGGTTCTCATTGCACCCCTCACTATCCCTCTCCCTGGGGCAGGGGGAGCCTTGGTAAAACAGGAAAGAATATTTCACATTCCTGTTTCTTTAGACCAACTGCTTCTTTTCTTTTCTTTTCTTTTCTTTTCTTTCTTTTCTTTTTGTCTCAGGGTGGCCTCGAACTCAAGGCGATCCTACCTCTGCCTCCCTAGTGTTGGGATTCAAGGGGTGCGCCACCACGCAGGGCTCCAACTGCTTCTTAGGATTTGATTTCATGCATACTTTTTTATCTTTTCTCCTACTTGAAAAAAAAAAAAAAACAACTTAATGTTGGGTCTTTCTGACCTTGCAGGCAGAAATCCAGAAGCACGGGTTTTCCCCTCAGAGAGAGGGCGGTGGGGTGGACAGACACAGACGGCGTCACTTTCTGAACATAAGGGAATAATGGTGTTTTCCCGGGTCCAGGGAAGGCCTGTAGCGTGTGTGTTTTTACCGTCTCCAAGAAACCCGATGGAGCCGCGCGGGGCGGCTCACACCCCGGCACTCGGAGGCAGAGGTAGGAGGATCGCCGCGAGTTCGAGGCCACCCTGAGACTCCATAGTGAATTCCAGGTCAGCCTGGGCTAGAGTGAGACCCTACCTCGAAAAAGAAAAAAAAAAAGAAAAAGAAACACAACGGTTCTCTTCTCACCGGGGGTACAGGTTTCCCCCTTCCTTCCGCTGAAGATTCAACCACTCAGCACCTCAGCTGCCCAGACAGTCGTGCATGGGCCCACTTTCCATCTCATGCCCCCACCCCTTTGCGGGTCCTTTGACTGGAGGGAGGAGTTTCCCTTCCCTTGTTTTGGACTTCCTGCTGATTCCTTACCATTTCCTGCTAGGGACAGGCCTCCGAATCTAAGTAGCTATGGTAGAGGAATAAGACAGGAAATCTGACCCTGCCCAGAACTGGGGGACCCAACTGCCAGACCCAATGAGACTCCCCCAACACACACACACACACACACACACACACACACACACAGACACACACACAGGAACATTGATTCCTTTGGAAATTCAGAGAGATGTCTTTGGTCCCTTTTCATCCTTACCCCCAATTAAAACCCCCAAAACACTGTCTGTGGAGATGGCTAAGTGTGCTTGCTTACAAAACCGACAGCCTGGGTTGGGATTCCCCGGTACCCACATAAAAAAGCCAGATGCACCAAGTGACCCATGTGTCCAAAAAGTGGTCTTGGGCTGGAGAGAGATGGCTCAGCGGTTGCAAAGCCTAAGGACCCAAGTTTGATTTCCCAGTACCCACGTAATACCAGATACACTCATCCGGAGTTCATTTGTAGTGGCTGGAGGCCCTGGCAAACCCATTCTCTCTCTTTTTTGGGGGGGGGGGAGTTTCGAGGTAGGCTCTCACTCTAGCTCAGGCTGGCCGGGAATTCACTATGTAGACCCAGGATGGCCTCAAACTCATAGCGGTCCACCTACCTCTGCCTCCCGAGTGCCGGGATTAAAGGTGTGGGTCACCACGCCCAGCCCATTCTCTCTTTCTGTCTGCCTCTTTCTCAAATAAATAAATTAATTAAATAGAAATTAAATTTTTAAAAAATGGTCTCTATTCAACTTCGTAGATTTTACACCTTGCTACTATGAAAAGGTCAGAGTTGGGGACTTTCAAGGAGGAAGTTAATAGAAAGGATGAATCCCTTGTCACTTCCCTCCTAGAGATTACAACAGCTAGGCCCGGCCTTTGGCAATGCAGAGGGGCATGGGGCACTCCCTAGCACCCTGGCTCCCTCTTGGTCTCCCTTCACTGATTTGCCTTCATGCCCTGCTCTTGGTGCTTTGTAGCCACACCGATGTCCCTGCTGCCTTCAGACATTCTTGTGATTTGTTCATCAAAACCACCTTAACTGGGCTGGAGAGATAGCTTAACAGTTAAGGCACATGCCTGCAAAGCCTAAGGACCCAGGTTCGATTCTCCAGTTCCCATGTAAGCCAGATGCACACGATGGCGCACGTGTCTGGACTTCGTTTGCAGTGGCTAGAGGCCCTGAAACGTCCATTCTCTCTAATAAATATAAATAAATCTTAAAAAAAAAAACACCTTAGAGAGCCGGGCGTGGTGGCGCACGCCTTTAATCCTAGCACTCGGGAGGCAGAGGTAGGAGGATCGCCGTGAGAGTCCGAGGCCACCCTGAGACTCCATAGTGAATTCCAGGTCAGCCTGGGCTACAGTGAAACCCTACCTCAAAAAAAAAAAAAAAAAAAAAAAAAAAAAAAAAAAAAACACCTTAGGGCTGGAGAGATGGTTTAGCCTGTGAAGCCTAAGGACCCAGGTTTGAGGCTTGATTCACCAGGCCCCAAGTAAGCCAGATGCACTCTGGAGTTCTTGTACAGTGGCTGGAGGTCCTGGTGCGCCCGTGTTCTCTCTCTCTCTCTCTCTCTCTCTCTCTCTCTCTCTGTTGTTCTCAAATAAATAAATAAAAATAAATTGAAAGCCAGGCATGGTGGTGCATGCCTTTAATCCCAGCACTCGGGAGGCAGAGGTAGGAGGATTGCTGTGAGTTCGAGTCCACCCTAAGACTCCATTGTGAATTTCAGGTCAGCCTGGGCTAGAGTGAGACCCTACCTCGAAAAACCAAAATAAATAAATAAATAGAAAAACATAACCTTAACTTAAACTCCCTCTGGAATAATAAGTGATCTACACAATTTCTCAAACTTGTTGACAATATTTTATTTATTTATTTGTATCTGAGGCAGGGTCTCAGGTAGCTGGGCTAGCCAACGTAACATGCATCAGAGAATGACTGCAAATTCCTGAGCTTTCTGCCTCCACTTCCTGAAGGGTGGGATTTACAAGCATGGGCCACCATCAATATTTTCTAGGCTCCATATGACCTGCTTCTTTCTCCTCAAACAACACATCCCAAACTACACTCACAGTGCCTGCCACTTAAGGTTATGAATCACTGAGGATGAAGGAATCTGCTTCCCTTCATGTGTAACGACAGACCATCAAGTAGACAGATCTTCCCTGGCCTTTTCATGTCAGTCTCCAGGGACTGAACACGCTGACCAATTACATTACTACATTTTAGTTAAGACTTAGTATTTTTTTGCTTTTTGTTTTAAATACTGTTTTTCTTTTTAAAATTTATTTTTATTTGTTTGAGAGAAAGAGACACACACAGAGAGAGAGAGAGCAGGGCATGGTGGCTCACGCCTTTAATCCCAGCTCTCGGGAGGCAGAGGTAGGAGGATCGCCGTGAGTTTGAGTCCACCCTGAGTCTACATAGTGAATTCCAGGTCAGCCTGAGCTAGAGTGAGACCCTACCCTCAAAAAAATACAAAAGAAAAAAAGAAAAAGAGAGAGAATGAGCACGCCAGGGCCTTCAGCCACTGCAAACTAACTCCAGATGCATGCACCACCTAGTACATCTGGCTTATGTGGGTCCTGGGTAATCAAACCTGGGTTCTTTGGCTTTGCAAGCAAGCACCTTAACTGCTAAGCCATCCCAACAGCCCAATATTATTTATTTATTTTCAAGGAGACACAAAGAGAGAGGGAATAGGCATGCCAGAGCTTCTAAACACTATAAACAAACTCCAGATACATGCACCATTTTGTGCATTAGGTTTATATGAGTACTGGGTAATCAAACCCAGGTCATTGGGTTTTGCAGGTAAGTGCCTTAACCACTGAGCCTTCTTCCTATGATTGTACATTAGATTTCAAGCTTGTTCCTTTTCTCTAACTGGGAGTTTTATCCAACATTTGCATCTTTTTTAAAAAAATATTTTTCTTTTATTTATTTGAGAGTGAGAAAGGCAGAGAGAGAGAGAGAATGGGCACATCAGGGCCTCCAGCCACTGCAAACGAATCCCAGATGCTTGCTCCCCCTTTTGCATCTGGCTTACATGGGTCCTGGAGAATCGAACCGGGATCCTTTGGCTTTGCAGGCAAATCCCTTAACTGCTAGGCCGTCTCTCCAGCCCCATTTGTATCTGTTTAAAATTTAATTTAAGCCAGGCATGGTGACGCACACCTTTAATCCCAGAACTTGGGAGGCAGAGGTAGGAGGATAACAGTGAGTTCAAGGTCACCTTGAGACTACACAGTGAATTCCTGGTCAGCCTGGGCTACAGTAAGATCCTACCCCTCCCACCAAAAAAATACACAAACAAGCAAAAAACAACTAGGGCCTGGGAAATTGCTCAGTGGTTAAATAAAGGTGCTTGCTCCCTGAAAGCCTGGGTTGATTCCCCAGGACCCACGTAAAGCCAGATGCTCAAAGTGGTGCATGTATGTGAGTTCATTTGCACAGCAAGAAGCCCTGACACACCCATTCTCTCTCTTTCTCTCTCTCTCTCTCTCTCTCTCTCTCTCTCTCTGCTTGCAAATGAATAAATAAAAATATTTCTTTTTTAATATTGTATTTATTTATTTATTTATTTAGAGAGAGAGAGAGAGATACAGAAATAGGCAGATAGAGAAAGAGAGAGAGAGAATGGCACGCCAGGGCCTCTAGCCACCACAAACAAACTCCAGATGCATGAGCCCCCTTGTGCATCTGGTTTACTTGGGTCCTGGGGAATCAAACCTAGGTCCTTTGGCTTTTCAGGCAAGCACCTTAACCACTAAGCCATCTCTCCAGCCCAAATAAAAATATTTCTAAAGTGTGCTAAACAAGGGCTGGAGACATGGCTTAGCAGTTAAGGCATTTGCCTGCAAAGTCAAAGGATCCAGATATATACATTCATTCCAGAGCCAGGCATAGTGGCTCATGCCTTTAATCCAGGAACTCACTCAGGAGGCTAGGAGGCTTGCAGTGAGTTCAAGGCTAGCCTTAATTACAGAGTAAATTGATCCAGGTCAGTTTGGGCTACAGTGAGAACCCCTCAAAACACCAAAAAAAAAAAAAAAAAAGCAGCCAACTATTTCCCAAGACTTAATATCTTTGGTGCTGAGGAAGGGGAAGAACGTTAGGGGTAAGCAAGAGATTACTCAATATATATTTTTCCCCCAACTATATCACAGTTTAAAAGCACCATCTTAGAATACAGAGCTCTTGTAAGGATCCTCCTTGCTCTGTCTACCTCAGAGGCCTTCCTAGTTATCACAGTGTGATCAGGGGAGAGTCATCTCTCTAGTCCCTCCAAAACATTTTGAAATATAAGAATGAAGTATTGAGCAGCTGGGTGTGGTGGCGCACATCTTTAATCCCAGCACCCAGGAGGCAGAGGTAGGGGGATCGCCATGAGTTCAAGGTCACCCTGAGACTACGTAGTAAATTCCAGGTCAGCCTGAGCTACAGTGAAACCGTACCTTGAAAAACAAAAAAAGAAAAAAAAGAAGTGTCAGAACTGGGCATGGTGGCACATGCCTTTCATACCAGCACATGGGAGGCATAGCTAGGAGGATCTCTGTGAGTTTGAGGCCACCCTGAGACTACTTAGTGAATTCCAGGTCAGCCTGGACCAGAGTGAGACCCTACCCCGAAAAAAAAAAGAAGAAGAAGTGTTGGGGGCTGGAGAGAAGGCTCAGAGGTCAAGATGCACGCCTGCAAAGCTTAAGGACCAGAGTTCAATTTCCCAGTACCCACATAGAGCCAGATGCACAAAGTGACACATGTATCTGGAGGCCCTGGTACACCCATTCTCTGTCTCTCTTCTATCTCTCTCTGATTACAAATAAATAAAGAAAAATGTTGCCAGGCATGGTGGTGCACACCTTTAATAGCAGCACTTGGGAGGCAGGCACCTTAACAGCTAAGACATCTGTCCAGCCCTACAATGCCATTTTTACGCAGTGCTGAGGATTGCAGGACTATATATATGCTAGGTAAGGCACTCTATCAAATGACCTACATCTCCAGCCTCCAGGCACCACTTTAATGTGAAAATGAGGAAACTGAGGCACAGAGAGGTGAAATGCAGGTAGAATTTGACCTGTGGCAATCCAACTACAGACCCTCACTTCATCTATTCTTTGGCCCCTCACATGAGTTCTCCTTTGTCCTGGGAGGAGATTTTTCTTTATTAGTCTTATTTCCCCAGCTAACCTACCCACCTCTGCCCTGGCATTAAAAAACCAAACACCGGGGGAGAGGGAGGGTATTACCATGGGATATTTTTTATAATCATGGAAAATGTTATTAAAAATTGAGAAAAAAAACAAACAAACACAGGGGCTAGAGGAATGGCTTAGCAGTTAGGGCGTTTGCCTGCAAAGCCAAAGGACCCAGGTTCGATTCTCCATTCTCTCTCCCTCTCTCTCTGTCAAATAAATAAGTAAATAAAAATAAAAATAAAAATAAAATAAAACACAGGCCAGGTGTGGTGGCGCACACCTTTAATCCCAGCACTCAGGAGTCAGAGGTAGGAGGATCGCTGTTAGTTCAAGGCCATGCTGAGACTACATAGTGAATTCCAGGTCAGACTGGGCTAGAGACTCCTACCTTGGGGAAAAAAAAAAAAAAAAAAAAAGCCCCATGGTCTGGAGAACAGCTAAAAGCACTTGCTTGCCAAGACTGATGGCATGGGTCTGATTCCCCAGTGCCCATGTAAAGCCAGATGCACAAAGTGGCACATGCATCTGGAGTATATTTGCAGTGGCAAGAGGCCCTGGAGCACCCATTCTCTCCCCCCCGCTTCTCTCTCTTTGCCTGCAAATAAAACAAAACAATAAAATATTTTTAAAAAGTCAAACACTCCTATTATTTATGTGAGCAAGAAAGCCGTTATCTGGAGTCCCAGAGTCCCGAATCCCAGAGCAGAGCAAAACAAAGCACGTGCCACCATGAAGTCGCTAGTGCCCGCTTGGGCAACTCACTGGATCTCTGACCACATGACTTTGCATTTTGGGCCCCTGTTGCCTAAAGGTTAATATACTCTGCCAGTTTTTTGTTTTTTCTCCGTTTATGTAACACTTTCCAAACCTTCCCAACGGATGGACTGACGGTTGGCTATGTGTACAGAAACTCCTCTCAGGAGCCTTCAAGAGCACAGTTGCCTAAAAGCAAAGACTGCGCAATGCTGGTGGAGGGAAGCTATCCCCATGTGTTTACTTATTCGTTTATTTATTTATTTATTTTTCAGTGCTAGGGATCAAACCTTGCACATGCTAGGTAAGACTTTTTATTTTTTCCCTCGACCAAGACTACACACTTATCTTTCTTTTTTCTCAGATACCACTGAAGTCAAATGGTTTTGCTTTTAATGTTTAAAAAAAAATACCAGGGCTGGAGAGATGGCTCGGCAGCTAAGGTAGTTTGCAAAACCCAAGGACCCGAGTTTGAGTCCTCAGTACCCACATTAAGCCGGATGCACAAGGTTGCACATGCAACTGAAATTTGTTTTCTGTGGCTTGAGGCCCTTGCATACCTATGCTATCTGCCTCTTTCTCTCACTCTATTTTAAATAAAAAAAATACTAAAGGGGGCTGGAGAGATGGCTTAGCAGTTAAGGCATTTGCCTGCAAAGCTAAAGGACCTCGGTTCAATTCCCCAGACCCACGTAACTAGATGCACAAGGTGGCACATGCATATGGAGTTTGTTTGAAGTGGCCAGAGGCCCTGGCATGCCCATTCTCTCTCTCTCTCTCTCTCTCTCTCTTTCAAATAAATAAAATAAAATAAAACACTTGCTTGCAAAGCCTAATAGCCTGGGCCCAATTCCCCAGTACCCACATAAAGTCAGACACACAAAGTGGTGCGTATGTCTGGAGTTCATTTGCAGTGGCTAGAGGTCCTGATGTGCTCGTTCTCTCTCTTTTTCTCTCTTCTCTCTCCCTGTCTCTCCTTGCAAATAAATAGAGAGAGAAAGAGAAGAGGAAAGGACAAGAGAAAAGAGAAAAGGAAAGGGAAGGACAAGAAAAACCCTCAATAGCAGCTGGATCTGTTGTAGGCCTGTTATACCAGCTACTTGGGAGACTGAAGCAGGAGAAAGGAAAGTTTCCCAGGCATGCCTGCACGCCAGGCTGAGTTCAAGGCCAGCCTGATAACTTAGGAAGACTTGATTTCCCAAAATAAAAAAATTAACAAAAACAAACAAAAAAGTCAAGGTATGATGGCACACAAATTTAATCCCCACACTCAGAAAACAGATGTAGGAGGATCACTGTGAGTTCAAGGCCAACCTAGGACTGACTACAGAGTGAGTTCCGGTCAGCCTGAGCTAGAATGAGATCTTACCTCAAAAAAAAAAAAAAAAAAAAAAAACAAGCACCACATGGTGGCACATGCCTTAAATCTCAGCACTCAGGAGGCAGAGATAGGAGGATTTCCGTGAGTTTGAGGCCATCCTGAGACCACATTGTGAATTCCAGGTCAGCTTGGGCTAGAGTGAGACCCTCCCTCAAAAAGCCAAAGAACCCAGGTTTGATTCCCCAGATCCATGTAAGCCAGATGCACAAGGTGGTGCATGCATCTGGAGTTTGTTTACAGCGGCTGAAAGCCCTGGCGTGTCCATTCTCTCTCTCCCCCTCTTTTTCTCTCTCAAATAAATAAATATTTAAAAATTTGGGGGTTGGAGAAATGACTTAATGGTTAATGCGCTTGCCTGCAAAGTCAAAGGACCCAGGTTCGATTCCTCAGGACCCTAAACCGGATGCACAAGGAGGAGCCGCATCTTGAGTTCGTTTACAGTGTTACAGTGCAAAAAAAAAAAAAAAAAATCTCGTAAATACTTTGTAAACCGGGCGTGGTGGTGTACGCCTTTAATCCCAGCACTCGGGAGGCAGAGGTAGGAGGATCTCCGTGACTTCGAGGCCACCCTGAGACTCCATAGTGAATTCCAGGTCAGCCTGGGCCACAGTGAGACCCTACCTAGAAAAAAAAAAAAAAAAAAATTTCATACAGTGTTACAGTGGCTGGAGGCCTCAGCATACCCATTCTCTGTCACTTCCTATTTCTCTCTCTCTCAATAAAATAAAGAAAAATAAAATTAAAAATAAAAAAAGCAGGGCGTGGTGGTGCATGCCTTTAACCCCAGCACTTGGGAGGCAGAGGTAGGAGGATCACTGTGAGTTCAAGGCCACCCTGAGACTACAGAGTGAATTCAGGTCAGCCTGAGCTAGAGAGAGACCCTATCTCAAAAAAAAAAAAAAAAAATTGAGGGGGCTGGAGAGATGGCTTAGCGGTTAAGCACTTGCCTGTGAAGCCTAAGGACCCCGGTTTGAGGCTTGATTGCCCAGGACTCACGTTAGACAGATGCACAAGGGGGCGCACGCATCTGGAGTTCGTTTGCAGTGGCTGGAGGCCCTGGCGCACCCATTCTCTCTCTCTCTCTATCTGTCTCTTTCTCTCTGTGTCTGTCACTCTCAAATAAATAAACAAAAAAAATTAAAACAATTTTAAGGGGGGAAGCTATAGAGATGGCTCAGTGGTTAAGGTGCTTGCCTGCAAAGCCTAAGGACCTAGGTTCGATTCCCCAGTACCACCTAAAACCAGGTGTACAAGGTGACACATGCATCTGGGGTTCCTTTGAGGCAGTTTGAGGTCTTGGCATGCCCATTCTGTCTGTCTCTCTCACTCTCTCTTAAATAAACACTTATTAAAAAAAAAAAAAAAGCCAGGCGTGGTGGCGCACGCCTTTAATCCCAGTACTGGGGAGGCAGAGGTAGGAGGATCGCCAAGAGTTTGAGGCCACCCCTAAAGTACATAGTGAAATCCAGGTCAGCCTGAGACTCTACCTCAGAAAACCAAAAAAAAAAAAAAGGGAAGGAGGGGAGGGGCTGAGAATATAGCTTAATGGTAGTTTAGCAAGTTTTAGCAAGTATGAGGCCCAAGGTTCAATCCTCAATATTTAAATTAACTTATTCACCCTGGAAAAATGCTGCAATTGTCTTATTGATAGCATCAGTGTCATTATTATACAGTACATTCAGGTCTATGGGCCATTCTTTCTCTGTCTTTCCTTTTTGGTTTTATGTATTTATTTACAAGCAGAGAGAGAAAGAGAATGGGCACACCAGGGCCTTCAGCTGCTGCTGCAAAACAAAACTCCAGACATATGTGCCACTTTGTATAGCTGGCTTTAGGTAGATACTGGGGCAGCCCCCTTTCTGTTTTCTGTTTTTTAATATTTTGTTTGTTTATTTGAGAGAGAGAATATTGACAAGCCAGGTCTTCTTGCCACTGCAAACAAACTCCAGATGCACACAGCACTTTGTGGGTCTGGCTTTACTTGGATACTAAGGACTGAACCCGGACTATCAGGCTTTTTTTTAAATCCAAGGCAGGGTCTTACTCTATCTAGCCCAGGGTGACCTGGAACTCATTCTATAGTCCCAGGCTGGCCTCAACTCATGGTGGTCCTCCTACCTCAGCCTCAGGAGTGCTGAGACTAAAGGCAAGCTCTATCACACTGCGATTCAAGGCGTGCTGCCACCACTCTTGGCTGTTTTGTTTGTTTGTTTGTTTGTTTTTGTTTTTTTTCAAGATATGGTCTCATTCTAGCTCAGGCTGACCTGGAATTCACTATGTGGTCTCAGGGTGGCCTTGAACTCAGGGCAATCCTCCTACCTCTGCCTTCCAAGTGCTGGGATTAAAGGCGTGCGCCACCACGGCCAGCTTTTTTGGTCTTTTTTTTTTTTTTTTTAAAGATGCTGTCAATGTCTACTGTACACCCCACTATGCCCTAAAACTCACAAGCTTCCTTCCCAAATTCCAGAGGAGAGGATTACAGCTTGTACCACCACACTGCTCTGTAGGCATCTCTGTTGACATCAAGACCACATAGACGGGGCTGGAGAGATGGCTTAGCAATCAAGGCACTTGCCTGCAAAGCCAAAGGACCCAGGTTCGATTCCCCAGGACCCATGTAAGCCACATGCACAAATGCATCTGGAATTTGTTTGCAGTCCTTGGATACCCTAGCATGTCCATTCTGTCTCTCTCTATCTACTTGTCTCTTTGTCTCTGTCTCTGTCATAAATAAATAAAAATAAAATATTTAAAATATTTTTTTAAAAAGTCCTGGTTGTGAAAGAGCCTGGATCAGAGCCGTTTCCAGCAGCCACTCTGTCTGGTTTCCGCCAGCCCACTGAGCCGCTCCAGGGCCGGGTCAATCACCCCACCGTCAGGGCAGCCACAGTGCAATGAGGCTCCTTCCTCCCTTCCTTTGGCCCCTGTTCCTTATCACTGGGTGGCCCTTCCTGCCTTTTTGTGTTAGATTTTGTTCTTGTAGGTTTTGGCTGCTCCTCAGGCCTAAAACACTCTATTCCCATATACTGATAAGTATATTCTGACCAAGTCTTGCCTGAAATCTCACCTTTTTGTGGGAGCAGGCCTGGGCCTCTCATTAATGCTTTGGCCTCCCCACACACTTTCCACAGAGCCCATCGCCACCTACCTTTCCTCCCCTACCCTGCCAATATCTTTTTTTTTTTTTTTTTTTTTTTGGTTTTTTTTTTTTGAGGTAGGGTCTCACTGTAGCCCAGGCTGACCTGGAATTCACTACGGAGTCTCAGGGTGGCCTCGAACTCACGGCAATCCTCCTACCTCTGCCTCCCGAGTGCTGGGATTAAAGGCGTGCGCCACCACGCCCGGCTCCCTGCCAATATCTTTAACTCATTGTCTGCCACACCCACTAGAACGGCACCTGTATGACAAAGGATCTTGTGGGGGGGGGTGCACATGTATGTGTAAGTATGTGCCACCACGCCCAGCTAAATCAATGCATGTAACCCTCTCCACTGTCCTCTGGGGACAATGCTGATGGAGGAACTGAGGATAGAATTTGTTCCCCAGGCTGGGCATGGTGGCACACTCCTTTAATCCCAGCACTTGGAAAGCAGAGGTAGGATGATCACTGTGAGTTTGAGGCCAGCCTGGGACTACAGAGTGAGTTCCTGATGAGCCTGGGCTAGAGCAAGACCCTAGCTCAAAACAAAACAAGAAAAAAGTAGAAGGGCTGGAGAGATGGCTTAGTGGTTAAGGTGCTTGCCTGTGAAGCCTAAGGACCCATGTTCTACTCGTCCAGATCCCACGTTAGCCAGACGCACAAAGGTGAGGCAAGCGCAAGATCACACATGCCCACTAGGTGGCTCAACGTCTGCAGTTTGATTGCAGTGGCTGAGACTCTGGCGCACCAGTTCTCTGTCCCTGTCTCTTGCTCTCTGTCTCTTTCCCTGTTTCACTCTTCTGAAAAATAAAAATAGGGCTGGAGTAATGGCTTAGGCGGTTAAGGCACTTGCTTGCGAAGCCAAAGGACCCAGGTTCATTTCTCCAGGACCCACGTAAGCCAAATGCACAAGGGGCACATGCATCTGGAGTTTGTTTGCAGTGGCTGGAGGCCCTGGTGTGCCCTTTCTCTCTCTGTCTGTCTCTCTTCTATCTCTCTCTCTCTCGCCTTGCAAATAAAGAAAAAAAGTAGAATTTGTTCCCCACAGGGGCCTCTCCAATGAAGGAAGAGTCCAGACCTGTCATTCACCCAGCTGCCAGACACCTATCTCCCACCTCCAAACACCCACAAACCAGAGACACCTAGTCAAACACAACTATTCCTGGCAGAAATTTCTACTTAAACCTCTTAGTCCTGGCCTCAATGCCTTGTGAGAGGCTTTTTCTGACCGGTCCCCAAGATAACATCTCTTATCATGTGGGGTGTGTGTGTACAGTCGAGATAGGGAAAGCTTCCTGGTATATGTGTAACACTAGACCCCACAGAGGTCCAAGTCCAGAGGCAAGCAGGCCTTTGAGACACCTGACTGCCCCCAGGGAGGGCAGCCGGGCAAGATGAGGTTAGGGTCAACCCTCTTGCCTATCTCAAGCAAGAGAGACTAGATACAGGGTGGCGTCCTGTAGGGGCCCAATGTCCTATAAGATCTCCATTCCTTTGCCCGTCCATCTCAACACGGTTCTGGGGCAATGATGCCAACATGAGACCATCAGGGCAAGGACCGTCTGAACCCAGGGAAACTGTATGTGCTTGACCCGCAGTAGGCTTTCAGCGCATGCCTAAGGTTCAGACATGGCTGCATCCAGCATTGACTACAGACAGCGCCGTGGTGAAGGGTGGAGCTTGGAAGAGTGAACCGTCCTGTGCCCACCTCCGGCTCAGCCATCTGCCACCTGAAGGCCTCGGTGATCCGAACCCACATTCCTGAAGTCCAGTGTCCACACCTGTTAAAAGGGGAAGCTACATTCTCTTCCTCTAGGGCTCTAGAAGGGTTGAGTTGAAACAGGAACTGTGTAGTTTCCTGTAAGTGCTCAGCATTTCAGATATTCATTCACTAGTTGAGGACTCCATTGGGTGGAGGACCCTGGGAAATTCACTTACTCAGTCCCTACTTCTGTTCCTATGAAATGGGATTACGGGGCTGGCTGGGGAGATTGTCCAGTTGGTAAAGTACTTGCCTTGCAAGAATAAGGACGTGAGTTCAGTCCCCAGTACACACGTTAATTCCAAGTCTGAGGGCATGCACCTGTAATTCCAGTGCTGAGGAGACACACACACACACACACACACACACACACACACACACACACACAGGATCCCTGGGGCTCTCTGGCCAGCCAGTCTAGCCTAATCAATGAGCTCCAGGCCAGTGAGAGACTCTGGGTGGATGGTGGGGCTAGAGAGATGACTCAGCAGTTACAGAGCTTGCCTGCAAAGCCTAACGACCTGGGTTCGATTCTCCAGGACCCACATAAAGCCAGATGCACAAAGTGGCACATGCATCTGGAGTTTGTTTGCAGCAGCTGGCAGCCCTGGTGCACCCATTCTCTCTCTCCCTCTGTCTCTCTCTGCTTGCAAATAAATTAAAAAAAATTTTTTTTAAACAGATGGACAGAGTTCCTGTGGATGATGGCCGAGGTTGCCCTCTGTCCTCCTCCCATACACGCACACACACACACCTATGTACAGACACATATATACTCTTAAAAAATTGGGGTGTTAGGGCTGGAGAGATGGCTCAGAGATTAAGGTGCTTGTCTGCAAAACCTGGGCTTGATTCCCCAGTACCCTCGTAAAGCCAGATATACAGAGTGGCACATGAGTCTGGCAGTGACTAGGGAGACCCTGGCATGCCCCTTCTCTCTCTTTCTCTTCTCTCTTCTTACAAATAAATATTTTTTTTAAAAGTGGGGCTGGAGAGATGGCTTAGTGGTTAAGGTGCTTGCCTGCAAAACCAAAGGAACCAGGTTCAATTCCCCAGGGCCCACGTAAAGCCAGATGCACAAGGTAGCACATGTGCCTGGAGTTTGTTTGCAGTGTCTGGAGAGACTGGTGTGCCCGTTCTCTCTCTCTCTCTCTCTCTTTCTCTTCTCTAATAAATAAATAAATAAAATATTTTTTTTTTCAAAATGGAAGTGTAGCCAAGCATAGGTGCACACACCTTCAATCCTAGAACTTAAGAAGCTGAGGTAGAAGGATCACCATGAACTCGAAGCCAACCTGGGGCTAGAGTTTAAGGCCAGCCTGGGCTAGAGGGAGACCCTTCCTCAAACTACCCTCCTCAAAACAGGGGTATCATCTGCCTCCCAGTGCTTTTGTGAAGACTTAGAGAGGGTGCTGTGTGCAAAACAAATCCTGGGCAGCCAACCTTCCCTGTACTTCAGTTTCTCAGGGTCTTAGCCCCAGTGACCATCCACCTGTGTGCATTAATGAAGGTCAGTGGCCCACATAAGGAACTGTCCTGGGTTGTCCCAGCTACGGACACATCATAAAGAACTCCAGGATGCAAAGAAATGACTCACCAAGACTTGCTTTCAGATCTGCGCTGGGGTGACTTACAGCGATATTTCACTGCTTGGCGAGGGAATATTTGAATGGAGGGATTTCACTAGATAGCAAAGGCCAAACCAAACTAAACCAAAGAAAAAACAAAAAGAAAGAAACAAAGAGAGCCAGGTGTGGTGGCACACACCTTTAATCCCAGCACTTGGAAGGCAGAGGCAGGAGGATTGCTGTGAGGTTGAGGCCATCCTGAGACTACATAGTGAATTCTAGGTCAGCCTGGCTACAGTGAGACCTTACCTCAAAAAAACAGAAATAAAATAGAAAGAAAGAGAGAGGAAGAAAGAGAAAGAGAAAGAGGAAGAGAAAGAGAAAGGAAAGAAACACCATGACAGCCTGAGCTAGAGTGAGACCCTACCTCCAAAAAAACAAAAAAAAGAAAGAAAGAAAGACCACAACAAGCCAAATCCTCCCATAAAGTCCCAAAGGATGTTGGAGTCTCTGTGGACCTAAACTCCAGGAACCTAGTCAATGAACGATGGCGGCGAACAATCCTCCCGCAGCTGCAGAGACGGGGCAAAGATCGGCCGGCCTGCGGTTAGGTTCTGGGCTGGAAGGGGACCATCCGTCGGCTGTGGCCCCTCACCGAGAGCCAAGCTTTATCACTGGACTCTGGACTCCCAAATGGGCTCTCATGGCTGACAAAGGAATCTTGTCTTCTCTTTTGTGATTTTATTTAGCTTAGAAGTATAAATAAATACTATGGTTATACATCTACTAAACGCTGCTGAGCGTGGGGCACATTGTCTGTCATCCCAGCACTTAGGAGGTTGAAACAGGAGGGTTGCCTTGAGTCTAAGGCCAGCCTGGACTCCATAGCAAGACCTTGTCTTTAAAAAAAAGGCGGGACCTGGGTTCAATGCCCCACTACCCGTCTGGAATTCAGGACCTCTCGTCACTAAAAATGAACTCCAGATGCATGTGCCACTTTGTGCATCTGGTTTTACATGGGTACTGGAGAATTGAACCAGGATCCTTGGGCTTTGTAGGCAAGCACCTTAACCACTCAGCAATCTCTACAACCCTACTTTTGTTGTTGTTGTTGTTTGTTTTTATCAAGGTAGGGTCTCACTCTAGCTCAGGCTGACCTGGAATTCACTATGTCATTTCAAGGTGGCCTCGAACTCACGGTGATCCTCCTACCTCCGCCTCCCGAGTGCTGGGATTAAAGGTGTGCTCCACCACACCCAGGTCTACGACCCTAGTTTCTTTATTTTTCATTTATTTTGTTTTATTTATTTATTTATTTTTTTTTTTTTTTTTGGAGGCTGACCTGGAATTTACTATGTAGTCTCAGGGTGGCCTCAAACTCACAGTGATCCTCCTATCTCTGCCTCCCAAGTACTGGGATTAAAGGTGTGTGCCACCATGCCCGGCCCTACTTTCTTTTTTTAAAAAAAATTATTTATTTGAAAGACAGAGAGAGGAGAAAGAATGGGTGTGCCAGGGCCTCCTGGTACTGCAAATAAACTGCAGATACATGTGCCACTTTGTGCATCTGGCTTTAAATGTATAATAGGTAATTGAACCCAGGCCATCAGGCTTTGTAAGCAAGAGCCTTTAACCTCTGGGCCATATCTCCAGTCCTGAAATAGTTTTTCTAGTTTCCTTAGAAATGGAAATAAAGCCAGGTAAGGTGGCACATGCCTTTAATCCCAGCATTTGGGAGGCAGAGGTAAGAGGATTGCTATGAGTTCAGGCCACCCTGAGACTAAATAATGAATTCCAGGTCAGCCTGGGCTAGACCCTACCTCAAAAATAAAATAAAATAAAATAAAATAAATAGATAAGAAAATAAGAATTTGGTGTAGTAGCATATGCTAGCATTCCCAACAACCCAACAAGTACCCTGGAGGCTGAGGTGGAGGCAGAAGGATTGTGAACTCAAGGATAGACTGAGATACACAGCGAGACCTTATCTCAGAAAACAAACAAAATAACGATTAATAATAATAATGAGGAGGAGAAAGAGGAGGGAGGGAGGGTGGGAAAGATAAAAAAAAAATACACACTCACTTTAACAAGGCTACCTCTTGGTAAAATGCAATTCCCTGGTCCCCACCTACTCCAGCTACCAAAACCTGACATAGAATGAAAGGTTCCTGCCTGGAAACTCAGCATATATGTGTGTGTGTGTGTGTGTGTGTGTGTGTGTGTGTGTGTGTGTGTGTGTGTAGAGAGAGAGAGAGAGAGAGAGGAAGAGAGAGGAGAGAGTGTGTGTGTGTAGGATGGGCTGCTTATTAGTCAAAGTTCCCCTTCTGGAAACTTCTACACAGCAGAACCCTGTATTGTTTTTCTGCAAGGCTGACCGGTAAAGGCTATCTCCAGTGCTCCGCAGACCTTGGGGACTTGCCAAGGCACTCATCGCATAGGCCACCCTGAACTGTGAGGAGCAGTCTACGAAGGACATAAACGCACTGTCTTGGCTTCTTCAGGACCCTGCGATCAGCGAATGAGGAGGCCTCTCTGGAAACTTCAGCCCTCCTGGTTTTCATAAAACAGGGGTGTGGGATTCATCACACCCAGTTTCAGGCACATCCTCACGACAGTGAACGCCAACTGAGCCAGTTGTGGTGGGTGGCACACAACAGTAAGCAAATGCTGAAGAGAATGGGGCAGGAAGGTCAGAGTTCACAGCCCATGTGGGCTGTGCCATTGTAGCGTATAGCGGTGTGTACCTATAATCCCAGTACTTGGGAGGTAAAGGCAGAAGGATTGAAGTTCAAGGCCAGACTCAGCTACTTAGTGAGTTCAAGGACAGCCTATACTATTAGAGACCTTTACTCAGAAAACAAAGTAGAGCCGCAAACTAAACACATTTAGCTCCTTGGCCCCAATGTCTCTGGCTTTAGAACATTCTAGGGGCTGCGAATGATCTATCCACATACTTGGCATGTGCAAGGCCCTGGGTTAGATTCCCAACACCAGAACAAAACAGAGCATTGTAAAGACAAAAGAAAAACCCCCCACTTGACTGAGCTCGAGAGAAGGGGATCTCCCCGAGGTGCTCAGCATGTCCTCAGTGAGGACAGTCTGTCATCCTTGACAACGCCCAGCACACAGAGAGAAGTCCAGACCACAGCCAGGAAAAAGCCTCCCAGAGGAGGAGTCCGCAGCTCCAGCTCCAGCTTGGCTGGGCGAGAACTGGGGCCTTAAGAAACACCCATGACAGGGCTGGGGAAACGTCTTTAGCGCTTAAGGCGTTTGCCTGCTAAGTCTAAGGACCCAGGAACCCACGTAGGCTAGATCCACAAGGGGGCACATGCGTCTGGAGTTTGTTTGCAGTGGCTAGAGGCCCTGGTGTGCCCCAGTCTCTCTTTCTCTCTCTCTCAAAACAAATATATTTAGAGCCGGGAGTGGTGGCACCCACCTTTAATCCCAGCACTCAGGAGGCAGAGGTAGGAGGATTGCCATGAGTTTGAGGCCACCCTGAGACTACATAGTAGTGAATTCCAGGTCAGCCTGAGCTAGAGTGAGACCCTACCTTGAAAAAACTTACAAACAAACAACCAACAACAATGACTCTCTCTCTATATATATTACCCATAACAATGGGAAAGTAGGGAAAGGGAGGGAATTATCATGGTTTATTGTCTATAATTATGGAAGTTGTCAATAAAAAGTTTTGTTTCCTTTTTTTAAAAAGAGAGAGAGAGAGAGGGCTGGAGAGATGGCTTAGTAGTTAAGGCATTTGCCTACAAAGCCAAAGGACCAGGGTTTGATTCTCCAGGGCCCACCTAAGCCAGATGCACAAGGGGCACATGTGTCTGGAGTTTGTCTGCAGTGCCTCTCTCTCAATAAATAAATAAATTAAAATTTTTTATAAGAGGAAAGAAATATCCATAACAAGCCGGGCATGGTGGCACATGGCTTTAATCCCAGCACTCGGGAGGCAGAGGTAGGAGGATTGTCATGAGTTCGAGGCCACCCTGAGACTCCATAGTGAATTCCAGGTCAGCCTGGGCTAGAGTGAGACACTACCTTGGAAAACAAAACAAAACAAAAAAAAAAAACACCAGAAATAAAAACTTACTTATATGTACATGGGTGTGCAAGAATCTCTTGCCACTGTAAATGGGATGCCAGATGCTTGTGCCACTTTTTGCATCTGGCTTTATGTGGGTGACTGAGCTATTATAGCTCGGCTGGCCGACTTTGCACCCAACTGCCTTTAACCACTGAGGCATCTCCCCACGATGGGTACATTTTTTTTTTTTTTTTTTTGGGGGAAGGGTCTCACTCTAGTCCAGGCTGATCTGGAATTCACTATGTAGTCTCAGGCTGGCCTTGAACACACAACAATCCTCCTACCTGTTTCCAGAGTGTTGGGATTAAAGGTGTGTGCCACCACGCCCGGCTAATGGGTATTTTAATAGACAAACATTCATGGTGCATTCATCTGGAATTCATCTGCACTGGTAAGAGACCTGGCACACCCACACTCACACTCGTAAATAAACAATAATACTTTTTAAGAACAAAAATAGGAGCCTGGCGTGGTGGCGCACGTCTTTAATCCGGCACTCAGGAGGCAGAGGTAGGAGGAGCACTGTGAGTTCAAGGCCACCCTGCGACTACACAGTGAATTCCAGGTCAGCCTGAGCTAGAGCGAGACCCTATCTCAAAAACCCAAAAATATAAATAAATAAATAATAAAACACAACTGGATATTGTGGTGCATGCCTTTAGTCCCAGTATTTGGGAGGCAGAAGTAGGAGGATCGCTATGAATTCAAGGCCACCCTGAGACTACATAATGAATTCCAGGTCAGCCTGGGCTAGAGTGAGATACTACCTCAAAAAAACAAAAATAAATAAATAACAAAAACACAAAGACTTTCCTGCTGATTTTTTTTTTTTTTTTTTTTTTGTTTTTTAAGAAATGAACCTTATTGGTCCTAAACCAAACCACCACTCCACCCCCAGGAGAATCACCAGGTCATGTTCAGAAAAGGTAACCAAGTTCAAACTTGGAGCCACTCACCTGTGCCTGACTCTTGACCCTCCTGGGCTTTGGGGTCCAGGAGTAGGATGCACTGGGATCCAGTTGCCTTCCAGAGAGATCTTAACTGTTCTGACAATCAGTAAAGTCAACCCTGGATAGCTGAAGAATGAGTCTTTTACATATAATAGGACCATCTTAGGTCATCTGACCATCTGATCCAATGGATGAGCTCAGAGACTGTTCGCAAGGTCTAGTCACCCTTGGGGCGGGTGAGGCGGGTGGAGAAGGAAGGGGCTGGCAACCGGGCCACAGATCAAGGTCCTGATCCTTGATGGGCTGGGGTTCATTTCTTGCACTTGGAACTTTATTTCTTTCTTTCTTTATTTTTATTTACTTATTTATTTATTTAATTTTATTTGGTTTTTCCAGCTAGGATCTTGCTGTAACCCAGGCTGATCTGGAGTTCATTATGTAGTCTCAGGGTGGCCTCGAACTCAGGGTGAGCAATTAAAGGCATGCATCACTATGGCAAAACTCTTATTTGTTTATTTTTGAAAAAAGAGTCTTGAGGGCTGGAGAGATGGCTTAGCGATTAAGCACTTGCCTGTGAAGCCTAAGGACCCCAGTTCGAGGCTCAATTCCCCAGGACCCACATTAGCCAGATGCACAAGGGGGCGCGAGGGTCTGGAGTTCCTTTGCAGTGGCTGGAGGCCCTGGCGCACCCATTCTCTCTCTCTCTCTCTCTCTCTCTCTCTCTCTGCCTCTTTCTCTCTCTGTCCCTCTTAAATAAATAAATAAAAGAACCTTGAGCCCGGTGTGGTGGTATAAGCCTTGGGAGGCTGAGGTATGAGGATCACAGTGAATTTGAGACCACCCTGAAACTACATGGTGAATTCCAGGTCAGTCTGGGTAGGGAGAAACCCTACCTCAAAAAAAGGGGGTTGGTGCTGGAGAGACGGCTTAGTGGTAAAGCCCTTGCCTGCAAAGCCCAAGGACCCAGGTTCCATTCCCCAGATCCCACATAAGCCAAATGCACAAGGGAGCCCTGGTGCACCAATTCTCTCTCTGCCTCTTTCTCTGCCTCTCAAATAAATAAATAAAAATAATTTAAAAAATTTTAAAATTGGGCTGGGAAAATGGCTTAGTGGTTAAGGTGTTTGCCTGCGAAGCCTGAGGACGCTGGTTCAATTCCCCAGGACCCACATAATCCGAGTGCACAAGGTGGTGCATCTGGAGTTCATTTGCAGCGGCTGGAGGCCCTTATGTGCCCATTCTCTCTCCCTAACTGCCTCTTTCTCTGTCTCAAAAATAAATAATTAAAATATTTTTTTAAAAAATTAAGCAAAATTCTAAAAAAGAAGCATAAAAGAGCACTGAATTCAAATGCAGGTCATAGCTTGCAGTCATCTGTCCATTCATCTACTTATTTATATTTTTTTCTCATTCACTCAAAAGAGAGGTTTATTTATTTATTTTTATTTTATTTTATTTTATTTTGGTTTTTTGAGGTAGGGTCTCACTCTAGCCCAGGCTGACCTGGAATTCACTATGGAATCTTAGGATGGCCTCGAACTCACGGTAATCCTCCTACCTCTGCCTCCTGAGTGCTGGGATTAAAGGCGTGTACGACCACGCCCGGCAGGTTTATTTTTTTATATATTTTATTTTTATTTGTTTGAGGAAAAGACACAGGGAGAATCATAGTCACACACCTGTTAATTTTTCTTTCTTTTTTTTCTGGATAAGATCAGCATTTGGATTTATTTTTATTTTTATTATTATTTATTTATTTGACAGAGAAAGAGGGAGAGAGAGAGAGAATGGGTGTGCGAGGGCCCTAGTGTAGGCCTCAGTTTCCCCATCTGTAACATGAACTCTCCATTTACTTGGCTGGAAAGCTAAAGGCCTCAAATGTCAAAGATGATGATTCCAGAATTCTGCCTCCTACCCACCTCCTGGTTCTCAGGGATCACAAATGACAGAGAGCGTTCCTGTGGCCTCGGGAGTCTTCTTGGATGAACAGTAAAAACTCAAAGCACTGTCCTTGGGGGAGAGAGGAAAGGATGCTCATCCCATCCCAAGATACAGCCAGCCTCTTCCAGATCAAAGGTCGACTGGATAATGCAAGAATAAGCCCCTTTGTCAGGCTCGGCTCTGGTGACAGCCGGGAACCACCCTCTTCCTTCAGACAATGCCCAGGAGGATTTGGTACAGAATTCTTCAGCCAACTGTAAATAATTATTGAGGTCAATTCTGGGAAGTGAATAGGCCCACGGAGGCCTCCGACCTCACGGAGGAGCAAATACTCACCAGATAAAAGAGAATGAGGACTTGGGGCTGGAGAGATGGCTTAGCGGATAAGGTGTTTGCCTGCAAAGCCAAAGGATCCGTTTGATTCCCCAGGACCCACATAGGCCAGATGCACAAGGGGGCGCATGTGTCTGGAGTTCATTTGCAGTGGCTGGAAGCCTTCTCTCTTTCTCTCCCTCTTTCTGTCTATCAAATAAATAAAAAAATAAAAAATAAAAAAAAAGAGAGAATGAGGACTTTTCTGCCCTTGAAGTCAGATTTAGAGGAAAGTTGCATGCAAACTGGAGACAAGTATACTAAGTGAATTAAATGAGTCTCCAAAAGACAAATATATGTTTGCTTTCATTTTTAGTTCCTAGATTTTATATACATAAAATCATGTATGTATACAAGACATGAAAGCAAGCCAGCCGGGCGTGGTGGCGCACACCTTTAATCCCAGCACTCGGGAGGCAGAGGTAGGAGGATCACCTTGAGTTCAAGGCCACCCTGAGAGTACATAGTGAATTCCATGCCAGCCTGAACTTAGAGTGAGACCCTACCTCGGGAAACAAACAAACAAAACAAAAGACATGAAAGTAGAAATAAAATTGTCTAGGGGAACGGAGGAGACTAGCCAGAGGGAAGAGAGAAGGGAGGGAGAAGAGAATGAGGGGGGGAATAGGCTCAACATATGTTTCATTCTTGTAGGAAAACTTTAAGAAATAAAATTTGCTGGGCATGCTTTTAATCCCAGCACTTGGGAGGCAGAGATAGGAGGATCACCATGAGTATGAGGCCACCCGGAGACTAGATAGTAAATTCCAGGTCAGCCTGGGCTAGAGCAAGACCCTACCTCAAATAAAATAAAATAAATAAATGAATAATGAAAAATTTAGGGGCTAGAGAGAAAGCTCAGTGGTTAAGGTGCCTGCCTGCAAACCCTAAGGATGCAGGTTCAATTTCCCAATACCCATTGGAAGCCATATGCACAAAGCGAGGCCCTGATGCACCCATTCTCTCTCCCTCCCTCCCTCTCTCTCTCTCTCGATCTCTCTGCTTGCAAATAAATAAATAAGTTTTTTTTTTTTTTTCCCCTGAGGTAGGGTTTTGCTCTAGCTCAGGCTGACCTGGAATTCACTATGTAATCTCAGGATGGCCTTGAACTCACAGCAATCCTCCTACCTCTGCCTCCCGAGTGCTGGGATTAAAGGCGTGCGCCACCACGCCCAGTTTTTTTTTTCTTTTTTAAAGATATTTTTTAAAAAGAAGTAATGTGGCCAGGCAAGGTGGCACATTTTTTTTTCATTTAAATTTTTATTTTTATTTATTTATTTGACAGAGAGAGATACAGAAATAGGCAGGACTCAGATAAGCCAGATTCACAAGGGGCACATGCATCTGGACTTCGTTTGTGGTGGCTGGAGGTCCTGACACACCCATTCTCTCTCTCTCTCTGTGTGTGTGTCTCTCTCTCTGTCTCTCAAAAAAAAGAAAAAAAGAAAAGAAAAGAAAAGAGAAGAAAAAGAAAAAAAAGAATGTAAGAGCCAAAGGAAGGGTAGGACTCTTACAATGTGCTCCTCCAGACACAAAGTGGCCTGGATATCCATGACCTCACAGTGCCTGACACTACCTACACAAGACCATCATAATAGGAGGAAAAGATCATGGACATCTAAATAAAAGAAAGACTGATTGACGGGGGGGGGGGGGATATAATGGAGAGTGTAGTTTCAAAGGGGAAAGTAGGGGGAGGGAATTACCATGCAATATCGTTTACAATTATGGAAGTTGTCAAAAAAATTTAAATTAAAAAAAGAAAATTTTTAAAAACTGAGCCCACCATCTCTACCACTCTGTTCCTCTCCCATTCCCTCTGCTTCCCAGAACCCACCATCGCATGAGCTCCCTGTGTGTATGGACTCACCGCCTGCCTCTTCTACTAGAATGTGGGTTCCATGGAGGTCAAGGCCACCGCATTCCCCCGTGCCATGCCCTGTCCTTGTGTCCCCAGGGTCGAGTGCAGCGCCGATGCACTGGAGGAATGGCGCGTCTGCTGTCCCCCACCCGGCCCTCATCAGCTGTAGATTGAACAATGTGACACTCGAGGCTCCATAGGAACCCCCAGCTGTGACCTGATTTGGAAAAATCTGTTTGGTGCAATGGAGTCAAGTCAAATTGAAGGAATACTGGAATAGACTGGCCCTAACTGATGACTGGCGACTGGACATTTGGGGACCTGGAAGGTGGTGATGAAAGGCACTTGCTTGCAAACCCTGCTGTCCCCGATTTGATTGCCCAGTGCCCATGTAAAGCCAGGTGCACAATGAGGAGTGTAGGTCTGGAGTGTGTCCGCAATAGCAAGATGCCCTAGGGCAAGCCATATTCATTCTCTCTCTCTCTCTCCTCATAAATAAATAAATAAAACTGTTTTTAAAAATAAAAGGAGGAGGCTGGAGAGATGGCTTAGTGGTTAAGGTGTTTGTCTGCAAAGCCAAAGGACCCAGGTTTGATTCTCCAGGACCCATGTAAGCCAGATGCACAAGGTGGTGCATGCGTCTGGAGTTCATTTGCAGCTACCGGAGGCCCTGGTGTGCCCATTCTCATTCTCTCTCTCTCTCCTTCCTTCTCTCTTCCTCTCAAGTACATAAATAAAAATAATTTTTGTATTTAAGAATAATTTTTAAAAATTTTTATTTATTTATTTATTTGACAGAGAAATAGGGAGAGAGAGTGACACACACTGAGAGAGAATGGGCATGCCAGGGCCTCCAGCCACTGCAGACGAACTCCAGACACATGCGCCCCCTTGTGCATCTGGCTGATGCGGGCTCTGGGGAGTCGAACCTGGGTCCTTTGGCTTTTGCAGGCAAACACCTTAACCACTAAGCCATTCCTCCAGCCCTAAAAATAATTTTTCTTAAAAAAGGACATGTGGACACAGAGGGATGTGGATGGATGGAAGAAAGACGAACGTCACATGACTTGGGTGTAGAGACAGAGGGAGCTCAGGGAAGAGGAAACAACTTGACAACTCCCTGAGTTGGGACTTCTGCCTTCCAGAATAGGGCGAGGATATATTCCTGTGGTTCACCATACCTTGTCTGGGAAGCCCTGAGAAAGCACAGCGCCAACATCACCTGGCACTCTAGTCTCCTAGGCGGATGGCTTGGTGCACAAGGTGTCATCTCCAGGGGCCACAGCGTCAGATTTGCCTCTTACGTCAGGGAACTTTCTGACTTAATGTGAACACATGACTTATGGTAGGTTCTCGCAATGATCTCCCTGCCCACGTCTTACAGAAAGAGGAAGTGAGGAGCTTGCAGTACAGGCTACTAGAGAACTGAGAAAAGGGGGGCAGGTCTCTGCTGTGAGGGTGTCGTCACTGTCCAGAGCATCGCTGTCCAGTTATCTCACAATGCCAGTAAGGCTGCAGCGCAAATGTTCTGGCCATCTTTTTTTTTTTTTTGGTGGTCTCACTGTGACCCAGGCTGACCTGGAATTCACTATGTAGTCTCAGGATGGCCTCAAACTCACTACCAATCTCCTACCTCTGCTTCCCAGTGCTGGGATTAAAGGTGTGTGCCATCATGCCCAGCTTGTAATTATGATTTTCTATGTGACATACAATCTTTATACTTAACAAGGAAAAAGAAGCAGGATGCATTTGGCAGAGGAGGGATTGAGGTAGGGTCTTGATCTAGCCCAGGCTGACCTGGAATTCAGTATGTAGTCTCAGGGTGGCCTTGAACTCACAGCAATCCTCCTACCTCTGCCTCCTGAGGACCAGGATTAAAGACGTGCACCACCATGCCCAGCCAGATGAATTTTCTTGTATGTGCGGGGTGCTGTGGATTGAACCCAGGATCTTGTGCATACTAGGCAAGCACTCTACCACTGAGCTGCACCCCAGCTACAGATTAATTTTTTTAATAAATTTTGTTTATTTTTATTTATTTATTTGAGAGCAACAGACAGAGAGAGAAAGGCAGATAGAGACAGAGAATGGACGCGCCAGAGCCTCCGGCCACTGCAAACGACCTCCAGACTCGTGCGCCCCCTCGCACATCTGGCTAACGTGGGTCCTGGGGAATCGAGCCTCGAACTGGGGTCCTTAGGCTTCACAGGCAAGCGCTTAACCGCTAAGCCATCTCTCCAGCCCTACAGATTCATTTTAATGACGTACCCAGGGCCTCGCACTGAGCGACTTCCCCAGCAGCAGTCTTCTATCTTAAATGCTCAAGCTCACTACACTTGTCATGCCTCTCCGTGCAAACCAGTCACATATTTTGTTGCTGTTGTTTTAGAAATTTGATTGATTGATTTGTTATTTGAGAGAGACAGAAAGAAGCAGACACAGAGAGAGAATGGGCCTGCTAGGGCTTCCTGCCACTGCAAAAGAACTCCAGACACATGAGCCACTTTGTATATCAGGCTTTAGCTGTCAGGCTTTGCAAGAAAGTGCCTTTAACCACTGAGCCATCTCTCTGGCCTCTTGTTCTTGTATTCTTTTTTTTTTGGGGGGGGGGGATCCGAGGTATGGTTTCATTCTAGCTCAGGCTGACCTGGAATTCACTATGTAGTCTCAGGGTGGCCTTGAACTCACAGCGATCTTCTGACCCCAGCCTCTGAGTGCTGGGATTAAAGGCGTGTGCCACTTGTTCTTGTATTTTTTTTAATATTTTTATTTTTATTTATTTATTTGAGAGAGAGAGAGAATGGGCGAGAGAACGGGCCTACCAGGGCCTCTAGCCGCTGCAAATAAACTCCAGACACATGTGCCCTGTTGTGCTTCTGGCTTATGTGGGTACTGGGGAATGGAACTGAGGTCCTTTGGCTGTGCATATGCAGGCAAGCGCCTTAACCACTAAACCATCTCTCCAGGACCCCTTGCTCTTGTATTTTGAGGCATGGTCTCACTGTAGCCCAGGCTGACCTTGAAAGGTGTGTGCCACCACAACTGGCTTTGAGCCAGTCACTTTTTTTTTTTTTTTTTTTTTTTGTGAGGTAGGGTCTCACTCTAGCTCAGGCTGACCTGGAATTCACTATGGATTCTCAGGGTGGCCTCGAACTCATGGCGATCCTCCTACCTCTGTCTCCCTAGTGCTGGGATTAAAGGCGTGCGCTACCACGCCCTGAACCAGTCACTTTTAAAGAGCCCAGTGGCTTTCCACAACCACAGGCCAACATACTGGATGGTGCAGAAGCTGAGCTTCCCGGGAGGACTAGCAGGTCTTACCACAGGCCCATGGGCTTCCTGAAGGAGCTGTGAAAAGGAAATCTATGAAGTTCCCTGAAATCGCTGGTCAGGACTTGGGTGCCCCTGCTTTCTCCTCAGGCAAAGTTGCTGGCATTAGACTTTCAAAAACAGTGCCTGGGGGCGGGGTGTTGCTGCACTGAATGCACTGCATTTTGCATCATGGATGGTTATCAGTTTATGGGGGCCAGGGGCTGAATGTGGTGGTTTGATTCAGGTCTCCCCCATAAACTTAGGTGTCCTGGATGCTAGGTTCCCAGCTAATGGAGATTTGGGCATTAACGCCTCCTGGAGGCAGTGTATTGTTGGGGGTGGACTTATGGGTGTTATAGCCAGTTTCCCCTTGCCAGTGTTTAGCACACTCTCCTGTTCCTGTTGTCCACCTGATGTTTGTGAGGAGGTGATGTCCACCCTCTGCTCATGCCATCATTTACCCCTGCCACCATGAAGCTTCCCCTCGAGTCTTTAAGAAGCCAAAATGAACCTTTCTTCCTACAAGCTGCTCTTGGTCAGGTGATTTCTGCCAGCAATGCGACCTGGCTGCAACACCTGTAAAGCCTAAGGAACAGAGTTTGATTCCCTCAGGACCCAGCTGCACAAGGTGGCGCATGCATCTAGAGTTCATTTTCAGTGGCTAGCGGCCCTGGTGCGCCCATATTCTCTCTCTCTCTCTAATAAATAAATAAAATATTTAAAAACAAAATAAAATAATGCCTGGGCCTCCCCCAAAGGTCTGAGAACCCTGGCAAGACTGAACCTCCTTGTGGTCCTGGAAGGGGGAGGCCTTGCTCAGGGGACCACTGCTGCTCCAAGACACTGTACTAAAGCCCAGCCTAGGGAGCCCCAGCCCCAGGACCAGGCCATGGAGATTCTCAGCATGACATCAGCAGCCAGAGGGCTCAGGGAGGTGCCCCAGTCAGCACCGCAGTCTCCGTGGGAGCTTTGCACAGACAACAGTGAAACATTCCGTACCCAAATGTTCCCACAGGAGTTTCCACAGAAACAGACACAGCACAGCTTCTTTTTTTTTTATTTGGTTTTTCGAGGTAGGGTCTCACTCTAGCTCAGGCTGATCTGGAATTCACTATGGAGTCTCAAGATGGCCTCAAACTCACAGCGATCCTCCTACCTCTCTGCCTTCTGAGTGCTGGATTGTTGTTGCTGAGACAGGGTCTGTTTACGGAGCCCAGGCTGGCGTTGAACTTGTAATTCACTTACCCCAGCCTCCTAAATACTGAGATTGGGCTGGAGAGATGGCTTAGTAGTTAAGCACTTGCCTGTGAAGCCTAAGGACCCTGGTTCGAGGCTCGATTCCCTAGGACCCACGTAAGCCAGATAGATGCACAAGGGGGCACACGCATCTGGAGTTCGTTTGCAGTGGCTGGAAACCCTGGCGCGCCCATTCTCTCTCTCTCTCTCTCTCTCTGTCACTCTCAAATAAATAAATAAAAATAAACAAAAATAAATAAATACTTATGAGACCCTACCTCAAAAAAAAAATTAAATTCTGAGATTACGGGTGTGTCCTGCCACGTACAGTGAGCAGACTCTTTTTTATTTTATTTATTGATTGATTGTATTTACGTTGAGACAGGGTCTCCTGTATCCCAGGCTGGCCTCAGTCTCCATATGTAGCCAAGGGTGACCTTCTACTTGTACCTCTCAAGTGCTGGGATGAAGGGCATGTGCAACTACTCCTGGTTTATGGAGACCGAACCCAGGGCTTTGTACACGCTAGGCAAGCATTCTACCAACTGAGCTATATTCCCAGCCAGATGACACATATTTAAAAAGATAGAGGCTGGATGCCGGGCCTGGTGGCGCACGCCTTTAATCCCAGCACTTGGGAGGCAGAGGTAGGAGGATCACTGTGAGTTTGAGGCCACCCTGAGACTACATGGTGAATTTCAGGTCAGCCTGAAAAAAAAAAAAAAAAAATTTTTTTTAAACATAGAAATTCTGAGACATGGGAGAAAAGTCCAGTGATAACACATGCATGGAAATGTACAATCATACCCATTGTTTTGTATGCTAACTAAAAAAAATTTTTTTTCTTAAAGTACATAAATTTCCAAGTGACAAATTGTCTCAGAAAGTCCCATATTGTGTTACTTCCAAAGATCTCCTTAAGGGCCAACAGAAACAAGCCTGGAGTTCCCTCACTCCCCATGCCAGGTAAATGACTGGGGGTGGGCGGTGTGCAAGCCTGGCTTCCCAGGGCCTGGTGGCATCTATACGCTCTGCTCCTCCTCCTCCCTCAATGGACCTCGGCTCTAGGCAGGGCAGGTTCCTCTTGACGTCTGAACACAGCTGGTCCAGGTCTTTTCCTCCTCTCAGCTCCTTGTTTTTTCTTTTTAATATTTATGGTATTTATTTATTAGACATAGAATGGGCATGCCAGAGCCCCCAGCCACTGCTGTCGGGCTCCAGATGCATGCGCCACTTTGTGCATGTGGCTTTACGTGGGTGTTGGGGGCTAGAACCTGCGCCTTAACCTCTGAGCCATCTCTCCTGCCCCTCCTAGCCCCTTCTTGTCCCTCAAGTCCCACTTCCTCCTCGAAGTCCCCATGCTTCTCCAGCTCATGAGTTTTGCAGGCTTCTTCTGTGAGCTCCCAGCAGCATGGGTTCCAGGCACAAAAGAGTAACCCCGTAAAGCTTTGCTGACGGAGGATGGGATGAACTGCACTGAGGAGTGGAGAGGACCTGATGACGCCTGTTCAGGCCGGGTCTCACGGAACGGGAAATCGCAACCCAGAGGAAACAAGTATTTCTACAAAACGCTTAACCACGGCCACACATCTTGCTTGTTATCTGCGCGTGATGCTCTTTTGGTTTAGAAACACGGCCCTGTTGGGAGATCAGCTCTCTGGCAGAAACTAGGTCTCCTCTGTATGATCAGCTGGAGACAGGGAGGGTGAGGAGCACTTTCATCCCATTGGAAATGCTTCCTCCCCCTCTTCCTCCTCCTCCTCCTCCTCCTCTTTCTTCTTTTTGGTTTTTCAAGGGAGGGTCTCACTCTAGCTCAGGCTGACCTGGAATTCGCTCTGTAGTCTCAGGCAGTCCTCAAACTCATGGCGATCCTCCCGCCTCTGAGCGCCGGGGTTAAGGGCGCGCGCTGGAACTGCTCTTTCCCACGGCTGTCAGCCTTCCGCACATGAGTCACGGGTCAAGAAGGAAGCACCCAGGGGACGCGCTGCTGCCGGGCTGTTTCTCCTGCGCTGTCAGCTTGTCTTATCTCACAGACGACTCGGTGGAACTGCGCAATCGGGCCAGTTTCCCTTTTCTCTTCACTTACAAGGAAGCTCTAGGCCAATCCATGAACCTACCAAAGTAAAAGTATCCGTTTATTTATTCATTTATTATTATTATTATTTTTTTTATTTTATTTTATTTTTTTTTTTTTTAGTTTTTCAAGGCCAGGCCTTGCTCTCCAGCCCAGCTAACCCGGAATTCACTGTGTAGTCTCAGGGTGGCCTCGAACTCATGGTGATCCTTCTACCTCTGCCTCCTGAGTGCTGGGATTAAAGGTGTGCACCACCATGCCTGGCTGGGGTATCTATTTTTGTAATCATCTCTTGGTTGGCTCCATTTTAGATCATATCTGTGGTTTTCTTGTTAACCTGCTAGGATTTGCTTTAAATTCTACTTAATATAAAGACAAGGGCCAGCCATGGTAGCACATGCCTTTTAATCCCAGTATTTGGGGGACTTGGACTTGGGCATTCTGGGCAGGAAGATCAGGAGTTCAAGGTCCTCAGCTACCTAAAGAGTTTGAGACCAAACCAGCCTGGGCCAAATGATACACTGTTTCAAAAAAAAAAAAGGGCTAGAGAGATGGCTTAGTGGTGTATGCCTTTGGAATTTGTTTGCAGTGGCTAGATGCCCTGGTGTGCTCATTCTTTCCCTCTCTCTCAAATAAATAAATTTTAAAGAATGGAGAGAGCTGAGGAGATACCTCAGCAGTAAGAGGCATTTCCATACAAAGCCTGCAGGCCCTGGTTTGATTCCTCAGTACCCACGTAAAGCCAGTGGTATATGTGTCTGGAGGTCCTGGCATGTCTGTTCCCCCCACCCTCTCTCTCGGTTTGCAAATAAATGAACTTTAAAAAAGTATGGCTGAGCCAGGTGTGGTGGCACATGCCTTTAATCTCAGCTCTCAGGAGGCAGAGGTAGGAGGATCACTGTGAGTTCAAGGCCACCCTGAGACAACATAGTGAATTGTAGGTCAGCCTGGGCTAGAGTGAGACCCTACCTTGAAAAACCACACACGCACACACAAAAGAAGTTTAGCTGCTCGTCTGGCCGTTAATGTTACATCTAACTGGAGGAACACTTTAGTTCTCCTGTCAATGGGCCTTGAAATAGTCGTGATTACATTTATTGGTTTAATTTTACTTAACAGCCTTAAATTTACTGTAGCCTTAAATTAATTCTATCCATTTACACTTCTAATTCACGCCAACTTCAGGGAAACACTCAAGGACCCCACACCTGCCAGACACTTGACACAAGCCCTGCCCACTAATGGAAATGCTGTAAGCTATGCTCCGTTCATCGGGCTTCGTCGCGAGATTCGGTCTAACACACTACTTCTGCAGTTCTTCGGCTTACTAATACACAATCAGTTATGACAGAGTGGAGGAGGAGGAAGAGGAGGCATGTTCCAAGGCCATCACACATTAACTGTTCAAAAAGCATTACGAGGGCTGGATTAAGCGATTAAGGTGTTTGCCTACAAAGCCAAAGGACCCAGGTTCGATTCCCCACGACCCACGTTAGCCAGATGGTCAAGAGGGTACACGCATCTGGAATTTGTTTGCAGTGGCTGGAGGCCCTGGTGCCCCCATTCTCTCTCTCTTTCCCTCTCTCTCTCCCTCTCTCTCTCCCCCCCTTTCTCTGTCAAATAAATAAATGAAAAATTTTAAATCCTATTAAAAAAAAAGTATTAGCCAGGCATGGTGGCGCACGCCTTTAATCCCAGCACTCAGGAGGCAAAGGTAGGAGGATTGCCGTGAGTTTGAGGCCACCCTGAGACTCCATAGTGAATTCCAGGTCAGCCTGAGCTACAGTGAGACCCTACCTCAAAAAATCAAAAACCAAAAACAAAAACAAAAAAAAAAAAAAGAAAGAAAAAGAAAGAAAAAGGATTATGAGCTAGCTGGGAGTGGTGATTCACATCTAGAATCCCAGGACTCAGAAGGCTGAGACAGGTGGATCATCATGAGTTCAAGGCTGGCTTAGTCTACAAAGTAAGCTCAGAGTGAGAATCTGTCTCAAAAAAAGTGGGGATAGGGGCTGGAGAGATTGTGCAGCCATTAAAGCACTTGCCTGCAAAGCCCAATGACCTGATGTTTGATTCCCCAGTACCCACAGAAAGCCAGATGCACAAAAGTGATGCATGCATCTTGAGTTCGTTCGTTGGCCATAGCTACAGGCTCTGGCATGCCCTCTCTCTCTCTGCTTGCAAATAAATATAAAGTCAGGTGCGAGCTGGGCGTGGTGGTGCACGCCTTTAATCCCAGCACTCGGGAGGCAGAGGTAGGAGGATCGCCATGAGTTCAAGGCCACCCTGAGATTCCATAGTTAATGCCAGGTCAGCATAGACCAAGTGAGACCCTACCTAGAAACAACAACAACAACAACAACAAAAGTCAGGTGTGGTGGCGCACGCCTTAAATCCCAGCACTAGGGAGGCAGAGGTAAGGAGGATCGCCATTAATTCAAGCCCACCGTAAGACTACATTGTAATTCCAGGTCAGCCTGGGCTAGAGCAAGACCCTACCTTGAAAAACATAAAACAAACATAAAGGGTTAGAGGGCACACATGAGGCACACAGCAGTGCTTAGCACAGTCTGCCTACAGTGAGTCTCATCACGTCTGTGTGGGGCTCAGGCAGCAGAGCATGAAGGGGAGTCCCATACACGTGTCAGTGACAGCCAACTGGCCAGTCAGGGGCTTCACTTCAGCCCTGTGTCCCGCTCCCCTGGGTGGCGGCAGAGGCTGTTAGGTAGACCACACAATGCTCTTGAGCGCCACCATGAGGGCGGCTGCTAATGCACTCACTGGAGGAACCTGGATCGCATCCAGTTCTGCTCCAGACACCTGTTCCTGTTTCCTTAACAGTTTAAAGAAGGACCGTGCCATCAGATGCCACCATTCAAGAAAGCCTCCTCGATCCAGGCATGGTGGCACATGCCTTTAATCCCAGCACTCGGGAGGCAGAGGTAGGAGGATTGCCATGAGTTTGAGGCCACCCTGAGATTACATAGTAAATTCCAGGTCAGCCTGAGCTAGAGTGAGAACCTACCTCGGAAAACCAAACAAACAAACAAACAACAAAAAAAGAAAGCCTTCTCAAAATGAGCTCTGGAGGTCACGTTGCATGACAAGCAAGGTCAGTTCCCCCTTGAATCCCAGTTTACTACCAAAGCATGTGTGCAAACAATTTTTATTATTAATTTCTTTTAAAATATTTTATTTTAAGTCAGGCATGGTGGTGCACGCCTTTAATCTAGCACTTGGGAGGCAGAGGTAGGAGGATTGCCATGAGTTCGAGGCCACCCTGAGACTTCATAGTGAATTCCAGGTCAGCCTGGACTAGAGTGAGACCCTACCTCAAAAAACCGAACCAAACAAACAAACAAAAACAAAACAAAAAAGAAAAAGAAAAAGAAAAGAAAGAAGGAAGGGGGCTGGAGAGATGGCTTAGCTGTTAAGGAACTTGCCTGCAGAAAAAAGGACCCAGGTTCAATTCCCCAGGACCCACATGAGCCAGATGCACAAGGGGCATGTGTCTGGAGTTTGCAGTGACTGGAGGCCCTGGCACGCCCATTCTCTCTCACTGCTTCTTTCTCTCTCTCTCAAATAAATAAGTAAAATATTTTAAAAAGTTATTCTTTTTTAAGAAAAAGGAAAGAGGGAAGAAAAGAAAGAAGGGAGGAAGGAAGGGGGAAAAAAGAAAAAGCAATACCGACGTATTTGCTCTACTCCAAGCTGTCACATTCCTCAGCAGGTTCTGACTTTACAGAATAAACAGTTAGCACCAAATGCCACACACTGAGACAACTATTTGAGTTTTCCATTCCAGCCCCCCCAAAAATACTGCTCACTTACTGTGTTCCTAGTCAAACAGCCTGCCCCCCCCCTTCTCTCATTCCCCTTGAGGCAATCTAAAATATTCTTTTGTTTTGTTTTTGTTTTATCAAGGTAAGGTCTCACTGTAGCCCAGGCTGACCTGGAATTTGCTATGTAGTCCTACCTCTGCCTTCCAGGTGCTAGGATTAAAGGCGGGCCACCTCACCTGGCCCAGAATATTCTTTAAGAGCCATTAGGGAGTACCTACCTATCATCCAGGCCTCCCTTTGGGAGCTGAGACTCAGGGCTGTGACTGCCTGCTCAGCCCCAGCTGGGACGCAGTTAGAGTTCTCCCAGGACAGTAAGCACCAGGAAGGGGACAGCAACAGCTGCTAAGCTACCAAACCCTGCTGGGGATACTCATCTGTCCCTTGGTCCCCAGGGCATCCCCTTGGGAACCAAAGGCACAAAGTGACTTGCTGGCTTACGTTGCCCTATCAAAGCTCACGCGTGCTTTCTTCTCTGAACTCCAAGAGCAGGGGTTCTAGACTGCAATGCGCATGACAGCATGTGAGAGTCTGCTAAAATACCCATTCCTGGACGCTACCCGAGAGGTTCTGAGCTAGTGAGCATTAGAGATCCACCCATCTCCGCCTCCCTGGTACCTGGATTAAAGGTTCATTCCACCATGCCTGGCATTTTACTTGGGTTTTGGAGATCCTAACTCAGGTTTACACTTGTAGGGCAAGTCCTTTATCCACTGGGCCCTGTCCCCAGCCCACAGAACTACCTAGTTATTATTGTTTGGGACCTCTGACACATCATTAATGAATGAAACTTAAGCTACTTTCCCTCTTATTTATAAATGGCATGTAATTACTTTTTGTGGGCTCCACATTTTAGAAGAAACAAATGATTACTTACAAATCATGTCCAGGGGCTAGCATTTGCTTGTGAAGTCCAACGGCACAGGTTCGATTCCCCAGGACCCATGTAAGCCAGATGCACAAGGGACACATGCATCTGGGGTTCATTTACAGTGGCTAGAGGCCCTGGCACACCCATTCTCTCTCTTTTCTCTCTCTCTGCTTGCAAATAAATAATTAAAAAAAAAAAAAAGAAAAAAGAAACTACAGAGGCATGTGCCACCTTGTGCATGTGGTTTATGTGGGCCCTGGGGAATCAAACTGAGATCTTTTGGCTTTGTGGGCAAACGCCTTAACTGTTAAGCCGTCTCTCCAGGCCCCAGGCACTGTTTTCACCAGAGACTTTAAGGAGAGCATGGAACATGTGCTCATTAAGCATGTGGGTATGCATGTGTGGAAAAAGATCAAACTGTACTCCTTAAATATATACAACTCCTATATGCAATTAGACCTCAAGGAAGCTGGAAACATTTTGTGGGCGGCATAAATCTAAAAGAATTTCCAGGGCTGGAGAGATAGTTCAGCAGTTAAGGCACTTTCTTGCAATGCCAAACAATCTGGATTTAGTTCCCCAGGGCAACGTAAAGCCAGATGCACAAAGTAGCACATGCATCTGGAGTGTGTTTGCAGTATCTAGAGACCCTGGTGTACCCATTCTCTGCCCCCCCCTTCTTGAAAATAAATAAATAAATTATTTTAAAGAAAGAATTTCCAAGCTGGGCATGGTGGCACACACCTAAAAAAAAAAAAAAAAAAAAGAAAGAAAGAAAATAAGAAATCAAGTTTAAACTTCTTGAGCCTAAAAGAGCAAAAAGTTTTTAACATAAAGCCACTCTACAGTTCTGCACAATCAGTAGAGAAGATAAGATTATTGGGTTTTCATTGGCTTTAATATTTTTATTTATTTGCAAGCAGAGTGTGTGTGTACATATGGGCACGCCAGGGCCACCTGCTGCTGCAAACGAATTCCAGATGCATGTGCCACTTTGTGCATCTGGTTTTACGCGGGTACTGGAGAATTGAACTCAGGCTGACAAGCTTTGCAAGCAAGCACTCAACCACTGAGCCGTCTCCTCAGCCCTTAGTTTTCATTGCTAAAGCTCTCACAATTGTGCCATTTTCTTAGCATCTGGACAATAGCTTTTGAGTGATTAAGATGGAAAAAAAAATCCTTCACAGAAATTATAGATGCTTGTGCATGGTGATGGGTTTTTTTTAATTCTTTTTAATTTTTATTTATTTATTTGAGAGCGACAGACAGAGAGAGAAAGAGGGAGAGAGAGAGAGAGAGAGAGAGAGAATGGGCGCACCAGGCCCTCCAACCACAGCAAACGAACTCCAGACGCGTGCACCCCCTTGTGCATCTGGCTAACGTGGGTCCTGGGGAATCCAGCCTCGAACCTGGGGTCCTTAAGCTTCACAGGCAAGCGCTTAACCGCTAAACCATTTCTCCAGCCCGGTGATGGGGTTTTGATAACAAAGCCTGACTGTGGGTGGTAAGGGAAACGCAAGGTGACAGCTGGTGTGATGCCCGCAGGCCATTCCCCCCAACCACCCACAGCTGTGATTCTTCAGTGTGTGTGTGTGTGTGTGTGTGTGTGTGGTCACACGTGGCATGTGTGGAGGTGTCACTTCTCTCCCACCTTTTTTTTTTTTTTTTTTTTTTTTCAAGGTAGGGTCTCACTCTAGCCCAGGCTGACCTGGAATTCACTATGGAGTCTCAGGCTGGCCTCGAACTCACAGTGATCCTTCTACCTCTGCCTCCCGAGTGCTGGGATTAAAGGCGTGAGCCACCACCCCTGGCTTCTCCCACCTTTTTTTTTAAAAAAATATATTTTATTTATTTGAGAAAAATGGAGAGAGAGAGAGAATGGGCACACCAGAGCCTCCAGCCACTGTAAAGAACTCCAGATGCATGTGCCACCTTGTGCATCTGGCTTATGTAGTCCTTTGGCTTTGCAGGCAAACGCCTTAACTGCTAAGCTATTTCTCCAGTCCTTTTTATTATTTATTTATTTATTACTTTTTGTTTTTGTTTTTGGTTTTTGTTTTTCCAGGTAGGATCTCACTCTGGTCCAGGCTGACCTGGAATTCACTGTGTAGTCATATATATATATATATATATATATATATGAGAAAGAGAGAGGATGTTCACGCTAGGGCCTCCAAATGAACTTCCAGATGCATGCACCTTGAGCATCTGACCTTTTTTTGTATGTTTGTTTGTTTTTGTTTCTTTGAGGTAAGGTCGCATTCTAGCCCAGGCAGACCTGGAGTTCACTATGTCGTCTCAAGGTGGCCTCGAACTCACGGCGATCCTCCTACCTCTGCCTCCCAAGTACTGGGATTAGACGTGTGCCACCTCACCCAGCCAAAGTCCATTTTTAAAAATTATTTTATATACTTACTTGAAAGAGAGTGAGAGAAAGAGGTGGATAAAGACAGAAAAGGGGAGCCGGGAGTGGTGGCGCACACCTTTAATCCCAGCATTTGGGAGGCAGAGGTAGGAGGATCACCTTGATTTCAAGGCTACCCTGAGACTACATAGTGAATTCCAGGTCAGCTTGAGCTAGAGTGAGGAGACCCTACCTTGAAAAACAAAAACAAAAACAAACAAATAAAAAAAGAGATCGAGAAAAGGGTGTGCCAGGGCCTCTAGCCATTGCAATGAACTCCAGACACATGTGCCACCTTGTACATCTGGCTTTATGTGGGTACTGGGAATCAAATTTTAATCCCTAGACTTTGTAGGCAAGTACCTCAACTGCTAAACCATCTCTCTAGCTCCCCTTTTAAAAAATATTAAAGATATTTATTTATTTATCTGAGAGAGAGAAAGAGGGAGGGAAGGAGGGAGGGAGGGAGAATAGGTATGCCAGAGTTTGCCACTGCAAATTTCAGATGCACGCACCACATTATGCATCTGGCTCTATGTGGGTATTGGAGACTTGAACCCAAGGCTTTTCAAGCAAGCAACTTTAACTGCTGAACCATCTTTTTAGCATCAATTATTTTTTTCTTTTTTCTTTTTCTTTTTTCTTTTTTTTTTTTTTTGGTCTTCTGAGGCAGAGTCTTGCTCTAGCCCAGGCTGACCTGGAATTCACTATGTAGTCTCAGGGTGGCCTCAAATTTTTGGTGATCCTCCTACCTCTGCTTCCCGAATGCTGGGACTAAAGGCGTGCACTGCCACGCCCGGCCAAATTGCTCAATTTTAATATCAGATAAAATCTAGATAAATATAATCCACATAAACAAAAGCTCTTTGGTGTCCTCTATAATGTTAAGTGCAAAGGGGTCCTGCTGGGAAGCCACAAAATCTCAGGAGGCCTCAGTCTCCTGGAAGGTGTGTGTGTATGTGTGTGTGTGGTCTGTAAGAACACAGAGTTGGAAATGACAGGAAATGACACACAGCAGGACATGTTAATGGCTAGTGGGATTAAAGAGCAGTAAAACCACAGCAGGTTACACTTGAGTTTTATCTACACATCAAGTTGAGTAACAGCGGAAGACGCTGTGCTTTAGAGATCACATTCTCAAAGCTTAACACACAGAAAGAGCTCAGGAAGCAGTTGCTAACCAAATAAATGAATGCATAATTGATTAATTGATGCTGTGACAAAGGCCTTATCGAGAAAGGTTTGCAGCAGGGAGATCTGATGTCGGTTCAGAGGTTGGCGCTATGAGAATGGCTAAGAAACCCTCCCTCCCTCTCGCCCTCCTTTGATCCTTCTGGGTTTTCTTTGAAAGTCTGAAGCACAGTGAGTAACAGCAATCGTTTCATCTCGGGCTGAACATCCTAAACTCAACATGACCTGAGTAGAACGCTTGATTCTAACACCACACAAACCCAGAAAAGCACGCTCACTTGCATGTGCAACTTAATATGCTAGATAGATTCTTTCCCCTTCAAAACCCTTTAGCACAGTCTGTGGCTCCACGTCCAAAACACAACTTGAATTTATCCACATCTCTCTATCCCTACTCCATCCCCCTAGTCCAAACCATTTCTGTCTCTCCTTTGGACAAATGATGATAAACCCTGGTTTATCTCCTTGCCCTCTGCCCTGCCCCCTTCAATCTATTCTCCCACTATGCCTTCATTCCTTCCTTTTTCGTTTGCATGCATGGTGTATATGCATCTGTGTGAGCAAAGGTGTATGTGTATATGTGGAGGCCGAATGTCAATACTAGGTGTCTTCCTCGGTCATCTCCACCCAATTTTTTTTAAAAAAACATTTTAAAAATTTATATATTTGAGGGCTGGAGAGATGGTTTAGTGGTTAAGCGCTTGCCTGTGAAGCCTAAGGACCCTGGTTCAAGGCTCAATTCCCCAGGACCCACGTTAGCCAGATGCACAGGGGGGCGCATGCGTCTGGAGTTCATTCACAGTGGCTGGAGGTCCTGGCGCGCCCATTCTCTCTCTCTCTCTCTGCCTCTTTCTCTCTGTCTGTCACTCTCAAATAAATAAATAAAAATGAACAAAAAAATTAAAAAAAAATTTATATATTTGAGAGAGAGAGAATGAGCATTCCAGGGCCTCTCGTCACTGCAAACAAACTCCAGATGCATGAGCCACTTTATGCATCTGGCTTTATGTGGGTACTAGGGAATCAAACCCAGACTGTCAGGCTTGTAAAGTGCCTTTAACAAACCACTGAGCAATCTCTCTAGCCCTCTACTCCTTATTTTTTCTTTTGGTTTTTCGAGGTCTCACTCTAGCCCAGGCTGATCTGGAATTCACTCTGTAGTCTCAGGGTGGCCTTGAACTCATGCTGATCCTTCTACCTCTGCCTCCCGAGTGCTGGGATTAGAGTCGTGAGCCACCACGCCCAGCTACCACTCTATTTTTTTTTTTTTTGATTGACAAATTAACAATTTATTCAGCAACTGAGATAGCAAAAGGACCAATAAAAGAAATAATTCCTCACTGTGCAATTCTGCCTATTAGTAATATTAAGCCAAGAATTTGATAGTCTACTCAGTTGTAGTATATATTTCTAGGCATGTTACTGAGAAATAAAAATAGACATACATATAATGCAAAGCTTTTTTCTTTTCTTTTTTTTTTAAGAGTAGTTTAATGATTGTGGACATAGGTGGCTGGTTAGTACAATACAAAAAACATAAAGGAAATAACACTAATGCCGGTACTTAAAGACATCAGGGTAGCAACTAAGATTATTATTAATTTTTGTATTATTTGCTTGTTTTAGAACATATATCAAAGCTTGAACTTGAGGTATATATACAATACATATACAACCTTAATCAAAATACTTTTCAAAACAATTGAAAATTGTATTTATGTTGATTTGTATTTTGACAGAATGAAACACAAAAGGAACATTCAACTGGGAGGGGTATGCTGACAATAAAGCTCTAACGTTCAAATGTCTTCCTCTTCCTTTGTACTTACCACAGGCCATGCAATGTCCTGAGAGGATTCATTATGCAACAATGTCAATCACAGCTTTAATGAATTTTGGAAGGAAAACGTGGGAAAGCAAATTTGAAGGTGAGACTTCATCTTTGTTTTCAAATAAGTGGTCTTAATTTCTCTTATAGGAAATGTTTGAATCAGTTTATTATAAATATATCTAAGCCATTAATTTTTGCAGCTTTCAGGTAAAGTCCAGCACTTCATTTATACAAGCCTGTGAGAAGAGGTCAATAGAGATCATCTGGTCTTAAGTCGTGACATCATCCATTCAAGTCCTTGGCATAACCCTTTGCCAGTAAGAGCACAGCATGCCTGGATATGCCACTGGTGATCTTTAATAGACGTTAGCTTCAAAAACTGGGAGATTTCTGCTATAGTCATGCACTCTTTGACATCTTGTTTATTAGCAAAAATCAGCAATCCAGCTTTCCTTAGGTCCTCATGTGCTACCATTTTGTAGAGTTCTTCTCTAGTTACAGAAATCCTTTCTCTGTCTGTACTGTCCACAACTATTACAAACTCTGTTAGTATAGTTAGTGTTCCAGGAAGAACGAGGAGTCTTGGCCACCAATATCCCACATTAGGAAACGTGTGTTATTAATCACTATCTCTTCTACATTACTTCCAATTGTAGGAGATGTATGGACAACTTCATTGAAAACTGGCAAAGGATAGTAGTTTTTCCTGCATTATCCAACCCAACAATGATAACTTTGTGCTCCTGGTGATTGGACAGTCTCCAGAGCCTGGTGAAGAGAATTCCCATTCTTGGGCAGCGGGCACCTCCTCCGGCCACCCAGGCCGCCCGGCCTCCCCTGGCTCGTGGACATCGCCCCTGCGTTGTCTGCGATGAACCTCGCAGGCCACCGTCCTCGCCCAGCTCCTTTACCACTCTATTTTTAAAATGTATTTTATTTATTTATTTGAGAGACAGAGAGAGAGAGAGAATGGGCACACCAGGACCTCTAGCCACTGCAAACTCCAGACACATGCTCCACCATGTACATGTGGCCTTATGTGGGTTCTAAGGAATTGAACCGGGGTCCTTAGGCTTCTCTGGCAAGCAGCTTAGTCGCTAAGCCATCCCTTCAGCCCCTTCCACTCTGACATATCTGCTCTGCCCTCTCCGCATGGGGATTACAGGTGGGGATGTCACATGGGTGCTGGGAATCCAAACTCAGGTCCCTGTGCTTATGTGACAAAGCACTGTACTGACTAAGCAATAACCCCAAGCCCCCTTTTTTTGTTTTTTCAAGGTAGGGTCTCGCCTAGCCCAGACTGACCTGGAATTCACTCTGTAGTCCTAGGTTAGCCTAAAAACCACAGCAATCCTCCTACCTCTGCCTCCTGAGTGCTAGGATTAAATGCGTGCACCACCACATCATCCGGTTTAATTTAAAAAAAAATTTTTTTTAAAGATTTTACTTTTATTTATTTATTAATTAGAGACAGAGAGAGGGAGGGAGAGAGAGTGAGAATGGGAGCACCAGGACCTCTAGCCACTGCAAATGAACTCCAGACGCATGCGCCCCCTTGTGCATTTGCCTAACGTGGGACCTGGAGAATAGAACGGGGGTCCTTAGGCTTCACAGGCATGTGCCTTAACCGCTAAGCCATCTCTCCAGCCCAATTTTAAATTTTTTTTCATTTATTTGTTATTTGAGAGAGAAAGAGGCAGACAGGGAGAGATAGAGATAGATAGATAGATAGAGATAGATAGAGAGAGAGAGAGAGGGAGGGAGAGAGAGGGGGGGAGAGAATGGGTGTGCTAGGGCCTCCAGCCACTGCAAACTAACTCCAGACACATGCACCACCTTGTGCATCTGGCTTACGTGGGTTCTCGGGAATCGAACCTGGGTCCTTTGACTTTGCAGGCAAAGGCCTTAACCACTAAGCCATCTCTCCAGTCCTAAAATTTTTATTTTGAGACACTGTCTCATGTAGCCCAGGCTGGCCTCAAGCTTTCTATATAGCTAAGGATGATCTTGAACTCCTGATGTGTCTACATCTACCTCTGAGTGCTGGGATTTTAGGCTTGTGCAACCACACCCCATTACACAGTGCAGGGCCTTGTGCACGCCTAGCAAGCACTCACCAGTGAGCTGCATCCTGCGCCCATAGGAACTAGCTTCAAATTCCCATCAGACCAGGCCCGTCCTCTTGCTCAAATTCTACAAACCACTGCACCTAGAATAAAATTCAAATAGTACCTTGATCTGCAAAACCAATTCTATCTGGACTTCCTACATCTGCCTCTACAATCCCACCTCATTCCCCTGGGCTCCAGCCACATGTAAAATGACAAATTCAGGCTGGGGAGATGGCTTAGCAGTCAAAGGTGATTGCTTGCAAAGTTTGCCAGGCCAGGTTCGATTCTCCAGCATCCACGTAAAGCAAGATCCACAAAGTGGCACATGCATTTGGGGTTTGTTTGCAGCAGCAAGAGGCTCTGGCTCACCCATTCTCTCTCTCAAATAAATAAATATTAATTACTTGTTTCTGGGATTAAAGGCGTGAGCCACCACATCTGACCTTTTTTTGTTTTTTTTTTTTTGTTTTTTTTCTTTCTTTAAATGCCGCCTTTAATTCCAGCACTTGGAGGCAGAGGTAGGAGGATCGCTGTGAGTTCGAGGCCAGCCTGGGACTACAGAGTGAGTTCCAGGACATCCTGAAGTACAGTGAGACCCTCCCTCGGAAAACTAAAAAGAAGCCCCTCTGTCCCAAGCCTGCTCCAGCTTAACCTCCCCGGTGCGCCGCACAGGTGCCTGGCTGCGGTCTTCCCAGTTCTCAGCTCAGCGTGCTGCCGCTGCCGCTGCCGGTCTCAAAGGACTTCCCGGGCGGCTGTGACTTCAACACCATTGATGTTTGTGGGCTTTTCTTCTTGTTTAACAGCAAGACCTGACGTTCTCTTGCTTTCTGCTCACTCCCATGCGCTCTATACTTTGAAAAGTGGAATGCGTCTGACCCAAAGGGGACTTTAGTGAATCACACTCTGGTGTATGTTCCTGACAAATTGACCTCAAAGGAAAAGCAAGGTCCTTAGAAGCAAATTAACAGTCAATCACAGGTGTATCCTTCACATCAAACTTTACAACTGATCTTTATTGCATGTTGAGGAGATAGAGAGAGAGAGAGAGAGAGAGAGAGAGAGAGAGAGAGAGAGAGAGAGAATGGGCATGCCAGGGCCTCTAGCCACTGCAAACCAACTCCAGATGCGTACAGACCTTGAATTTCACACTTCTTAAAATGACTAGCACCGGTTGTGGTGGTGCATGTCTTTAATCCCAGCATTTGGGAGGCAGAGGTGGGAGGATCGTCATGAGTTCGAGGTCACCCTGAGACTACATAGTGAATTCCAGGTCAGCCTGGGCTAGAGTGAGACCCTACCTTGAAAACCAAAACCAAAAAACAACAGAAAAAGACTAGCATACACTAACTATGCTAATTATCATGTGCATAGCATTTTCAACAGTGCCTACAGGATGGCTCCATTAGGATGATAAACTAAAGCTGGTAAGATTTTCAGGTTTCCTAACTGTGCAATGTAATAAAGAAATACTCTTCTCTGGCTTTGAATAAACTTAATCCCTTTGAAGTGTCAATAGGACCAAGAGTCAGGCATGGTGGCTGCTGGCTCACACATGTAATCCCAGCACTCAGGAGGCTGAGGCAGGAGGATCACTGTGAGTTCGAGGCCAGCTTGGACTACAGAGTGAGTTCCAGGTCAGCCTGACTAGAGTGAGATTCTGCCTCAGAAAACCAAAACCACACAATAGTAAGACTAAGTTTAAAAAAACAAACAGGAAATGGAAGTTTTTATCAGTTGAAACAAGTCAGTTTATTGTACTTGCAAGGCCATTACCTCCATAATCGAGATAAACTATTTTACAACAACTTAGTTTTTATTATTTTCAAAAGGGAAAGATTTCCTTGGGAATTTAGGAAAAAGTGAGCATTTTAGAAAGGGTGACCACAGGAAGTGCACTTTCTCAGAGTCAATGCAGTAACAGGCTACCTACTAGGTGCGTTACTTGGTATTTTCCCTAGGATGAAATCTATCAAGCACTAGCCGACAAAGGACCTGTATTTGGAAACTGAGGCAGGGAATGTTTATATTTCAATGGGAAAACAAGCAATCTAAGATGCAAAACACGTTTGTCTTGGTAAGACAATTTACATAATTAGGCATAAATTATCAGTTAAGTTTATGTTGTTCACGGTTCTAGCACCGGCTCCGGTCAGGTGCCTGACTTATGTGAACTCGCAGTGCACTGGATGCACTGGTCTGGCCGTGACTGTCACGCTGGCCCGGGCCTGGTCACTGGTCACTGCGGGGAGAGTCACTTGGGCACTGCACATTTCCCTCCCTTCCAAACAAGGTTAGCTAAGTCAGGGCCATCTTGGCTCTGAACCTCTCCATCTTTGTCGGGAGAAGACCGACCATCTCTTTACTAAGTTCTAGCTCAACCTCTATCTCCTGGGCGGCCTCAGGGTGCGTCTCACAGTAATCGACAATAAACTTGTAGTGTTCCAGCGACGTTGCCAGGTTTTCTAGCTCTTTCTTGGGATCCGCGGTGATGACTTTGCCATAAAGACGGGCCACGCGGAACTTGGCTAACATGGCGGGGCGGAGGACATCTTCCCCCAGGTGCTCGGGGAACACTTTGTTCGGGTCTCTCAGGGAGTCTAAGAAGAGCTGGTAGTACTTGAGCGCTGATTTATTCAGATTATTGATCTTTTTCACGATGTGGGAATCAGGGTCCCTCAGCTTGTCCGCAATGGCCACCTTCAAGTCCATCATATCATAGTACGCGTGGGCGATTTCGAACTGGATCTGCCTGTTGACCAGCAGGTAGTACTGCGGGTTCAGGTCGACGAGCAGCGGCTCCAGCATGGCTATCCTGCGCTTGTGCATCTTGCACTGCCTCTCCAGGTCGGTTTCAAAGAACGCAAGCACCTTGAACAGGGCGCTGTGGTCCTGGACAACTTCAATGTGGTCTGTGACATACCCGTCAATCTGGAAGAACTCCTTGGCCTCCAAAACATAGTGCTGACCCAGCAGGAAAAGTTCCCTGGCTTCTTCAAAGTCCAGGGGCCTCAAGTACCGCACCTTCTCCTCCACGGCGGAGATGGCGTCACACAGCTCGCCGCTCCCGAACTGCACGGCCTTCTTCCTGATGCTCTCCTCCTCGTCCAGCTCCTTCTTCCGTAACGCTCTGAGCTCCTGCTGCTTGTCGAAATCCAGCTCTCCTATGTTGTCCTGAAAGAGAATGGTAAATTATGGTGTGGCAGGACACTCACCTCCTGCTGTCAGATAAGAATAAACCAAAAACATAATAAGTAAATTAAAAAATTAAATAAAAAAAAAGGAGTAAACTTAAGCCAGGCATGCCAGGGTCCATGTCTCTAATCCTAGAGCACAGGAGAGCAGGGCAGGAGGTTCACAAGTTGCAGATGAGAATGTGCGACATGGTCTCGCTCTAGCCCAGGCTGACCTGTGACTCATTCCATACGTAGTCCAAGACTGTCCATGAACTCACAGTGCTCCTTCCTCCTACCTCAACCTCCCCGGTGCTGGGGTTACAGGCGTGTGCCACCACACCTGGCTCACACTTAGGGTTTCTGACTCAAAACAAAAAGCAATGGGCTGGAGAGATGGCTTAGTGGTTAAGGCACTTGCCTGAGAAGCCTAAGGATCAAGGTTTGATTCCCCAGTACCCATATAAGCCAGACACACAAGGTGGTATGTGCATCTGGAGTTTGTTTGTAATGGCTAGAGGTCCAGGTGTACCAGTTCTCTCTATCTGCTTCCCTCTCTCAAATAAGTAATAAAATAAAATAATTAGCTGGGTGTGGTGGCCCATGTCTTCATCCCAGCACTTGGGAGGCAGAGGTAGGAGGATCGCCATGAGGCCACCCTGAGACCACATAGTGAATTCTAGGTCAGCCTGGGCCAGAGTGAGACCCTACCTTGAAAAACCAAATAAACAAATAAATAAAATATTTTTTTTTTAAAAAAAAAGAAGGGATGAATTAAACCCGAGTTCAATTCCTCAGTACGCACATAAAGCCAGATGCAGGCTGGAGAGATGGCTTAGTGGTTAAGGTGCATGCCTGCAAAGCCCAAGGACCCTGGTTTGATTCTCCAGGTCACACATAAGCCAGATGTACATGGTGGCACATGCATCTGGACTTCGTTTCCAGTGGCTAGAGGCGCTGGTGTGCCCATTCTCACTCTCTCTGTCTCTAATAAAGTCAGATGCAACAAGTGGCACAGCCATCTGGAGTTCATTTGTAGTAGCAACAGGCCCTGGGTGCCACATTCCTCTCTCTCTCTCCCCTTGCAAATAAATAAAAATATTTTAGTGCTGGGTATGGTAGCACACGCATTTAATCCCAGCACTCAGGAGGCAGAGGTATGAGAACTGCCATGAGTTTGAGGTCACCCTGAGACTACATAGTGAATTCCAGGTCAGCCTGAGCTAGAGTGAGACCCTACCTTGAAAACCCAAAAACTTTTAGAAAAAGAGATGAAGGAAGGAATGAGAATAAGTAGGGATAATATAAAACAGAATTTAAATGACTTAGGAAAGGGCAAGAAAAGTTCTATTGAGTTTAAGGGAAGGAGATAATATCCATATGGGACAAAGAAATATTCATTCAATAATTAGTGTTTGAGCCAGACATGGTGGCACACTCCTTTAATCCCAGCACTCGGGAGGCAGACGTAGGAGGATCGCCGTGAGTTTGAGGACACCCTAAAACTACATAGCGCATTCCAGGTCAGCCTGGGTTAGAGCAAGACCCTACCTCAAAAAACAAAAACAAAACAAAACAAAAATTTGTTTGGGAAATTACTGTTTCTAAAGACAGTAACACAATTTCCATATGATACAGATTCCATTTCCCAAGAAGCTTATACTCTAGCCAAAGGAAGGTCTGCCAGAAAAAGGTGCTATTTTCTTTCAATAGCTCTTGCCAGGTGTGGTGGTACATACCTGAAATTCCAGCATTCTGGAGGCCGAGGCAGGAGGATGGCAAGCTCCAGTCCAACCTGGACTAGAGTGAGACACTGCGAGAACCAGAACGGCAAACACAAGTGCCAGGGCGCGCTGAGCGCCGGCCGCTGTGACGCGCTGTTCTGACCCCGAGGAAGAGGAAGAGGAAGAGGAAGAGGAAGAGGAAGAGGAGGCATACCTGCATGGAGAGCTGGGCGTTCTGCAGCAGCGCCAGGCAGTACTTGATCCAGCACCGCGCGATCTCGCCCTTTCTCTGGTGGTACAGTTCTGGCACGTCCCCTTCCGCTTCGGGAGCTAAAGCACACACGGGGCTCAGCGAACCTTCCAGAGGACCTCCCCTGCTCCGCACTGACTTCAGGGCAGCGCTGCCTCTTGACTGCAGAGGCAGCGGGGAGAAACCCACCCCAAATTCTACCACCACTGGCAGGCACTAGCTGCCATCCTGGTTGCATGTTTATTTTTAGCTTTTTCTTTCTTTCTTCTTCTTCTTCTTTTTTTTTTTTTTTTTTTTTTGGTTTTCCGAGGTAGGGTCTCAGGCTGGCCTTGAACCCATGACGATCCTCCTACCCCTGCCTCCCAAGCGCTGGGATTAAAGGCATGAGCCACCATGCCTGGCTTTTTTTTTTTTTTTTTGGTAGTTAGTTTAATTTTTTGAGACAGGGTCTCACTCTGTAGTCCAGGCTGGCCTTGAACTTGTAGCAATTGTTCTGCCTCAGCCTCTGGAGTGCTGGAATTCCAGGCATGAACCATCATGCCTGGCTAAAGATATTCTTGTTCTTGGAAAATGTAAACTCTAGTATTGAGGAATAAAGGAGCCTAATGTAGGCAAGGTCCTCTCAATGGTCCAGAAAGAATAATAAGATAATAAGTACAATGCTGAAAATGTTAAAATTGGTGAATTTAGGGAGGGCATTATGGTACTTCTGTTCTTACAATTTTCCTAAAATGTAAAACAGTTTCAAAATTAAAAACTATATTGTGGGGCTGGAGAGATGGCTCAGCAGTTGAAGGCTCTTGCTTGTAAGGCTGATGGCCTAGATTTGATTCCCCAGCCAATGCAAGTGGGGCATGCAGTTGTACTCCCCGCGTGCCTACAACAACGGGAGGCAGAGACCGTCTCAAAGAGGACGGAGCACAGACAGCTCTCGGCTGTCCTCTGACCTCCATGCATGTGCCGCAGCATGGGCGCCTTCTGCCCCCAGGGACATCCAACAAATGCTTACACAGGGACCCGGGCATGGGGGCACACAGCTATACTTCCAGCCCTTGGGAGGCTTAGACAGGATCATCTCAGTTCAATACCAACATGGGCTATGCAGCAAGAATGTCTTAATAAAAGCCTATATGGGGTTGGGGAGATGGATCAGACATTAAAGGCACTTGCTTGCAAAGCCTGTCTGCCTGGATCAGTTCCCCAGTATCCACATAAAGCCAGATGCACAAAGTGGCGCATGTGACTAGAGCTCATTTGCAGTAGCAAGAGGCCCTGGTGTGCCCATTCTCTCTCTCTCTCTCAAATAAATAAATGAAAACATATTTTTAAAGAAGGCTATATAATGAAGCACGCATGCATGAACTTACTGTCTTCTGTGGTTTGGATTTTTCCAATTTGACCAAAAATAACATTAGCAGCTGACAAGCAGTGCCTGGCCTCCATGAAGCATAGCTGTTGGCAAAATAAACAAGAGTGAATGTAATGGCACAAAGCCCAGGTAGGGTCTCACTGTAGCTCAGGCTGACCTGGAATTCACTATGTAGTCTCAAGGTGGCCTCAAACTCACAGCCACCCTCCTACTTCTGCCTCCTGAGTGCTGAGATTAAAGGCATGCACCACCATGCCCAGTATAACTGATGTTTGCATAATATCTACTAATAAGGGGAAACTATACTATCAGGTAAAATCTACCTAAGGAGGCCTTGTATAGTTGCTAGACCTTAAGATATAAAAAAACACTCAGAATCATTTGGGAAAAAGCTATTAAAACAACAACACCTCAAGCTCCTTAATCCAAACAGGTGGAAAGGTCAGTGCACATTCTCCTGCAAACAATACGTGGTCAGATCCACCTGACCTCCCAAACTCAAACTGCCTCAGCAAGCCCTTTAGGTTGGGCTAAACAGCCTGAGTTCCATGCCGGATAAATTCTTAGCCATTGGGCTGGAGGGATGGCTTAGTGGTTAAGGCGCTTGACAGCAAATCCAAAGGACCCAGGCTCAATTCTCCAGCACCCACGTAAAGCCAGATGCACAAGGTGGCACATGTGCCTGGAGTCTATCTGCAGCAGCTGGAAGCCCTGGTGTGCCCATTCTCTCTGTACTTCTGCCTCTTTCTTTCTCTCAAATAAATAAAAAATATATATATTTAAAAAAATTCTTAGACCTCTTACATTTATACCCTGCAGAGGCAAAAGAGAATGAGATTCCTGTCTTCTAAATCTTTGGAAATGACAAAACAATGAGCTTTAAAGTCAACTGATGTCTACAGATGGACTTTATACAACTGCTTCGCCCAAACATTGAAGACCTCTTGTCAATAGAAACACTTCACATCTGTCAGGTAAATCCCAGGACCACCCAGCAGAAGAACAAAGCTGGAGTCTAACTTTCTCTGGAAGCCACCCTCACCACACAGAATTCTTACTTCGTATTAGAAAATATCAATTTTGATTTTTAATCATTTATCTGAGAATGGCAGAGAGAGGGAGAGGGAGAGAGAGAGAGAGACAGAGAGAGAGAATGGGTACACCAGGGCCTCCAGCCATTGCACATGAACTCCAGATGCATGTGCCACCTTATGCATCTGGCTTACTGGGGAACTAAGCCTTGAACCAGGGTCCTTAGGCTTCACAAGCAAGCGCTTAATCACTAAGCCATCTCTCCAGCCCATGCTGCTGCATTTTAAACATGGTTCAAATATCTCTTCTTCCAACATAACCAACTTAGCTATTTATAAGGCAGACTTAAAAAGCATAACTGTGGGATGGAGGAGTTGGTCATAAAAATTATCACATGCTCCACCTAAGTAATACTTAACAACTTCAAATTTTTAATCACTTTAAAAGAATATTTAGACATCTTAGTACTGTGAGTATCCATGGAGTTTACTCATTAATTAAAACAATAAAGACAGCAACAGGGAGGCAGAAGTAGGCAGTAGTGCCATGAGTTCAAGACCACCCTGGTACTACATAGTGAATTCCAGGTCAGCCTAGGCTAGGCTACCTCAAAAAACCAAAACAGGATTCCAGTATTAGAAACTAAAGGAATTAGAAAGAAATGGGTGTACTGAACACACATGAACATAGATCTAACCACGCTAATAAACATCGAAGAAGCCCAAATCTGTCTCTGGGCAGTAGCTCAGATGAAGCTTGTCCTGAAAACCCGGAGCTCCGGGTCTCGGCAGAGGCACTTTCAACATCGCAACATTATTATTAGAGAGAAGCCGCTTCTGAAAAATAACTGACATGCATCACATGCCTTTATCGAAGCCCACATTTAACAGTCAACTTCCTCAGATGAATTCGCAGTGACAAGATTACTATGACACAAAGATAAAACTATCTCCAGTAAGATAGAATCTGAAGTTTAAGGTAGCGCGTTGCTAAAGTGAGTTGAGTAGTAAGCTTACAGCAGGTCCCAGGTAACTCACAGCTGAAGGGACTAGTGATAACCTGCGCCATGATAAATAAAACTCAGCGTTTGTTTTCAGATTAGAAAGTACTTATGCAACAAAATGCTACAAAAATGCAGTACACTAGCAATAAGGCTGTTCTTTCTAACCCATTTTATGTGATAAAATGCAAGAAATACAAGCTGTTTTTCTTTCTTTCTTTCCGAGGCAGGGTCTTTCTAGCTGTTTGAAAGCTGACGTTTTCAAAGCACCATGGGTCCCCACGTGTGCTCACCACCGCGGCTGCTGGAGAGCGACGGGCAGGGCAAGCTCACCTTGTTGATGTAAAACTGCGACAGCGTGGCCGCGTTAATAGCCCACTCCATGGGGTGGAAGGCGCTGTGCTCGAGCTGGCGCTTCAGGGTGCTGTGGCAGTAGTGCGCGGCCTTCTCAAACATCTCCATGTGCTGGTAGACCTGAGCCAGGTAGTAGAGGTTGTGAGTGTAAACCTTCTCGAACCTGCGGGGAGAGAACACAGGGCTTCAGGGAGGAAGGCAACTTCACGCCTACTCATTTTGATCCTCCCAACCCTTTCAGCGGTGCTGGGATCTCTGAGTCCTGGATTTGAACGAAGTCACAAAACCTGTACGTGGCAAATGGAGGCTCCATTCCCGTAAGAATCACACTGGCACAGCGAACAGCGCGCCTCCTCAGATGATCATCTCAGCCACAGCAGTTGGGCACACCGCGATGTCTGAATTTTTTACAATATTTTATTTATTTAAGAGGGAAAGAGAAAGAGAGAGAGAATGGGCATGCCAGGGCCTCTAGCCACTGCAAATGAACTCCAGGCACATACGCCACTTTGTGCATCTGGCTTTAGGTGGGTTCTGGGGAACTGAACCCAAGAGGCCTTGTAGGCAACACCTTAACCACAAAGCTATTTCTCCAGTCCACACACTGCAATTTCTTTTTCTTTTTTTTTAGTTTATTTATTTAAAAGAGAGAGAGAGAAGAGAATGAATGGGTGTACTAGGGCCTTCAACAGCTGCAAATAAAATCCAAATGCATGTGCCACTTGTGCATCTGGCTTACGTGGGTCCTGGGGAATTGACCCTGTGTCCTTTGGCTTTGCAGGCAAGTGCCTTAACTGCTAAGCCATCCCTCCAGCCCCACACTGCAATTTCTTCCCCTCCTGACCTTTTGGATCTCTCCTGTTCAGTCAGCTTCTCCTCTTCAGGAAGGAAGTGCTCAGTAGGGTCCAGAGGAGGACTCCCAATCTAGGATTAAAGCAGAAAGCTCTTTACAGTAAACAGGAGACACCAGGCGCCCTCTTCTGGATAAACTGAGGAAGTGAGCAGCTTTATTTTGAGACTGGAACTCACTGTGTAACTCTAAGGCTAGCCTCAAACTCCTGATTCTCTTGCCTCAGCCTCCCAAGTGGGACCATAAGCACAGCCTCACTAAACCTGGATCTCATCATTTTCCAGTGATACTGGCTGACCAATGAGCTCCAGTGATCCTCCTCTCAGTGCTAAGGTGACTCATACACGACACTGCCTAGTTTTTTTTATTTTTATTATTATTTCTTTTTTAGTTTTTTGAGGTAGGGTCTCACTCTAGCTCAGGCTGACCTGGAATTCATTATAAAGTCTTAGGGTGGCCTTGAACTCTCAGCAATCCTCCTACCTCCGCCTCCCAAGTGCTGGGATTAAATACGTGTACCACCACGCCTGGCTAAAATATTTTTATTTGTTTGCAAGTACAGGAGGGAGAGACAGAGAGGGTGAACAGGTGTGATAGGGCATCTTGCAACTGCAAATAAACAAACTCCAGGCGCATGCCCAACCTTGTGCATCTGGCTCACGTGGGTCCTGGAGAATGGAATCTGGGTCCTTTGGCTTTGCACCTGCTCAGCTTTTGACGTGGGTGCTGGGATCAAACTCAGGTCTTCATGCTTGCACTGAAAGCACTCACACCTGCTGAGCCAGTTCCCAAGCCCCAAACTAGCATTTTACTAACAGATTTTTTTTTTTTTTTTTTTTTTTAAATTTGAGAGCAGCAGACAGAGAGAGAAAGAGGCAGACAGAAAGAGAATGGGCGCACCAGGGCCTCCAGCCACTGCAAACGAACTCCAGATGCATGTGCCACCTTCTGCATCTGGCTAACGTGGGTCCTGGGGAATCGAGCCTCGAACTGGGGTCCTTAGGCTTCACAGGCAAGCGCTTAACCGCTAAGCCATCTCTCCAGCCCTACTAACGGATTTTAAAGCAGGTCTTTTCGAGGAAGGTCTCACTTTAGCCCAGGCTGACCTGGAATCCACTATGTAGTCACAGGCTAGCCTTGAGCTCAAGGCGATCCTCCTACCTCTGCCTCCTGCGTGCTAGGGTCAAAGGCGTGTGCCACCACACCCGGCGTTATTACTATTATTTTGAAACAGAGTCTTCAATATGTAGCCCTGTTCAGTTTCACGAGATAGACCAAAATGGCTTTCAATTCTAAGTGATTCCCCCTGCCTCTGCCACCAGAGGGTTGGGATTAAAGGTGTGAGCTACCATGCCCTGGGACAATAAATAATAGTATTCTTAAAAATAATTTTTATTATTTATGGGGGGGGGGAGGAAGGAGAGAATGGGCATGCTAGGGTCTCTAGCCACTGCAAACAAACTCCAGATGCATGCACCACCATGTGTATCTAGTTTACGTGCTTTCCGGGGAATCGAACCGGAGTCCTTAGGCTTCATAGGCAAACATCTTAACCACTAAGCTATGTCTCCAGGTTCTATTTTGTTTTTTTAAAAAAAACTTTAATAAATGTTTTTAAAATATATATATTATTTATCTGAGAGAGACAGACAGACAGACAGGCAAGGCAGGCGGGCAGGCCAGGGCTTCCTGCCACTACAAATGAACTCCAGGTGCATGTGCCATTTGGTGCATCTGGCTTTACGTGGGTACTGGGAATGGAACTCCAGCTGTCAGGCCTTACAAGCAAGCTCTTTTAACCACTAAGCCATCTCTCCAGCCTCCAACTATTCGTAACACTGATCATACTAGTATGGTAACCTAGCTGCTAAGATGGACCACCGCCCCCCCCACCACCACCCCAATAACACGTGTCTAGGGTTCCTTTGCAGTGGCTACAGGCCCTGGCATGCCCATTCTCTCTCTCAAATAAACACCCGTCCAGCTTTATGTGGGTGATGGGGGAACTGAACCCCAGACCACACACTTTGCAAGCAAACGCTTTTAAATGTCTGAACCACGTCCCCAGGCCCTGGATTTTCTTTCTCTTTATAGAAGGAACAGGATGTGGGTGGTGAAGGGGAGGAGCTGGAAAGCATGATACAATAGGGAGGAGGAGGCTAGGACACAAAATGCTCTGCCCACCAGGGCTCACCATAGCAGCAAAGCAAGCTGGAGTGAGCAACCCTTTCAGTTTGGAGGCCAATGTTGGATGTGCGATCTATGCAAGGGACTAAACCATTTGGGGGAGGGGGAGATTCAAGATCTCACACTATAGCCCAGGCTAGTCAAACTTACAGCCATCTTCCTGCCTCAGCTTCTTGATTGGTAGTATTACAGGGGTGAGCCACCATACTTGGCTAGGGAATTCAGTCTTTAAGATTTAAGAGTTTTTTAAATTATTATTATTTATTTCTTTGAGAGAGAGAGAGAAAGAGGCAAATAAGGAGGCAGGGCCTCATCCACTACAAACCAACTTCAGATGTGCACACCACCTGTGCATATGGCTTATCTGGGTCCTGGGGCATCATACCAGGGCCCTTTGGCTTTAACAGGCAAGTGCCTTAACAACTAAGACATCTCTCCAGACCTGATATATATATTTTGGTTTTTCGAGGTAGGGTCTCACACTAGCCCAAGCTGACCTGGAATTCACTATGGAGTCTCAGGGTGGCCTCGAACTCACGGCGATCCTCCTATCTCTGCCTCCCGAGTGCTGGGATTAAAGGCGTGTGCCACCATGCCCGGCCATATATATATATATATTTTGAGGCAGGGTCAATCCAGCCTAGGCTACACTCTGTAGGTCAGTCTAGCCTCAAACCCGTGGCCATTCTCCTGCCTCAGCCTCCCACACACACGATGGAGTTGGGAGATAAAAGTCTTTAAGATTGGGGCTGGAGAGATGGCTAAGTAGTTAAGACACTTGCTTGCAAAGCCTAACAACCCAGGTCCAATTCCCCAATACCCACGTAAAGACTGATGCACAAAGTGGCACATGCATCTGGAGTTCATTTGCAGTGACTGAAGGCCCTGGTGTGCCCATTCTCTCTGGCTGTCTCTCTTCTCTCTGCTTGCAAATAAATAAAAACATATTTTTTTAAAAGTCTTGGGCTAGCCGGGTGTGGTGGTGCATGCCTTTAATCCCAGCACTTGGCAGGCAGAGGTACGAGGGACACCATGAGTTCGAGGCCACCCTGAGAATACAGTCAATTCCAGGTCAGCCTGGGCCAGAGTGAGACCCTACCTCGAAAAACAAAACAAAACAAAAAAATCTTGGGCTGGAGAGATGGCTCAGCACTTAAGGCCCTTGCCTGCAAAACCTAACGTGGATTCAATTCCCCATTACCCACATAAAGCCAGATGCACAAAGTGGCGCGTGCATCTGGGGTGAGTTTGCAGCACACCCAATCTGTATATCTTCTGTCTTTCTGTGCTTGCAAATAAATAATAATAAAGTCTTTGAGAGCCGGGCGTAGTGTTGCACGCTTTTAATCCCAGCACTCGGGAGGCACAGGTAAGAGGATCGCCGTGAGTTCGAGGCCACCCTGAGCCTACAGTGACTTCCAGATCAGCCTGGGCTAGAGCAAGACTCTGCCTCGAAAAACCAAAAACCAGTCTTTAGGATTGACTTTATTTTTAAAATATCTCATTTATTTATTTGAGAGAGAGAGAAAGAGGCGCGGGGGCGGGGGGGCGCACCAGGGCCTCCAGCCACTGCAAACGAACTCCAGACGCATGCATACCCTGTGCATCTGGCTTACATGGGTCCCTGAGAATCGAACCGGGATCCTCTGGCTTTGCAGGCAAGTGCCTTAACCGCTAAGTCATCTCTCCAGCCCAAGATGGACTTTTTATCCCCGCCCCCCAACTCCGAGGCTGGTTCCAAAGCTGGAAGACCACTGGGTGCCTCGGACGGGCTGGAGCTCACCTGCGCCTGGATGTAGAGCGAGATGCAGTCGTGCGAGAGGCGGTACCTGCGCAGCAGCCGCAGGCTCTTCACCAGGTGCTCCTCGCCGGCCGACAGCTCCTCGGTGTCGATGTGGTTCACGCCCAGGTGGAACTCGATCACCGCCAGCCGCAGCGCGCGCTGGGCCGCGGGGCCCGCGACCTCCAGCGCGGCGGCGGCGGCGGCGGGCGGGCCCAGGGCGTGCTCCCCGGCGCCCGCCTCCGCGCCCGGGCCCCAGTCGTCGTCGTCTCGTCGTCGTCGGGCGCCGGCCCGAGCAGCGCCTTCACCTCCTCGAGCAGCGCCCGCGCGCTGTACTTGGACTTGTACGGCTCCTTCTCGGGGTTCCGGTGCAGCTCCAGCCGCGCCAGCGCCAGCGCCGCCTGGAACTTCTCCCGGATCTCGGCGCACGGCCCGCTGCTCGCCATAGCGGCCTCCGCGGCCCCGACGACGCCCGGCTCCCGCGATCCCGCCGGCCTCCTGCTTTACGACGCTTCACTTACGGCCGCGGTAACCAATGGAGTCGGCCCAGGCAACCTCAATATGCTCGGCGGGGACCAATGGGAAGGCGAGCCGGTCACCCATAACAACTGTCGTCACGGGGATGAAGCTGTCCGAGAGGGTGACTGCGCGTCCAGCCCCGCCCACACTCTCATCCTCAGAGCCAAGCAGCAGAGAGTACTGGAATTCATGATAGTCTCAGGGTGGCCTCGAACTCGCTTTAGCACAGACTAACCTGGAATTCACTTTGTCTCCTACCTCTGCCCCCTGAGTGCTGGGCTTAAAGTCTTGTGTCACCACATCTGGCCTTTTTTTTTTTTTTTTTTTTTTTTTTTGAGACAGAGTGTTGCCATGTAGCCCTGCCTGGTTGGTTCTTGCTATGTAGCACAGGGTGGCTTTGAACTCATGGCAATCCTACCTCAGCTTCCCACATTCTAGGACTGCAGGTATGCGCTGTCACAACCTGTTCATTGAAGGCCATGATTATAAAAAGCACTATGATAAACAAGTGTTTCAATTCTGAAATACTGGCCGTGTACAACTGTTCAAGGCAACTCCTACCATGACAGCCACCTCATGCATGTTGTTTTTTTTTTTTTCCATCAATACCTTCATAAAATTACTATCCAAAGAGATAAGATGTTAACTATTAGGATTTAGCTGTGAATGTGCTTTGATACACAATTTTGTTTTCCTCCCTTCCTTCCTGACTGGATTCTAGACTGGCCTCAAATTCGCTATCAGGGGTGACCATGAACTCCTGAGTTATTACAGTAAAATAGGACTTAATTGTCTACCCTTTAAATGGTGGTGTTCTTGAGGATTCCTCCCTAACCTTATCCTTTGGAAACTGTATCCATTTCCAGAATGTTACACATGCTGCTCTCATTTCCAGCACAGGATCCTGAATTCCACTGAAACATTCAGTCTAAAATGTCAATGTTCAGTCCTTTTATTTTCTATGAATTTTTTAACTTTGTTTTTTACTTTTATTTGAGAGTGACAGAGAAAGAGGCAGATAGAGAATGGGCACGCCAGGGCCTCAAGCCACTGCAAACGAATTCCAGATGCATGCGCCACCTGGTACATCTGGCTTACGTGGGTCCTGGGGAATTGGGCCCGGAACCGGGGTCCTTAGGCTTCACAGGCAAGAACTTACTGCCAAGCTAGCTCTCCAGCCCTTCTATGAATTTTTTGAGACAGGGTCTCACTATGTAGTTCTGGGCTGGCTTTGAATTTACAGCAATCCTCTTTCCTCAACCTCTCAATTATAAAAGTCATGAGCCACCATGTCCGGCTTTTAAACATCTTTATTTTTGCATGTGTGTGGTATGCACGATGTGCTGAGGCCGGAGAACCTCAGGTGTCTTCAACTGCACATCCATGTTTCCATGGAGTCCCTCACTGACCCTGGAGCTGACCAGTGAGACCTGTGCTTCTCATCTCCACTCACCACAGGACTGGGGTTACAGGTGTGTGGGGATAGAACTCAGGTGGTCTCAGGCCCTCATGCTTGAGTGGCACCTCAGTGCCACTTTAATACTGCATATAACCTACATAGGTCTGTTTCTTTTAAATACAATCTACAAACATATAACCTATGCGTGGAATCCCAAGCATCTTGGGTCTCCCTCTAGCCCAGGCTGCCCTGTATTTCACTATGCGGTCTCAAGCTGGCCTTGAACTCACAGCGATCCTCCTACAGACATCTCAGAGGTGGGATTAAAGGCATGCACCACCACGCCTGGCTCCAAGCACCTTCTTTTTGAGACCAGTGCCAGGGAGCTGTGCCTGCCCTCCAGGGAAATGGTGTTGATGCACAGGTCAGGGGCAAATCCACTACAGGGCGTGTGATACTCGGAGGTACAGGTGCTGCAGGTAGTTCAGTAAAGTGTCTGCAGAGGCATGCTAAGGGGGTACTTTTACTGGAGGAGAGGCAATGGCTCAGCAGAATTCCCCACCCTACACCACCACCCCCATTTTTGCAGCTAGGGCTTGTTATGGTTGTTGTTTTCATTAGATAACAGAGGCGGAGGCGGTCAGGTTCCGAGCCCAGCCTGCTTGGAGGCAAAGCAGTTTTGTTCTGAGGCTGGAACAGCTCCACAGAACCATCTGTCACACAATGCTGTCCACAGTGCCTTTCTTGTGAATCCTACTGGGGAAAATGAGGTCAGCGTCCTATTTCTGCTGAGGTTAATCTTGATCATCTGGTCCAAGTGTCTGCCAGATTTCTCTACTGTAAGATAAACACTGCCCCGGTAAAAATGAAACATTTTGAAGAGCTATGTTGAGGTCCTGTCTCAAAAAGTGAATAAATAAGGCTGGAGAGACAGCTCAGTGGTTGACACTTGCCTGCAAAACCTAACAACCCTAGTTCCGTATACATACATAAAGCCAGAGCAAAGTGACACATGCATCTGGATTTTGTTTTCAGCAGCTAGAGGCCCATTCTTTCTGCTTGCAAATAAATATTTTTTGTTTTCTTCAAGGTAGGACATCACTCTAACCCAGCTTGACCTGGAATTCACTATGTAGTCTCGGGGTGGCCTTGAACTCAGTGATCCTCCTACCTTTGCCTCCCAAGTGCTGGCATTAAAGATATGCGCAACCATGCCCGGATCATTAACTCTTTCTAATTTAAAGCCCGTTGGTTTTCCTGTCCTGCTTCAGTTTGAGTCCCTCCAGAAGTGGGCTTGGGCTTCTGACACTCAAGTTCTATCCCATAATTCCTGGCACGTGTCCCTGTTCACCCATGCCCTGTTTGGTTTTTTTTTTTAAACAAGCATTTTTTTTTTTCTTCTTTGCACTTTTTTCTTGTTTTTCAAGGTAGGGTCTTGTTCTAGCCCAAGCTGACCTGGAATTTACTATGTAGTCTTGGGCTGGCCTTGAACTCAGTGATTCTCCTACCTCTACCTCCCAAATGCTGGGATTAAAGGTGTGTGCCACCATGCCCAGCAAATAAAATTTAAGCCGGGCATGGTGGCACACGCCTTAAATCCTAGCACTAGGGAGGCAGAGGTAGGAGGATCTCCATGAGTTCGAGGCCACCCTGAGACTTTAGCTTGAAATCCCCCCACACACAAAGATTTGAGAGAACGTGCACACCAGGGCATTCAGCCACTGCAAACAAACTCCAGATGCATGTGCATCTGGCTTATGTGGGACTTGGGGAATCGAACTTGGGTCCTTTGGCTTTGTAGGCAAGCACCTTGACCGCTTAGCCATCCCTCTAGCCCAATTTTTTTTTAATTTTTTGTTTATTTATTTATATTTGAGAGCGACATAGAAAGAGGCAGATAGAGTGAGAATGGGCGCACCAGGGTCCAGCCACTGCAAACGAACTCCAGACGTGTGCGCCCCCTTGTGCATCTGGCTAACATGGGTCCTGGGGAACCGAGCCTTGAACCGGGGTCCTTAGGCTTCACAGGCAAGCGCTTAACTGCTAAGCCATCTCTCCAGCCCCCAATTTTTTAAAATATTTTTTATTTTTATTTATTTATTTGAGAGCGACTGACAGAGAGAGAAAGGGGGGGGGGAGAGCGAATGGGCATGCCAGGGCCTCCAGCCACTACAAATGAACTCCAGACGCATGCGTGCCCTTGTGCATCTGGCTAACATGGGTCCTGGGGAATCAAGCCTCGAACTGGGGTCCTTAGGCTTCACAGGCAAGCATTTAACCGCTAAGCCATCTCTCCAGCCCCCGATTCTTTTTTTTATTTGCAGAGAGAAGGAGGACGGAGAAGGAAAGAAATGGGCATACCAGGGCTTCCTGTCATTCATGCAACACTATTCATCTGGCTACATGGCACTAGGGAATCTCAGCCAGGCTGTCAGGCCATGTGAGCCAGTATCTAAGTGCTTGAGCCATCTCTCCAGCCCCTATTTTCATTTTGGAAAACAGAGGCCACCAAAACTAAAAGTATTAATATTTTTATTACAGCATAAAGTAGTATTTTATACATTAACTCATTTTATTATAAAAACATTTTATATACAACTGCAGAGAAACCACTACACAGATAGCTCCAACATAAAAAATGGATTGCAATTAAAAGTCCACTAAGTTGTCCAATAAAGTGAAAAAAATATTTTCTCTGTAGAAAACAGTAAAAATGGTAACAATTTCCCAGACTAATCTAATAAACCTATTTAAATATTTATAAACATGGTTTAGATACTGGGATCCTGAAGAAACCTTAGTTTCATGTATTCAAAAAGTCATGTTTTACTTAGGAGAAGTGTAATTTAGACTCCTACCCATCTTTCCTCTTAGTTTATGCCTGATTCTTTTCTGTGTGCTAACCCACAACCCACACCAAGGTTTTGGGTGTTCCTTCTGAAAAGGCAACTGACATGTCTTTTTAAAACCCAGGTGGGTGAGGTACCCACCTCTCTAATTGTGAAATGTTTAGGTTGTTATTAGAGCATTCCCAGTATTTGGGCAAGAACAGAACCTAATAAAATTATAACACACAAATCCATCTGTGACTTGATGGGCAGCCACGAACAAGAATGAAGTGAAAACCAATAACTGAGTACTTCTGATAAGAATTTAGGATAGAACTAAATTCAAACAGAGAACAGGTATTGTCTCAAGGCATCAGGAGTTGAGCTGGCAGTCATAACCTCTACTGAAGGCAGTCGAGGAAGAGGCAGTGAAGTGGAAAAGGCCACATAAAGTAAGAGAACGGTGAGCCTGGAATGAGTTTAGGTGTTCAGACTAACTGGATAAAAATGATCATGCGGAGCCAGGTGTGGAGGTGCACAACTTTGATCCCAGTCCTTGGGAGGCAGAGGTAGGAGGATGGCCATGAGTTCGAGGCCGCCTGAGACTACATAGTGAATTCCAGGTCAGCCTGGGCTAAGGGGAGACCCTACCTTGAAAAACTGGAAAAAAAAAAAAAAAAAAAAGACTATGTGGTTTTAATTTTCTTTTGTGATCCCCAGTACAGATTCTCAAATAAAGCCAGACAACAGCACTCCTCTCAGAGTTCTTCAGTTCCCTCAAAGCAACAGCTTGAAATAACCATAGTTTTTCTTAAAGAAGTCTCAGCCAGGTATGGTGATACACACCTTTAATCCCAGCACTCAGAGGCAGACGTAAGAGGATTGCAGTAAGTTTGAGAGGCCAGCCTGGAACTTCAGAGTACCCACCACCCCCCCCCCAAAAAAAAAAAAAACACCTCTAGGCAATGATAATATATCAATAGAGATGCAGTTGAACCAAAATGATTCCACTATAGCTTAAAATCTAGGTTACTTAGAAACTATATTGGACCATCAGCTGCTCAAAAGTCCCACTTGCTTACCAACTAACTGCGTGAAACGTTCACGACCTATTGGGCCGTCCCTATGTAAAAAATGCTGATCATGCTTCTTCATTCACGAAGCAGCTTGGTGGGCTTTCTGGGCATGCTCTTCAGCAGCCACACCACCCTCTGCTCCCTGAAGTCCATCTTGGTAAATTATGTCCATCGTCCATAAGTGCGTTACAAGTGTTTAAATACCATTTATCCAGCCTTACTTAGAAAGCTATACAGCCATCTCATATATTTCCATCTCATATATTTCAAATTAAATTTAAAGGTACTACGTCTCTACTAAAATGTGCTTCTATATACATTATTTGTAGAGAATTCACTGGAACATAAATCACCTGAAGAGAAACTAAAGGCCATTAAGATGCACACTGTGGGTAATGTACACAGAATGAACTTTAACCTCCAAGTCTACAGACAGGTATAAAGCAAGTGTTCACTCAACTAAGTTTGAAATGCCAATTTAAAACCATTGCTCAGTTTAATTCTCAGGAGGGTGGAGGTACCCACAAGTAACTGAAGGAATGACAATTACTGAAGAAAAGAAAAAAAAAAGCCCTAGCTTCCGAAGGCTAAGATGGCTGCACTCCCTTGGGTTATTTCCATTAGAGAGCCCTAGTAAAGACACTTTAGGAGACTGGAGATGCAGCTTACTTGAACGGCTCATGCTTAGCATGTGTCAGGCCTGGGTTCAAATCCCAGCACCAAACAAACAAAAGAGATGAACATCCAGATCAACTTAAGAGGACAGACAGATACATGCTTGATTTCATCTTGTAATTGTACAGATAATGCAGTAGAGTGAAGATGGAATGAATTCACATTCCATTTCACAATGAAAACCTGGTTTTCACGGCTGGGTGTGGTGGTGTATGCCTTTAATCCCAGCACTCTGGAAGCAGAGATAGGAGGAGCACTGTGAGTTTGAGGACAGCCTAAGACTACATAGTGAATTCCAGGTCAGCCTGGGCCAGAGTGAGACCTTATTTTGAAACACCAAAAACAAACAAACAAAAAAACATAAAACCTGATTTTAAAAAGCAGTAATAGTTCAAATAAGGGTCAGATGAAGGAACTTATAGAAAGCCCCCCCCCCCCCCCCGGGATGATCAGAAGGGCTCTCAAATGTGTGCGTAAACAGCATGCAGTTTTCCACACTGCCAAGTCTATTTCTGCTGCCCACTGTGACCCTCTCCATCCTATCACTGCCCAAAAGCTTTACCAAAGCTCCGCTTCTGCCCTTTGTTTGGGGGTCGGTTGCCTCTGCTGCCACCTCCTGATCCCTGTCCCCTGAAGTTTCTACTTCCTCCCCGCTGTCCCTGTCCCCTGAAGTTTCTGTTTCCATTCCGCTGTCCTCTGAAACCACGGCTACCGTCCCGCTGACCCCTTCCACCTCGAAACCCTTCCAGCGGTCCTTCCAGTTCTGGTTGCTCTGTAGCCACAGACAGCTGCCAGCGTCGGGAGTCATGCCATTTCTCCTGTTGAGGAAAGGTTTCTTTTTCAGTCTTATTAAATTTGGCAAAAGCATGAAAAAATCCTTCTTGTCATTTCTCCAAACAAGTAGGCTGTAAAATTTTTTGTTTTTTGAGGTAGGGTCTCACTCTATCCCAGGCTGACCTGGAATTCACTATGTAGTCTCCGGGTAGCCTCAAACTCATGGTGATCCTCCTACCTCTGCCTCCCGAGTGCTGGGATCAATGGCGCAAGCGCCACCACACCTGGCTTAACTCTTGCGCTTAAGAAGCTGCTGGTGGTGGCTTGGTAGGTATGATCTCAGCATGAGGCAGAGGCCAAGAGGATCATGAGTTCAAGGTCATCCTCAAACACATAGTATTCCAGGCTAGCCTGGGATACAAGAGACCCTGCCTCAGAAAAACTGCTAACTCTCATGGCCCAAAAGCCAGTACCACTGATACCATCAGAGGTAATAAGTATTTTTTTGTTGTTTGGTTTTTCGAGGTAGGGTATCACTCTAGTTCAGGCTGACCTGGAATTCACTATGTGGTCTCAGGGTGGCCTCAAACTCACAGTGATCCTCCTACCTTGGCCTCCCAAGTGCTAGGATTAAAGGTGTGTGTCCCCACAGCTGACCAGATGAACAATTTAAAATGTGTATGAAAACAAAGTAAACAGGGCAAAAGGTGGATAATGTTTAGAACTCTAGAAAGGAGCAAAGGCAGGATCAAAGCAAAACAGAATAAAAAGGGTAGAGGAAAAAATACAGCAAGATTTAATTCTTGACCAGGCGTGGTGGCGCACGCCTTTAATCCCAGCACTTGGGAGGCAGAGGTAGAAGGATCTCCTGAGACTGTGTAGTGAATTCCAGGTCAGCCTGGGCTAGAGTGAGACCCTACCTCGAAAAACCAAAAAGATTTAATTCTCTGGCTGGAGAGATGGCTCAGCAGTTAAGGAACTTGTCTGCAAAGCCTAAGAACCCAGGCTCAATTTCTCAGTGCCCACATAATGCCAGATACACAAGATTGCACAAGCATTTGGAGTTCGTTTGCAATGGGTAGAGGCCCTGGCATGTCCATTCTCTCTGCCTCTCTCATAAAACAAAAAAATAAATTTCATTTCCAACTATCTTGGTAAGAGAAATAGAAAGGTTGTACCCCATAATATCATTCTGTATTTTTAAAAAATGCATGTGCCCCTTCGTGCATCTGGCTTATATGAGCCCCTAGTCTTTGCAGGCAAGCACCTTATCCACTAAGTCATCTCTCCAGCCCTCATTCCGTATTTTAATAATGCACACTTCATATAACTTAGTTCTATTAACATTAACACCCAAGAGAAAATACCTGCATTTCTGTTACTGCTTCAGTGCGGACATCAAAACAAACACCCTAGAAACCAAAGTAAATGGAGTAAGTCCAAGCAAAATGCAAGGTAATATGTAAAAACCACCCATTATCAATGAAGTTTAGAAGAAACTTGAGACCACAGCCAATATGAGAGCTCCCAAAACACAAGAGCAGAGTGTCAAGGAATGGGTCAGGAAGGACTCAGAAGGACCTGGAACTTCCTGACTAGTGATATTTGTGGCTACTACCCTGTGCTCTAACTCTTATTCAGGCTGACCCAAGCAAACACAGATAAAATGATCTTCTGTTGCTCATTTTCCAGTTTTTCATAATTCAGCTTCCTGTGCCAGGGCATGAGAAAAAGCAGATCCTTTCTAACTTTGTAGGTGTTCTTCAGTAATCTAAGTGCCTTCCTCATCGATCAAGGAAGGCGCCACCCTGTAAGTTAAGCTGCATCCTTTCCACCCTACAATGTAACAATTACCACAGGTATCAACCCAATACTGATGAGTTCTGCCATCTGTGTAGTCTGCATATACACTAAGTATTTTCAAGTACAACACCTGGCACACATTGGGGTACACAAGAAACTAGAGTAGTTGTTGCCCTTGTGTGCAGCACAGGCCTTTCGAGGCTTCCTATTGTAAGCAAACACAGCAAGGTACAATTGACCAGATTGAACACTATGCCCTAGGCACTTTGACATTCAGATATACATGTTCCCAACTGTGCAGTGAACTCATGGACACTTCATATGAAGCTTTTTGGTTTTGTTTTTTGAGATAGGGTCTCACTATAGCCCAGGCTGACCTAGAATTCACCATGTAGTCTCAGGCTGGCCTTGAACTCACAGCAATCCTTGTACCTCAGCTGCCTTCAAATGTAGTTTAAAGCTAAGTAATGTCATGAAGGACAGTGGAGGGGAAGATGTTGCCACTAGTCGGAATTAGAAGGCATGCGTTTGTGCTGCCAGGGGAGGGGCACTCATCCTCAATCTGCTAAAGACAGTCCACTGCCAGTCTGCCCACACTTTTACCTAGCCCATCAGGGAACTCTAACAACTCTTGGGATAAACGTGATTTGGTGACTAGGTCCTGGGTTCTCCACTTTGGTCAGTCCATGTACCTGACCATTCAAGGGTCTCACACAGTGAAAGATTTTCACAGTAATACATAGGCATTATCTGCCCACCTCATTTTCCTTCTCACACACAGTGTGAGATAAATCTGAACTTGAATTCAATGTTCTGAACTAAATTAGTTAATAAGCTCTGTAGGTAAAATGTCAGGGAAGTAGCTGGATCTTGAAGTCTGGTGTCACGTGCAGACCTGCCGGGCTGCAGAAAGATGGAGTGGTTGTCATCACCTAGCTGCAACCTAGAAGCAGGAGAAACTCCGCAGGGGTGGGGGTGTAGAAAGAGGAAGCCTCTCCATTGGGCGGGAGGACGACCCTCACCACCACCCCCCCCCGCCAGCACCCAACCACAGTAAGCTACTGAACCAAGGTAAGGGCACAGCAGGGCCCAGGCTTACCAGCTTTCCTTTGAGGAAGACCATTCCCTTTACTTTGGAGTCAATGCTCTCACCCAGCTGCTCCTTAAGTTCTTTCCAAGCGTAACTAATGTTTGGCATCTCAATTGAACACCGCAGGACCATGGTCACAAAGCCCTTATGAAAGAAAAGGAGGTAAAATTTAAGTTTTGATCCCTCCAGACATAAAATGGCCTCGATATCCATGACCTCATAGTGCCTGACACTACCTACACAAGACCATCATTAAGAGGAGGGAAAGATCATGACATCAAAATGGAAGAGAGGGGGCTGGAGAGATGGCTTAGCGGTTAAGCGCTTGCCTGTGAAGCCTGAGGACCCCGGTTCGAGGCTCGATTCCCCAGGACCCATGTTAGCCAGATGCACAAGGGGGCGCACGCGTCTGGAGTTCGTTTGCAGTGGCTGGAAGCCCTGGCGCGCCCATTCTCTCTCTGTCTCTCTCTGCCTCCTTCTCTCTGTCACTCTCAAATAAATAAATAAATATTAAAAAAACAAACAAACAAAAAAAAAAATGGAAGAGAGACTGGTTGAGATGGGGAGGGGATATGATGGAGAATGGAATTTCAAAGGGGGGAAGGGGGGAGGAAGGGTATTACCAGGGGATATTTTTTTATAATCATGGAAAATGTTTAAAAAAATTGAGGAAAAAAAATTTAAGTTTTGAAGGCCCTGGCATGCCCATTCTCTCTCTCTCAAATAAAAAAATAAATTTAAGCCAAGCAGTTGGGAGGCAGAGGTAAAGAGTTCAAGGTCATCCTGAGAATACAAAGTAAATTCCAGGTCAGCCAGAGCTAGAGCAAGACCCTAACTCAACCCCCCCCCCAAAAAAAAACTTGCTCTCAGTATTTCTGGACAAGTTCTTTTGAACAACACACACCACACACAACTAATTAGAACCCTAATCTGAAGGACAAGGGGTTGGGTGTACAAGGAAATCTCTATAAGCTTTTTACAACTGCATGTGGAACTACAATTATATTAATATAAATTTTAAAACTTCAATTGGCCAGAGGTAAATAACTCACTATTGTAAATGCACAACTCAAGTGGCCTTAAAAAAAATTCATAAAGTTTGCAACTATCACCACTGACGACATTGTGGAACATTTAATCATCATAGAATGTCCACTAAATCAGTGCCATTTCTCCCTCCACTGTAACCCTGACAACCAATAATCTATTTTGCCTTCATTGATTTTGCAAATATTGTACTTAGGAAAATGGCAAAATACCATTAGCAGCTTCCTTCCTTCATGAACAATTGAAAACAACTAGGATGTTTCCATGAGCCCTTTCACGTCTTACCGCCTCTGAGTTCATCAAGGAGCGCTGGTCTACCGACGTGGCTCCTGAAATGTGGGCCAGTGCTGCTGCCAGGGCCTCCACAGCGCCCTTCTCTTCTATCAGCTTCTCAGCTGACTGCTTGAAGTGGCCAATGGCAGTGGGAGGCACAGAATCTAAAAGCCTATGGTTTGATGAAAACACATGTGTTAGGAGAAAGCAGAAGCAACACTCAGCAACTTAAACAACGTAAAAAGTATGAACAGTATAGAGGGCATCAGTGGGATGGGAATGTAGCTTAGTTAGTAGAGCTCCTGCCTAGCATGCATGAGCCCTGGGTTTGAACTCCTGCACTACATAAAGACAGGCATGGTGATGCACAACTGCAATCCATGTGAGGAGGTGGAGGCAGAAGGATCTGAAGATCAAGGTCACCTTCCAGAAAACACAAAATGACATCTATATTGCCTGTGTGTTGTTTTGGAGGTTGCAATCTCACTGTCTCCCTTTCTGGCCTGGAGCTTGCAATACAGAGCACGCTGGCCTCCACCTTTTGACATCATCTTTCCTGTTTCTAGAGTTTGAGATCACAGGTGAATGCCACCATACCCAGCCCCATGTTGCATAGAAAAGTGTTTTTTAAAGTACTTTTAAAATTTATTTTTATTTATTAGAGAGAAAGAGAGAGAGATAGAGGGAAAATGGGCACACCAGAGCCTTCAGCCACTGCAAACAAACTCCAGATGCATGTGCCAAAATGTGCATCTGGCTTACATAGGATCTGGAAAATGGAACCTGGGTCCTTAGGCTTTGCAGGCAAGCACCTTAACTGCTAAGCCATCTCTCCAGCCAGTAAGTGATGTTTTCCCCTCTCTTCTTTCCTCAATACCTGTTTCAGATATGGCTCAAGGCAGACGGCAGCGTCTCTGCTCTTTATGGCAGAATCTGACGTCTCAGGGTCAGGCGGATTGCTCTCAAAGCTCAATTTCCTGCCATCATAAAGGTTCACAGGAAGCTGCTTTGTGGCTTCTTTCCCAGCTTCATTCCCATATATTGTATCATTTCATGTCAAATCCAGTTTGCTGAACCCTAGAGCACTGTACTGCCATTCCTCAGTTTCTAACATCCAGTCACTGGCGTCAGGCTATAAGAACAGGACTGCTCAATCATTGTGACCCAAGAGTAAACTGCTGCCTTCTGAGTGAAGTCCCAGAGGACACACTGGGCCCAGCCCGTGTCCATGTGCTTTATCATGAGCATTTCATACATCTACAACAGTAGCTGTTTGGGAAGCACTGCAATGGTTCTCGAGCTCATTAGCTCCTCAGAAAGGATGTAGTCCAATCCTAGGAAGTATCTGGAAGTTTGGGTTTTCACCTAGGAATTCTAAGCAGCTTACATCCTTCAGCATGTAGGGACATCCTACACAACCATACTCTTGCTCCCAGGACCAGCAACACACCACTGAAGAACTTGGGTACTGTTAAACTATGTGTGGATCTCCTTCATAGATCAAAAGTCAGCCGGAGCCGGGCGTGGTGGCTCATGTCTTTAATCCCAGCCCTCTGGAGGCAGAGGTAGGAGGATTACTGTGAGTTCAAGGACAGCCTGAGACTAGAGTGAAGTTCTAGGACAGCTTGGGCTAGAGTGAGAACCAACATCAAAAAATAAATAAATAAAGTCTACTACAAACCAAACAAAAATAGGATTGGGCAGGGATAAATAGAAACAAGACATTTTTTCTATCAAATTCTACTTTAACACTATATGAAATTTTATAAGCAGGTGGTTGCCAACTCTTCCTAATGAATTAAGAGCTTTGGAGAGGCCAAATCTCTGGATGGTACAAGGACACTGAGCATGCAGAACCACCACTAGGACAGATCTTGGTGACAGTAGAGAACATACCTGATGGCATCTTTGCTGGAAGCTTTTATTATTTCTGTTGCAGAAGGTACACCAATGCGTTTAAATTTAATTCCCTACAAGAAAATGAACCACAATTTAATGTACAAAGGCCATCAACTATTTCTATCAAGATAAGTAACCTCATTTTTTTTGTTCATGTGTAACAAGACCCAAATTCCTACCACTGTTAACAGCCTATGTTTCTTTTTCTTTTTCTTCTTTTCTGAGGCAGGGTCTCACTCTAGCCCAGGCTGACCTGGAATTCACTCTCCATTCTCAGGATGGCCTTGAACTCATGCGATCCTCCTACGTCTGCCTCCCGAGTGCTGGGATTAAAGGCGTGCGCCACCATTGCTGGGCAACAGCCTATTCTATGGCACATTTGTTAGAACCAAGAAATTCACACTGTTAGACCATTTCACCCGTCTTTCCCAGTTTTCCAAGACTTTAATGGTTCTAAGGCATTATTTTAGACTGTCTTTCAATTTGAGTGACTCAGTAATTTTTCATGCAAACACTGAGGAGTATGGAAATCCCACAAGCAGGCTGGAGACACAACCCAGGGGTTAAAGTGCTTGCCTGCACAACAGAACAACTGGGGTCCGATTCCCCAGTACCCACATAAAACCAGCAGCGCATGCACCAGGAGTACATTTGCAGTGGCTCGAGGCCACAGCATGCCCATTCTCATTCTCACTCCCCCTACTTGCAAATAAATACATAAAAAGGAATCCCACAAGTACCCCTCTTATCAGGGAGACATGCTAAAACCCTGATCATGTGAGCCATATTTCCTGGCCCAGGCAGTGTCAGCTTGATTCCCCACTGGAACACAGGCCAAGGGGAGGAGGTTAAGCTGTACCTATCTGAGGGAGTATCTACATAAGTCATTAGACTCTATAAGGAAATTTAGCCTTTCCTTCCCCTATAACTTTTTTTTTTTTCTTTTCTGTTTTTCAAGGTAGAGTCTCACTCTGGCCCAGGCTTACCTGAAACTATGTAGTCTCAGGGTGGCCTCAAATTCACAGCGATCCCCTTACCTCTGCCTCCCAAGTAATGGGACTAAAGGCGTGTATCACCATGCCTGGCTCCTTTTGGATTTTGAGCAATTTTTATTTTGCTTTTTTTCAAGGTAGGATATCATTCTACCTCAGGCTGACCTGGAACTCACTTTGGAGTTCCAGGCTGGCCTTCAACGCAGTGATCCTCCCGCATCTCCCAAATGCTAGGATTACAGAAAGGTGTGCACTGCCACACCTGGCTAATTCTCATCAATTCTTAACCTGCTTACCTATTTCTGGCTATGTTTGTATAATTATTGTATAAATACTGCTTTTTAAGCATATGAAACACATTACTATTCTTTTCTTTTTAAAAGTTTTTCTTCATTAGAGAGAAAAATGGGTGTGCCAGGGCCTTAACTGCTAAGCCATCTCTTCATCCCACTTATTACTATTTTCTTTCTTTCTTTTTTTAATGAATTTTATTTATTTACTGGATAGAGAGAAAGAGGTTAGAGAGAAAGAAAGAGAGCGCCAGGCCATCTAGCCACTGCAAAGGAACTCCAGACCCATGTACCACCTTGTACATCTGGCTTACGTGGGTCCTTTGCAGGCAAGCACCTTAGCCACTAAAACATCTCTCCAGCCCTTATTACTATTTTCTTGTTTTAATTTTCTTTTTGTTTTTAATTTTTATTTATTTGAGAGCGACACAGAGAGAAAGGCAGAGAGAGAGAATGGGCACGTCAGGGCCTCCAGCCTCAAACCGGGGTCTTTAGGTTTCACAGGCAAGCGCTTAACCACTAAACCATCTCTCCAGCCCTCTTATTACTATTTTCAGATGCAGTATCATTTTAATGGGCTTTATGCTACAGAATAACAGACTAAAAGTTAGTAAAAAGCCCAGATGGACAGAAGGCGGGAAGGTAGTCTTACAGCTTTTTGCTCCACTTGAGCTAACTGGTACTCTTCTTTGTGTTGGTAGAAGCAGATGCAGACCCCTGTTCTTCCAGCTCTCCCTGTCCGTCCAGAACGATGAATGTAGGATTCCACATCCTGTCCAAGGGAAATGTGTGAGTGACACACCCAAAGTGGCCCACGCACAGCCAAGGTGGAGGTAAGGGAACAGAATCAAATATGATTAAGCTCTAAAACCTTTAAAATGCTGATCCCTATCCTATAAACAAATCTCCAAAGGGCATTTTCCAATAAAGGTGTATATGTACTTATAATTTTCAAGTCATTACAATAAAAGCTAAAAAGCAAAAAGTTAATTTTACTGATATATCTCATTTAACCTATACACACAAATTCTTACCATTTCGAGAAACAACCTACATAAGATACCAAAATATCTATATAATTATTTTTTATACTGCATTTTTATATTTATATATATTTGGGGGGGGGGAGCTGGAGAGATGGCTTAGCAGTTAAGGCAATAGCCTTCAAAGCCAAAGGACCCAGGTTCCATTCCCCAGGATCACATAAGCCAGACAGATGCACATGGGAGTGCATACATCTGGAGTTTGCAGCCACCGAAGGCCCTGGCTCAACCACTCTCTCTCTTCCTTTTTCTCTCAAGTAAATACATAATATTTAAAATATATTTTATTTATTTACTTGTAAGAGAACGGGTAGCCAGAGTCTCTAATCACTGCAAACCAACTTCTGGGGAATTGAACCTGGATCCTTAGGCTTCACAGGCAAGTGCCTCACCACTAAGCCATCTCTCCAGCCCAAAAATATAAAAAATTTTTTCTTATATTTCTCTGCTTATTTCTCACAAACAAACAAATAATAATGCATACGAAACTGCCCAGTAAGCAATTTTCTTAATGTTCATATTCGTGTATTAATGCTACTCATGATGCCCTCTTTCAGACACAAAATGGCCTGGACCTTGCAGTGTCTGGCACTACCTACACAAAACCACTAAAATAGGAGGAAAAGATGATAACATCAAAATAAAAGAGACTAATGGAGGGAGGGGATATGATGGAGAGTGGATTTGCGAAGGGGAAAGCGGGTAAGAGAATTATCATGGTTTATTGTCTATAATTATGGTAGTTGTCGATACTAAAAATAAAATATTTAAAAACCTTACCTTTGGTGGACAGCTTTGTACAACCAAATCAACCTCAGGGATGTCTAACCCACGTGCAGCAACGTTGGTTGCCACCAAAACTCCAAAATCACCATTTCTGAAACCTTTCAGGGTAATTTCCCTTTGCTTCTGTGGAATATCTCCATGTAACGACTGGGCATCCTGCCAGAGAAACACTGGCCTAAGAAAACTGTAGGTAATACCACAGCCCTAGTTAGGCCTAAGAAAAGTAACACTCTCCCAGTTTTTCTAGGGGTTCATATTTCCGTCCCACTCCTGTTGGAGTCATTCAGAAGTGGAAAACATGCGCCTTCTTACATGGAAATACCACCAACTGTTCCCACACCCTCAGCTTTAGTTACATCTAACTACAGTGATCAAGGTTGAGAACACTGCATACATGTGATCCCACTTGTACATCTGAGCCACCCTTTCCCCTGTGACATGTGACTAATAGGTAAGCTCAAAGACATCCCCTCCCCCCTCCCATTTCTAACATGACATAAGGAGGACATCAGTAGAGGAAAAGGAACACAGACTGAGATCAGGCATGTCCGTGGTAAAGACTGGAGCCCCAGCTCTGGAGCCATGAGAAGGACCGACCTGCTTTATGGAGGTGTTCTGTGACAGCTCCTGGGCATCTTTCTTGGTTTCACAGAAGATGATCGTGCGTCCTTGATGACCACTGTACACTCGGATCACATCCCCAATAACTGCCGCCCTCTGAGTCCAGTGGCATTTAATAGCCAAATGCTTTTAAGAGAAGAAAAGGCTAAACTTAGAAAACCCTTTCCATAACCTTCTCAACTGCTAATCAGACGCTCAGGCCTGACAAGAGATGTCTGCTGCCACCACTGCTGAGAGGAAAAGACAGCAAAGTGAAGTCGTCATGCTTTGTCCCCACGACCCTCTCCTTTCTCCAAACACCATCTGGCTTCACAAGTCATAGTACAAGGAGTGTCACTCCTACAGGAAACCAAGTTACTGATAGGAAAAGTTTCTGTATGTTCTGCTTCTCCATTCACTTAAAAGTACAGTCTGCTGCCAGTGACTTTACAGGTTTGTTTCTTGGGTGAAATGAATTCATCTAGGTACCGGAGCCTAAGACAAAAGCAGATTTAAGATAAAGCCATCAGACTACTCTGCTGCCCTCTAGTGTTAAATTCTAAATAATTTGTTTACATAAGTCAGGCATATTTAGGTTCCAAATGATTCTGAAATTAGGTTAACAAGATGATGAAATTTAGATCACAGACACCATACACAAAGAAGAAACATGTATTTACTCGGCTCTTCTCATGGATTTAGTATTAATTTATCTGGTAAAAGAGCTTGTATTTGCAACTTTCAATATTACTACGCAGGAAACAAATGATAGACATCTTAATACTAATTCCGGCAACTAAATGAATCATTTACCTCCACAGTTATTGCTGCTTTCTGAGTCTTTTTACCAATCAGGTCCACCTGTTCATATGCAGACTTCATGTATTTCTTAGCAACATTAAATACCCAGTGAGGGCAAGTTGCAGAAAAAAGCAGTGTTTGGGGATTGTCTTCAGAATCTTTAGGGGGAAAAAAAAGTCAGTATGAATAATCCAAACAAGCCTCCACCTCCCTTAGTCCTTCCAGGTCCATAGTCAAGGCAACACTGAGGCCGGCCACACACCAAGGACAGAAGTGACAGAAAGGGCTCCCAATGGGCAAAGATTTGGCAAATCATCTATGTAAAGGATGCCTGAGACGATGACAGTACTCTAAAATGTACTCTAAATCACAGCTGACAGTATTAATCCTGCACTACAGTAACCAGCAAGTACAGAGCTCTGCGTGAATAACCTCCTAAAGCCAACAACAGATTAGGATTCTGTACAGCGCTGGCCTAGAATGCCCAATCCCCAACGTCACCCCCCAAATCGCATCAATTTGTTCTTCAGGTTCAGCTATTTTATTAGTCTGCACTTAAGAGTGCCACTGCCTTGTCATCATTTGATCGGACAGTGTGAGCTTGCAGAACCTTCTTTTTTTGGGGGGGGGCGGTGGTTAGGGGAGTTTGAGGTTGGGTCTCACTCTAGCTCAGGCTGACCTGGAATTCACTATGTAGTCTCAGGGTAGCCTCAAACTCACGGCAATCATCCTACCTCTGCCCTCCCAATGCTAGGACTAAAGATATGTGCCATCCACCATGCCCAGCAATATAAATTACCTTTATCAAAAAAAAAAAAAGCCTTAGGACTAAGGTTGGAATGGCCAGGACCCATGTAAGGCAGGTGCACAAGGTGTCAAGTGCACCTGGAGATCATCTGCAGCAGTTGAAGATCCCATTTTCTATCTGCCTCTTTCTCTCTCTCTGGAACCAAAGGCGTGCTCCACCACGCCTGGCCTTTATTTACAAGTTTGAGCGCCCACTATCCACATAAAGCAGTACATCTGTTTGCCTTCTGTCTGTAGCAGCAAGCCTTGGTGCGCGCACACGCACATGCACATATAAATGAAGTTCCTGTGTGTGCAGGTCAGAGGACAACTGTCAGGTAGGCCCTCGCCTGTCCTCCACTGAGGCAGGGTTTCTAGCTCTCGCTTTGCTGTTCATTGCTGCAAGCTTCTGGGACATCCTACTTCAGCCTCACATTTTGCCTTCACAGTGCTGGGTTTAAAAGAAGCCTACCATAGCTTCCTGGTTTTTGCTTGTGGTCTACGGACTGAGCTCTAGCTTGAGCTGTGAGCACTTTATCCACTGAGCCCCATCTCATGAAGTTTGAATGCTGAATTTTAATATGTACAATTTGTAATTAGCATGCACACACATACATTTAGAACATCAGGCACACTATAAAAATAGTATATTGAGGCCAGGAGTGGTAGCGCACACCTTTAGTCCCAGTACTCGGGAGGCAGAGGTAGGAGGATCACCATGAGTTCAAGGCCACCTTGAGACTACATAGTGAATTCCAGTCTCTGTTAAGAGTATGAAATTTAAAAAAAAAAATTTTTTTTTCCTAAGTTTTCACCATTATAGTTATGTGACCAATGGTGAAAATTTTTCTTAACTCTGTGGCTACTTTTCCAATGCTTTACTTATCTTCTAGAAACTACTACCCTTCCTTTGACCACTTTTGTCATTCTTCAGATCTGGGGTTTACCTTTCTTGTATGCCACACATAAAATCTCTTCCACTTGATCAGCAAAGCCCATATCCAACATCTGATCAACTTCATCCAGGACAACGTGTTTAAGTTTGCTGAGATCTAGCTTGCCACTCTGTAGGTGGTCTTTGATTCGACCTGGTGTCCCAACCAGGATATCAATCCCATTCCGCATTCGTTCAACTACAAAGAATACCAACAAAAAGATTTGTTTTAAAGTAAGTTGCTTTACCAGTCTGGGGTAAACATTTCAATGCATCTTCATTCTAAAATATTTACTAGGTAGCTCCAAAGTAATGCATTAAGTACATACTCAAGGTACTCCTACTCTAGTGTAGTAAGTGACACAACAGGAAAATGTACCATTAGGGGAAGAGAGTACAATACAAGACTTCCTACTTGGCTGGTACAAAATGCCAATGTTTCAAAGAACCTAAGTGAGAATCTTAAGCAGGAATTCTTGTTTTTATTGAGACAGGGTCTTGCTATACAGTCTAGTCTACCCTAGAAAACATGATCCTCCTGCTGCAACCTCCTAGAAGCTGAGATTCTGTCTAGCTAAGGAACAGGAATTTGCATAAGGTAAGTGGGCATAGGGAGGATGACACCACATAGAAGGACAGCATTCTCACAAGGCATGGAAATGTCACATGTTTAATGTGACTGGGATGCGATGGTAAGGATTTTTCCTGAGCGACCACTGTAGTCTAGATACCACCTTACATACACATTCAAGCCAATCCTCAAAAAAAGTTAAGTAACTTGAGCACGAAGACCCACAGTACGCGTGTGAGCAGTCTTCTAGGCCTACGACAGTTCCAAAGAAGGAAATCACAAGCTTTGTGTGCCAATGCACTTAATATGCTCCAAATCCTTTCAGCTCAGCTCTCAATTAAAAGGCTGTAATACCCTGCCTGACTGGAAAGTAATGGAATGGAGCGAGGATACATGAACCTCGGACCCTGTGAAAAGAATCTCATCTGCAAAACCAAACATGCAAAAGGAGACTAACTGGGGGTAGTCTTTAGAAGATATAGACAGAGAACACAAAGCTCTTGAGAACCATGGATACAGGACTTATCCATCACTACTCAGGACCCTGTTCTTGGCCATCTTGAAACAACAGTGACAATGACTAGATGAGATAAGGCACAGAAATCAGGGTCCGGAAGAACCCAATCAGGCCACCAGAAATGGCTGCTTTGGAGCTTACTTACTCTGACCACCATAGGGAGTCCCCCCATAAAAACAAGCCACGGACAGCTTCTTGGTGATGTCACTGAAGTCTCTGCTGACTTGATTTGCCAGCTCTCTTGTTGGTGCGAGAACTAGTACCTGAAGGGAAAGACACGAGCTTCAAAGGCTGAGTCATACAGGCCTTACCCTAGAATTTGCCAGAAAGTTAACTCATCCTACTTAGTCTCGCTCTAGCCCAGGCAGACCTGGAACACACTATGTAGTCTCAGGCTGGCCTTGAACTCAGAGATCCTTAATGCTGGGATGAAAGGCATGTGCCACCATTCCCAGCCCCATTCTCTCTCTCTCTGCTAGCAAGTGTACACACACACACACACACACACACACACACACACACACAGTAGGTACCTAAACGTACAACACTCCAGAAGTTGCATGTGGCTGTTTGGAGCTGCAGAAAATTCCAAAAAGCATCATTCCAAAGAGAACCACCTGGGCAAGGAGCTACACTGGTAACACTATTAATTTTGCTTTGATTTATGCTTTACGATCACTTAAGTACTTTCTATATGTTATTCCGATTTAATTCTCATAACAACACTTGGCCTAGATATTTAGGGTAAAATGACTAAAACCAAAAGATTAGTTTGGAAGCCAAGCCCAGATTAAACTCAGACAGCCAGTCCAAAACTTGTAGACAAGCTCCCCTGCTAAAAATACACTCAGTGGTTAAAGGTGCTTGCTCGAAAGCCCAACCACCTGGGTTCAATTCTTCAGTACCCATGTAATAAAGCCAGATGCACAAAGAGGTGCATGTGTCTGGAGTTTGTTTGCAGAAGCTACAGGCCCCTCGTGCACACATATATATTCTCTCTCTCTCTTCCCTTGCAAATTAATTAATAAAATACTTAAAAAAATTAATCAAAATACATTCTCCATTTAGCAAAAATCACCAGATATTTGACAAAGCCTGTAAGCCACAAGTATATCCAATAGTTTAAAGGGACCATGGTGAGCATTAATACCAACGATCACACCCATGTAACAGGGCTCGTGGTTGATGTGATTCTGGTCTATGGTCAGTCAAGGTCCAGTAAGCACAGTAAGGTGCTGTGTTGGTCTAGAGCTTCAAGTCTGAGTCTAATAGTTACCTGGGGGGCACGACCTCGTTTTCTGTCTTGCAGTGTGCCCTGCAGTTTCTCAATCAAAGGGATGGCAAACGAGAATGTCTTGCCAGTTCCTGTGCGCGCCTGGGCAATTAGGTCTTTTCCGCTGTACACATGGTGGAATGTCTTTGCTTGTACAGGAAACAGGAAGTTCACACCACGAGCTGTGAACAAATCAACCATGTTACCAGCCACTGTTTTTGGTTGATGTTGGGGACCAAACACGGAGGCTTTGCACACACCTGAAACTCTATAACTACCACAGTCAAGGACTAAAATGTGTATAAACTGTTAGTCACTACATTTCTGAATGCACACTAAACTACAGTCACCTGATCAAAATAGGAGTCTCATTTATAACATGCATGTTTATTTCCACTGTAGGTCTGTAAAGGTCTGTAATTATTATCCTATACTGACACTATGTCCTGGTTCACCTCAACAATGCAAGAGTACTTCCAAATAACGTTTTAACATTATATAGCATTCAAAATTATTACCTTTGAGAAGCTTAATAGTCTCTTCAGATATGGGGAAATTAGAGAAAGCACCTTCTTTTTGTTCCACAGGTATTTCCTGATAAAAGACCAGAGAAGGAATTCAGTAACTCACATATGTAAGTTAAAACAGAGAAGCAATCCAAGACAGAACTGACTCTAAGCCACTCTTCCAAACACATCAGTTTAAAATAAACCGGAGAAAGCAGGTCATAGTGGCACACACTTGTCATCTAAGCACTCAAGAAGCTGAGGCAATAAATCACCAATTCTGAACTGTCTTGAGTTGACAGGACAGGACCCTGACTCAAAATAAGCAAGAGGCTAGGGATACACTCCAGAGGCAAAGTACTTGTCCTTTACACAACAGCCTTGCCATTTCCACACAGTTAAGCAAGACAGTTCATGTCTGTAATCCCAGCATGCAAGTCTGAAGCAGAGGACCACAAATCCAAGCCCACCCTGGACTACACAGTAAGACCTTGTCTTGAAAAAGAGCCGGGCGTGGTGGCGCACGCCTTTAATCCCAGCACTCGGAAGGCAGAGGTAGGAGGATCGCCGTGAGTTCGAGGCCACCCTGAGACTCCACAGTGAATTCCAGGTCAGCCTGGGCTAGAGCGAGACCCTACCTTGAAAAACCAAAAAAAAAAAAAAAAAAAAAAAGAAAAAGAAAAAGAAAAAGAAAAAAAAGTGGAAGTGGGGAGGCAGGTGGCTCAAAAGCTAAGGGGGGGAGGGGGGGAGAGCTTGCTCAGAAAGCCTGCTGGCTCAGGTGTCATTCCCTAGTACCCTCGTAAAGCCAGATACAAAATGTGGTGCATACATTCAAATTCGTTTGCAGCAGCAGGAGCCCGTGTGTGCCCATTCTCTCTCCTTGCATAAACACATATACACATATATGCATTTTATATATAATTTTGTTGTTATTTGGTTGGTTTTTTTCAAGGTAGAGTCTCACTCTAGCCCAGGCTGAGCTGGAACTCACTCTGTAGTAACTCCTAGGCTAGCTTCACACACACAGCAAGATCCTCCTACAACTGCCTGAGTGCGGGGATTAAATGCATGCACCACATCTGGCACTAAAAATAATTCTTTTAAAATGTATATACAGGGCTGGAGAGATGGCTTGGCGGCTAAGGCACTAGCCTGCAAAGCTAAAGGAACTTTGGTTCGATTCCCCAGGACCCACGTAAGGCAGATAGATACACAAGGTGGCACATGTGTCTAGAGTTCTTTTGCAGTGGCTGGAAGCCCTGGTGTACCCATTCTCCCTCTCTCTCTCTTTCACTCTCAATTAAATAAATAAATAAATATGTACATGTAACAAGTACTTAAGGAAACATCAAAATTTAACAACTGAGGCAGGCATGGTGGTGCATGCCTTTAATCCCAGCACTCAGGAGACAAAGGTAGGAGGATTGCTGTGAGTTCGAGGCCACCCTGAGGCTACAGAGTGAATTCCAGGTCAGCCTGAATTAGAGTGAGAACCTACCTTGAAAAACCAAAAATAAAATAAATAATTAATAGCTGGTTACCTCTATATCTGAAAAGTGCTAAGTATTTTACTGAGTCAGTGAACGATGGAATACTAAACAGATTTAGGGGAGGACGGAGGCCAGGAGGGGGGAGAAAGAGAGAGGGAGGGACAAAGAATGGCGCACCAGGGCCTCTAGCCACTGCAAACAGCATGTACTACCACATGCATCTGGCTTACATGGGACCTAGAGAATTGAACCTGGATCCTTGGGCTTCACAGGCAAGCGCCTTAACCTCTAAGCCACCTCTCCAGCACAATTCTCTACTAATTTTTATAACCTGAGAAAAACTGTGTTGATCATAATCTAAGGCAAACAGAACATTAGAAATAGGATTTTCTCCCTCTACACAGGAGGGAAGGGAATACATCCCTAATACTGAAAACCTACAACAGGGGTAGTCATGAACCTTAGGGGTGTAACATCTGCTGGTGTCTGGCTAAATGTATATACTATGTTCACCAAACTGCCCAGTAAGCACTTCTCTTAATGTTCATACCCATATATTAATGCTACTCTCACTTTTCAGATGGCAGTGACCTTGGGATGACTCAGA